>JARQOD010000001.1:215848929-215993214 GCA_033576555.1 Oophaga sylvatica
ATCACTTTCCCTACATTTCAGCTAATTTAGTCAATCCAGCTGACATACAGAGTTAAGGTACTGCCACACTTAGCGATCGCACCAGTGATCACGACAACGACACGACCTGGCGAGATCGCTAGTGCGATCGCTATGTGATCGCTAGTTAGATTCCAAACACAACTCATCAGCTATCTGTGATTCCAAACACAACTCATCAGCGATCTGTATAACGACCTCTGCGGTCGTTGGGAAAACCTAGTCCCACCTGCGACGCTGGTGAAGTCGATCATAAAGGGTGTCACACTCAGCGATTCAGGCTCACCAGCGGGACACCAACGACCAAAAAACGGATCAGAACGTTCATAAGCAATCAACGACATCTCAGCAGGGGCCACATCGCTGCTACATGTCACACACAGCTGTCGCTAACAAGATCGCTACTGCGTCATAAATGGTGACGCAGTAGCGATCTCGCTTAGTGTGGCATACCCTTTACAGAGAACATCGCTAGAAAACTTTCAAGCTGTACGTCAACATGACCACTATTTACTGTTTCACAGTGCCACAATAAGAGAAAGGATGGCACACAAAAACTCATAGGAACACACTCATCTCATAGTTTGCAAAGTAGAAGACATGAACCATAGATTATTATTATTATTATTTATGTATTATTTGGGTTACATCCAAAATACAAATATTACTTACAGTAGACAAACTAACAATGGTATACTGGTACAGAGGGAAGATGACCCTGCCTTTGTGGGTTTACACAGATGTGAGGCATATCTGGTCTGAGAACTGAATATAGGGAACAGATTGGTCACCTTAAATATGTTGTATACCTAACCCTGGACCTAATTGGACAACTAGTTCTTTTTACTCTTCTTCCTTCATTTTTCAGATACAAAGTACACCATTCCTTTGTATTCTTTGTAGCTACAAACATAAAACATTACTTTTATCATATTTATCATAACGGCATGCATTTATATCATACTTAGTCTTCTTTTATTTAGTATCCAAACGTTTGTGTACAGTTTATCTTAAAATCCATGGATTTGCTCACAAAACAGCTATGTGTTTTGGATTTATATGTCGGTGACTGTATCAGCTGAGGATTACACATATTTGCACATCTTATAAAACATGTCTGACTTGTTTCATTATAAAAGTAGTTAGTGTGTTTGCCAAGTGTTTATAGATCCAAACTTTCTTCTATAATGGATGAAATCCAGAAATATGTGGTCCAAAAACTGCAAATGGAAGATTGGTTTAAATAAAAGACTATGGTGGCCTGGCATGTGTTCCAGGTACTGCATTTAATGAGTGTGCAGCTTATAGGGTCGGCACATCTGAGGCCCTCTCAACTGAAAAGTATCATAATATACAGACAATTCACTGGTTTATGCTTAGTCTATCACTGATTACTTAAGTCTAATTCCCAGTGTAATTATAAAGAAAATTGCCCACTGTAGCTCTGTTCAAGGTTATATTTGGCAGCTGTTGCACTGAATTAAGTCATATACTTTTTGTTTCTATATTTTTTATATTCTTACATTTTTAATGTTTAATAGAGACTCTAAATGTGGGAATTGTATGTTTCCAGATGTGGTTATTTTCACATAAAATAGCAGACATGCAACGGTGATGACATGCTGGATGTTTTATCATTTCAGAACGTAGATGCATATTTTATTATAAAACATTATTTTAAAAGAAGGTCGACTTTTAAGTGAGTTTAACATTATTTTTGCCTTAGAAAGAGTTATGATGGTCAAATATATACTTACTTATTGGCCTAATATCACAAAAAATAATGTACAAAGGCAAACTTTTAAATTCTGATCTAGCCAGAATTAAAACTAGCCATTGACACTTTCCACCGTATGTAACTGAACAGAACGACTGCCAGATTATTATTTACTTAGCTATGATAAATTAACTGAAAAAAAAATTACACTAACACATTATAAAGTAAAATCTGAACCTTGGCTTCACATTAATGCACAGGTGTATAGTATAGTAAAACAATAATACATGCAATGCCCTAGTTATAAAGCTTATTTGAACAAAATTTAAAGAATGTTTCATGTTAAAACTGAAATAAAATAAAAAATCTAGTATTTTGTAACAGGACGATGTGCATTTTAAAGATAGGTTTATTATAGCACAGAATGGATTGTAAAAAAAACAAACTTGGAATTGCATCTTATGTGTCTTCGACCTTAAGACATAAATGTCATGTTCATATTTTGTTTACATTTTATAGACTAATTTGATTATGTCAAGTGGCTTAAGGCTTGAATTACACATGAAAATAGAATTATTCTCACCAAACCTGCTAAAATACAACTAAGAATATGAATTCATATTTGGACTTGCTATGGAAGGAGAGCATCAGTGGTGTAACTAGAATCCAATAGGCCCCCATGCAAAATTTGGACCTGGGCTCCCCCCTCGTATGTTGGTCAGGTCAGATGTATATGGGTAACAAAAGAGCTCAGATGTTTATAAACCATAGACCAAACGAAGAGATCCACAAAAAAAAATGATATTAAAAGAATATTCTTTTATTAATAGCTGTTAAAATATAATTAAAATGTAGACACAAAACATAGTTTCCAAAAACAAACAGCCAGAAGAGGGCACCAGCATAACACCCAAAACAAATATGTAAATAAATTAATTTGCTTATACAGACAAACAAGAAAAGTTCACTGTATGCACACCAAATAAGACTGCATAATACCCTGAATAAATAAATTAAATAAGCCAAATAAATAAATAGGGAGGTCCCGTAATGGTAAACCTACACAAGTATTAGATGGGTACTAAAAAAAAGTTTCTAAGCCACAAAGGTGCAAATGGGGGTAACAGAACCATGAGAAAGTGCCAAGTGCAGAAGAACTGAACAAGAATGACATACGTATATATAAGATAGAATGTATAATTAGAAAATAAAAATGGATAATAACACAGATCACAAAAATATATATTACGTGACCTAATACAAAATTACAGGGGTAACATGGCCCTATGGTATAAAGTGCAATAAAAATATGACATGATAAAGCGCAAAAATTACGGGAATAATATATCCCAATAGTATAAAGTGCTGGCAAAAATGAATCCATTCTATACATAGAGAAGGATCAAATATAAAGTGCATAGTATAAAAAAACAATCTGTGTCCATGAATAACAGAAGTCCAAATCCAGAAAAAAAAAAACTCAGGAATTTAATGCTCCAGATCCAGACAGCTCCAGACGGACCAAAAAGGACCCACAGAAATACAGCCAACGAAAGGCCCCAGAGAAAAAAAACCCACCAAGGTAAGTTGCCTGAATAAATAAGAAGGAGAAATGATTAAAACGTCATAAAAAGAAAAACAAAGTGCATAAAAAAGACAGCTCCTACAACCCAAAATACCCCTAAAAAGGCTGCCTAACTCTACAAAGAATACTGATCTAAAGGAACGCTGAAAAAAACAAAATTCTCATTTAGGCCTCAAAGGACTAATCGTACCCAGTTATATCCATCTGCTCTCCAGCTGAGCGACAGCCATAGCCACATCCCCACCACGTGAACCCAAATCCACCTGGTTAAAGTCCTTAACTACTAGACCCCTAGAACTGCAACCATGATGGAGTTTAAAATGCTTGGGATGCAGCTTGAGAGTCGAATCTCCCTCACAAGCCTTAGCTTTCTCAATGTCCCTAACATGTTCCCGTATCCTTACCTTTAATTCCCTAGTGGTCATACCAATGTAGACTTTCTTACAAGGACACTGATAAACCACACCCTGCGAAGTGCAGGTCAGATGTTTCCGTATGGTATATGAACAGGATCCATCATGGTTTGTAAATGTTCCCGATTTAACATGGTTAAGGCAGGCCTTGCAAAGACCACAGGGAAAGAAACCTGGCGATCTTGGCTGTCTACTTCACTCCACAGGCTCAAGATGACTATGTACCAATTGATCCTTCAAATTAGCTGATCTTCTTGCTACAAAAAAGGTTGTGACGGTAATATCTGACGTAGCATCGGATCAACCAATAACACCTTCCAATATTTCCGAATAATGGTTTTCAAACCATTCCACTGGCTATTATAAGTGGAAATAAAACATACCTCATTGGGAAGATCTTGTTTTGATGATGATGTATCATACAATAAATGGTTACGTGTAGTTTTTTCTGCCCTGAAATAGCCTCTGTTTATAGATCTTTTACTATATCCACTTTCAATCAGTCTTTGTGTCAGATCCGTGGCCTGCGTTTCAAAAGAGTCCACATTAAAACATATTCTGTTCACCTGAAGGAATTGACCTATTGGGATCCCACAAATTGTGGACTCAGGGTGAGAGGAGTCTGCTGATAAGAATGAGTTGGTAGCTGTAGACTTTCTGAAAACATCTGTATTCAGAAGTTCATCAGCTCCAACCGTTCGATCTTGATATCCAGAAAATCAATGTCTCGCCAGACTTAAACGTTAATTTGATGTTATGATTGTTGTTATTAAGTTGTTACATCAAATTCTCCAGGTCTGCAAGGGTAACATCCCAGAGGAAGGATGACATTGATATACCTCATCCAGTTATGGACATTGTCCATTCCCTGCACGAGGTCACCGTGAAAGACATCTCTCTCCCATGCCCATAAAAAAAGGTTAGCATAAGATGGGGCACAGGAGGAACCTATTGCAGTACCCTGTAATTGAAGATAAGTCTGCCCATTAAACATAAAGATATTATGGGTTAATATAAATTCTAGAAGAGTCAAGATAAATTCAGACAGAGCACCATCCAAAGAACTGAATGCAAGTCAATGGGGAAGAAAAGTCAGCACTGAGTGGAGGACAGTAAACACACCTACAGTGCCCATTTCAATGCCAACGACATCAATTCTTATTACTTAAGCTTGTCAACCCTAATTTACTTTGCAATAATAGTAATGCATTGAAAACTGGGGTTATTTGGCTAAAGTTGTGGGGGGGGCAGGGCTGGCTCCAGGTTTTTGTGGGCCCCGGGCAAAAGAGTCTCAGTGGGCCCCTTTAACACATACCACAATTCATGATGCTCCGATATGGCAGAGAAATATAGGTATAGTACAATGCCAAATACTTCACTTCTTACATTACATGAGTGATATATATTGTTAAAAAACAAAAAAAGTTGCAGGACAGCTTGGCCAGACGGAGCCCTGAAAATTTATCCCACAGTAGGAAGAGTGCAGTGTGGTACTTTTTTGACCAAAATCCTATTGATGAGGCAAAGGTTATCTGTAAGAAGTGCGGAAGGACCTTTAGCTGAGGGAAAAATCTCAGAAAATTGAATACCAGTTGCATACTTAGACATTTAAACACCATGCACTTGCAAGCGTAGACGGACTACAAAACCTCACTGGCTTTGAATGCCTACATTGCCAAACTGATCTCATTAGAGATCATGCCCTTCCGTTTGATTGAAAGCTTTCCGAGAGCTCATGCCCTACGCTGTCCCACACTGTGACCTAACCAGTCGGCACTTCTTTTCTAGAAAAGCCATCCCTGCCCTCCACCTGCATGTGAAAGACCGCATTGTCCATGCATTTAAACAATGAGTGAGTGGAAAGGTGCACCTCTCAACAGATGCATGGGCCAGTAGGCATGGCCTACTGCGCACTGGGTTAATGTGGTGGATGCAGGGTCCACAGGGGACAGCGGCGGTGGGACAGTGCTGCCTAGCCCACGGTATAGGCAACAGTTGCCTGTAGGTTTTCGACCCTCCTCCTCCTCCTCCAGAAGCAAAAGCTCGTCGACAGAGTGCAGTCCCATGAGCACTCCATCTGCAGCTGTCAGTGTTGCACAAGAGGTGTCCCATTATCGAACAGCTAGTGGTAAGCGTCAGCAGGCTGTTTTAAAGATGATGTCTTTGGGCGACAACAGACACACCGTGGAGGTACTGGCCGACTACTTGGGGCGAGAAACTGAGTCATGGCTGAACAGTCTATATCTTGAGCCAGGCAAGGTAGTCATCGATAACAGATGTAATTTTGTGGCGGCCATAGCCCTGGCAAAACTCAGACACATACCTTGCCTGGCTCACACCTTGAACCTGGTGGTGCAGTGCTGCATAAATAATTATCCTGAGTTACCAGTCCTTCTACATAAGGTGCGAAGACTGTGCTCGCACATCCGTTGCTCGCCAGTAGACTCCAGTCGTATGCAGATGCTGCAGCAATCGCTCCACCTCCCCAAGCACCGCCTAATCATAGATGTTGCAACAAGTTGAAACTCCGCCATGCACATGGTTGAGAGGCTGTGCGAACAGAGGCAGGCTGTAATGCATTTGTGGGAGGATACACGGGCAGGCAGTTTGAGGGCAGACATCGAGTTGTCAGGTGTGCAGTTGTCAAAGCTGAAAGACCTCTGTAAAGTCCTTCAGTGTTTTGAGGAATGCACACGGCTGGTAAGCGCAGATGACGCCATCATAAGCATGAGCATCCCACTTATGCATCTGCTCATGCAAGCTTTGACGCACATTAAGGATCAGGCGTCTGCAGCGGAGGACGAGGAGGAGGAGGAGGAAAGCCGTGATGCCAGTCAGGCATTGTCTGCTCAGGGAACTGTCCTGGACAAGGTGGAGGAAGAAGAGGAAGAGGAGTGTTATGATTTGGTAGCTGAGGAGAGCAGGCAAAAAGGAAATACACCTGAGCAGTTGGAAACTATGAGATTTCAGTACCCTGACTAACCACCACAACTAGAGGCAGCCGTGGAGCGTTCCTACGTTGGTCCTAGACGCCTCGTCACAGCCTGAGAAACTAACTACACCTAAAGATAGAAAGAGGAAAGCTATCTGCCCCGGAGCAGATCCCCAAAGAACATAGAAAGCCCCCAAACATGTAATGGCGGTTAGACAAGAAGAAATACTGACACAGACAGAAAATAGTATGAGCAAATGCTGGGGTCCAAACTTACTAAATAGAAAAGGATAGGAAGGGCACTTACTGCAATTCCAAAAAACCCTGAAAAGCACCAACTCTACTAATTTCAAAAACACCTGAGATCACACGACCTCTACCACCTAAATTAGTTCTCTGGTGTAACCAAAAACAAAACAGCAGCCACTGAAAAAACTGGAAAAAGCAAAAGTACAAACATCAGTGGCTGAACTGAACTGAGAGGGCAAAAAGCCCCAGAGGGGACCCTGAAGGCCCCCACAGAAGTGCAGGACAAAATGCAAAAATCAAGCACAAAAACAAAAAGAAGAAAATGTCTTATCTGTTAGCAGGAAATTCAGACACGACACAGCAGGCTACAAGGAAACAGGAATAAAGGATTGAGACCAGAACAATTGATCACCGGCAACCCTGATGGGAAGGCGACTCCCTTATATCAGACCAGTCAGTAACACCTGATTCCCAATCCTCACAATCTTCACTGGACAGTCCAGTACCGTTTGTAACAACCAGAGGGAGCTTCTGCTCAGAACTCATTTCCAGCCTATTCACAACAGTACCCCCCCTTGAGGAGGGGTCACCGAACCCTCATTTGAGCAACCAGGTCGGTCAGGATGAGTTCTATGATACGCACGGATGAGTCTCCTAGCATGGATGTCCGAAGCAAACACCCAAGAATTGTCTTCCTGACCATAACCTCTCCATTTAACCAAATACTGGAGTTTCCGTCTAGAAAAACGAGAATTCAATATTTTCTCAACCACATACTCCAGATTGCCCTCAACCAAAACAGGGTCAGAAGGCACAGTAGTAGGAACCACTGGCTCAACAAACCTCTTCAACAAGGACTTGTGGAACACGTTATGGATCTTAAATGTCCCTGGAAGAAGCAAACGAAAAGAAACAGGATTAAGAATCTCCATGATCTTATAAGGTCCAATGAACCTAGGCTTAAATTTAGGAGATGCCACTCTCATAGGAATATTTCTTGAGGACAACCAGACCAAGTCCCCCACTTTAAACCGAGGACCATCAGTCCTATGCCGGTTAGCAAACCACTGGGCCCTCTTCTGAGAGAGGGACAACCTCTCCACTACCTGGTCCCAAATCTGTTGCATACGCTCCACAACAGAGTCAACACCTGGACAGACAGAAGCCTACGTCTGTCCTGAAGAAAATCGAGGGTGAAACCCAGAATTACAGAAAAATGGAGACATCAAAGTGGCAGAGCTAGCCCTATTATTAAGAGCGAACTCAGCCAAAGGCAAAAAGAGACCCAGTCATCCTGATCAGCAGACACAAAGCATCTTAGATAAGTCTCCAATGTCTGGTTTGTTCTCTCAGTTTGACCATTGGTCTGAGGATGAAAAACCGAGGAGAAAGACAATTGAACACCAATTTTAGAACAAAAGGTCCTCCAAAATCTGGAAACAAACTGGACTCCTCTGTCAGACACAATGTTCTCAGGAATGCCGTGTAAACGAACCACGTGCTGAAGGAACAAAGGCACCAATTCAAAGAGGAAGGCAACTTAGGTAATGGCACAAGATGTATCATCTTGGAAAACGTATCGCAAATCACCCAGATGACGGTCATTCTCTGAGAAACAGGGAGGTCGGAAATGAAATCCATAGAGATATGGGTCCATGGTCTCTTGGGCACAGGTAATGGCATCAACAAACCACTAGAACGAGAGCAAGGCTTGGACCGAGAGCAAGTCCCGCAGGACTGCACAAACTCCCTGACATCACGAGACAAGGTAGACCACCAAAAGGACCGACTAACCAAGTCTCTGGTACCAAAAATTCCGGGATGACCGGCCAACGCGGAACAATGAATCTCAGACATTACACTCTTTTTCCACTGGTCCGGGACAAACAATTTCCCAACAGGGCAGCGCTCGGGCTTATCCTCCTGACACCCCTCCAGAGCCAGTCTCAAATTGGGCGAGATGGCGGAAAGAACTACACCCTCTTTCAAAATAACAGAAGGATCAGATACCTCAGGAGAGTCCGCCAGGAAACTCCTCGAGATGGCATCCGCCTTAACATTTTTAGTGTCAGGAAGAAATGAAACCACAAAATTAAAACGTGTGAAAAAAAAGGCCCACCTGGCCTGTCTAGGATTAAGTCGCTTGGCAGATTCCAGATAAACTAGATTCTTATGGTCCTGATGTTTGGCTCCCTCCAGCCAATGTCTCCACTCTTCAAAAGCCCACTTCATGGCTAATAACTCCCGATTACCCACGTCATAATTACGTTCAGTGGGAGAAAATTTTCGAGAGAAAAAGGCACAAGGGTTACTTTTAGAGGTCTCTGGATCTCTTTGAGACAAAACGGCACCTGCCCCAATTTCAGAGGCATCAACCTCCACCTGAAATGGTAGAGAAACATCAGGCTGCCGTAGAACAGGAGCAGAAGTGAATCTCTGCTTAAGTTCCTGAAATGCAGAGACTGCCTCAGGAGGCCAATTCACCACATCAGAACCCTTCTTGGTCAAAGCAGTTAATGGTTTAACAATAACAGAGAAATTACCAATAAATTTATGATAAAAATTGGCAAAACCCAAGAATCTTTGAAGAGCCTTTAACCCCTTCACCCCCAAGGGTGGTTTGCACGTTAATGACCGGGCCAATTTTTACAATTCTGACCACTGTCTCTTTATGAGGTTATAACTCTGGAACGCTTCAACGGATCTGCGCGATTCTGAGATTGTTTTCTCGTGACATATTGTACTTTACGTTAGTGGTAAAATTTCTTCGATATACCTTGCGTTTATTTTTGAATAAAATGCAAATATGGCGAAAATTTTGAAAATTTTGCAATTTTCAAACTTTGAATTTTTATTCCCTTAAAACAGAGAAATATGTCACACAAAATAGTTAAGAAATAACATTTCCCACATGTCTACTTTACATCAGCACAATTTTGGAATCAAAATTTTTTTTTCTTAGGAAATTATAAGGGTTAAAAGTTGACCAGCGATTTCTCATTTTTACAACAAAATTTACAAAGCAATTTTTTTTAGGGACCACCTCATATTTGAAGTCACTTTGAGGGGTCTATATGGCAGAAAATACCCAAAAGTGACACCATTATAAAAACTGCACCCCTCAAGGTACTCAAAACCACATTCAAAAAGTTTATTAACCCTTCAGGTGCATCACAGGAGCTGAAGCAACGTGGAAGGAAAAAATAATATTTAACTTTTTAGCCACAAAAATGATCTTTTACAAACTTTTTTTTATTTTAACAAGGGTAAAAGAAGAAAATGGACACATAAAGTTGTTGTGCAATTTCTCCTGAGTACGCCAATACCCCATAAGTGGGGGAAAACCACTGTATGTGTGCACAGCAGAGCTCATAACGGAAGGAGCGCCATTTGACTTTTTCAAACTAAAATTGGCTGGAATTGAGATTGGATGCCATGTCGCGTTTGGAGAGCCCCTGATGCGCCTAAACAGTGGAAACCCCCCACAAGTGACACCATTTTGGAAACTAGACCCCCTAAGGAACTTATCTAGATCTGTTGTGAGCACTTTGAATCCCCAAGTGTTTCACAAAAGTTTATAATGCCTGGTGTGAAAAAAAAAAGAAACAATTTTCCACAAAAATGATTTTTTAGTCCCAAATTTTTGATTTTTCCCAAGGAAATTGGACCCCAAAAGTTGTTGGCCAATTTGTCCTGAGTACGCTGATACCCAATATGTGGGGGGGGGGGGAAACTGTTTGGGCGCACGGCAGGGCTTGGAAAGGAAGTAGTAACGTTTTGGAATGCAGACGTTGATGGGGGTCATGTTCCGTTTGCAGTGCCCCAGATGAGCCTAAACAGTAGAAACCCCCCACAAGTGACCACATTTTGGAAACTAGACCCCCTAAGGAACTTATCTATAGCTTTGGTGAGCACTTTGAACCCCCAAGTGCTTCACACAAGTTATATAATGCCCGGGCATGAAAATAAAAAATCCTATTTTTTTCCCACAAAAATTATTTTTAGTCACTAATTTTTTATTTTCCCAAGGGTAACAGGAGAAATTGGACCACAAAAGTTGTTGTCCAATATGTCCTGAGTACGCTGATACCCAATATGTGGGGGGGAACCACTGTTTGGGCGCACGGCAGAGCTCGGAATGGAAGGAGCACCATTTGGCTTTTTCCAACCAAAATTGGCTGGAATTGAGATTGGACGCCATGTTGCATTTGGAGAGCCACTGATGTGCCTAAACAGTGTAAACGCCCACAAGTGACCCCATTTTGGAAACTAGACCCCCTAAGGAACTTATCTAGATCTTTGGTGAGCAATTTGAACCCCAAGTGCTTCCACAAGTTTATAACGTAGAGCCATAAAATTAAAAAATCATATTTTTTCCACAAAAATGATCTTTTCACCCCAATTTTTATTTTCCCAAGGGTAACAAGACTCCAAAAGTTATTGTGCAATTTGTCCTGAGTACGCTGATACCCCATATGTGGGGGTAAACCACTGTTTGGGTGCATGGCAGAGTTTGGAAGGGAAGGAGTGCCGTTTAACTTTTTCAACGCAGAATTGGCTGGATGCCATGTCGTGTTTGGAGAGCTCCTGATCTGCCTAAACAGTGGAAACCCCCCACAAATGACACCATTTTGGAAACTAGACCCCTCAAGGAACTTATCTAGATGTGTGGTGAGCACTTTGAACCCCAAGTGCTTCACAGAAGTTTATAACGTACAGCCGTAAAATAAAATTATTTTTTTTTTTTTACAAAAATGATTTTTTCGTCCCCAATATTTTATTTTCACAAGGGTAACAGGAGAAATTGGACCCCAAAAGTGATTGTCCAATTTGTCCTGAGTATGCTGATACCCAATATGTGGGAGAAAACTACTGTATGGGTACACGTTGGGGCTCGGAAGGGAAGTAGTGACGTTTTGGATTGTAGACTTTGATGGAATGGTGTGGGGGCGTCATGTCGCATTTGGAGAGCCCCTGATGCGCCTAAACAGTGGAAACCCCCCGCAAGTGACCCCATTTTGGAAAATAGACCCCACAAGGAACTTATTTAGATGTGTGGTGAGCGCTATGAAGCCCCAAGTGCTTCACACAAGTTTATAACGTACAGCCGTAAAAACAAAAAAAAATATTTTTTTTTTAAAAAATGATATTTTTGCCCCCAGTTTTTTATTTTCCCAAGGGTAACAGAAGAAATAGGACAAATTGCACAATAACTCTTAGGGTCCAGAGTACACTGATACCCCATGTGGGAGTAAACTACTGTTTGGGCGCATGGCAGAGCTCAGAAGGGAAGGAGCACCGTTTGACTTTTTCAACGCAGAATTGGCTGGAATTGAGATCAGACGTCATGTCACATTTGGAGAGCCCCTGATGTGCCTAAACAGCGGAAACCCCCCAATTCTAACTCCAACCCTAACCTCTACACACCCCTAACCCTAGTCCCAACCCTAACCACAAACGTAACCCTAACACACCCCTATCCCTAATCCCAACCATAACCCTAATACTAACTTTAGCGCCAACCCTAACCCTAACTTTAGCCGCAACCCTAACCTTAACCATAACCCTAATGGGAAAATGGAAATAAATACATTTTTTTAATTTTATTATTTTTCCCTAACTAAGGGGGTGATAAAGGGGGGTTTAATTTACTATTTATAGCGGGTTTTATGATTGGCAGCTGTCACGCTAAAAGACGCTTTTTATTGCAAAAAATAGTTTTTGCATCACCACATTTTGAGAGCTATAATTTTTGCATATTTTGGCCCACAGAGTCATTTGAGGTCTTATTTTTTGCGGTACAAGTTGACGTTTTTATTGGTACCATTTTTGAGCCTGTGACATTTTTTGATCGCTTTTTATTTCGATTTTTGGGAGGTTAGAATGAACAAAAATCAGCAATTCATGAATTTCTTTTGGGGGAGGCGTTTATACCGTTCCGCGTGTGGTAAAATTATTAAAGCAGTTTTATTCTTCGGGTCAGTACGATTACGGCGATACCTCATTTATATTGTTTTTTTATGTTTTGGCGCTTTTATAGAATAAAAACAATTTTATAGAAAAAATAATTATTTTTGCATCGCTTTATTCTGCGAGCTATAACTTTTTTATTTTTTCGCTCATGATGCTGTGTGATGGCTCGTTTTTTGCGGGACAAGATGACGTTTTCAGCGGTTCTATGTTTATTTATATCCGTCTTTTTGATCGCGTGTTATTCCACTTTTTGTTCAGCGGTATGATGATAAAGCACTGATTTTTTGCTTTGTTTTTATTTATTTTTTTAAGGGGTTCACTAAAGGGGTTAACTAGTGGGACAGTTTTATAGGGGGGGTCGTTACGGACGCGGCGATACCAAATATGTGTACTTTTATTGTTTTATTTTTTTTATTTACAGGAAAAAATGAATTTATTGGGGAATATTTTTTTTTTTTTTTACTTATTTTGGAATTTTTTTTTTTACACGTTTATATTTATTTTTTTTACTTTTTTACATTGTCCCAGGGTGGGACATCACTGTAAAATGTGAGATCGCTGGTCTCACAGTGTGCACAGCACTCTGTGAGACCAGCGATCTCACAGGCAGCGCTGCAACTTCTCAGTGCCTGCTCTGAGCAGGCACTGAGGAAGCCGCCTCCCTCCAGGACCCCGGCGCCATCTTGGATCCGGGTCCTGGGAGGGAGGAAGCCCTCAGAATAGCGCGATCGCATCGCGCTGTTCTGAGGGTCTCAGGGGGGCGCGCATGTTTGATCGCGGTGTGCAAGGGGTTAATGTGCCGGGAGCGGTCCGTGACCGCTCCTGGCACACAGTCCCGGGTGTCAGCTGTGATAATCAGCTGACACCCGGCGGCGATCAGCTGCGCTCCCCCAGGAGCACAGCTGATCGCTATGACGTACTATCCCATCCATGGTCAGATTGTCACGGGTTTTATGGACGGGATAGTACGTCTAATGTCAGAGAGGGGTTAATGAAGTAGGTTGGACCCAATCACAGATGGCCTGAACCTTGACCGGGTCCATTTCAATAACAGATGGGGACAAAATGAATCCCAGAAATGAGATCCTCTACGCCAAAAAGACACTTTGATCCCTTCACATACAGAGCATTCTCTCTCAAAATCTGGAACACAGTCCGAACATGTTTTACATGAGAGGCCCAGTCATTGGAAAAAATCAAGATATCATCCAAATAAACAATCAGAAATTTATCCACAAAATCCCTGAAAATGTCATTCATGAAGGACTGGAAGACAGAAGGAGCATTAGTGAGCCCAAAGGGCATCACAAGGTACTCAAAATGCCCTTCAGGGGTATTAAATGCCGTCTTCCATTCATCCCCGTGCTTAATGCGAATAAGGTTATATGCCCCCCTGAGGTCAAGCTTGGTAAACCAAGTAGCGTTTTTCACCCTGGAAAACAGATCAGATATCAAGGGTAAAGGATATTGATATTTCACAGTAATTTTGTTCAAGAGACGATAATCAATACACGGCCTTAATGAACCATCCTTTTTGGCCACAAAGAAAAAACCGGCACCTAAGGGTGAAGAGGATGGTCTGATATGACCCTTCTCCAATGACTCCTTGATATAAGACCGCATAGCGTCATGTTCACATACAGACAAGTTAAAAAGGTGACCTTTAGGGAATTTACTACCAGGCACTAATTCAATAGCGCAGTCATAGCTCCTATGGGGAGGTAAGGATGCAATCATACCCAGTCTGATCAAATGACCAAATGCACTAGCAGGATGCAGCAGGCTCCCATGGATAAAGGCTGGAGAAGCAACAGGTGTTTAACCACTGATAAAGGCAGCCACCCTATCACAAAAACAGTGATGATGAAGGTGTTAACTGCTTAGTGGGAAAAAAACACACAGATACAAGTTGCTTAAAACATAAATGTCATGCACAGTGTCTGGATAACAGCCTATTTTAAACGCCTATGATGGAAGGCGGGCTGGTCAGCACTGAATGTGCACAACACAAAAAACCAAGCCATCAAAAAGAGCCCGGGTGCACCCTGCAAAATATGATAAAAAGTGCAAAAAATGATGCATCTGATAAATGCATCAGATGAGGTATTAGTTACTATTTTGGCCAAAGCAGATAAGCTCGCAACCCAACGTCAAGGGTCCTCATTTTATTGCGAGTAACTAACTAGACATAAATCCAAAAAAAAACATTTTTAGCAAAAGCAAATCATGAAAAACAATCATACCCAGTCTGATCAAATGACCAAATGCACTAGCAGGATGCAGCAGGCTCCCATGGATAAAGGCTGGAGAAGCAACAGGTGTTTAACCACTGATAAAGGCAGCCACCCTATCACAAAAACAGTGATGATGAAGGTGTTAACTGCTTAGTGGGAAAAAAAACACACAGATACAAGTTGCTTAAAACATAAATGTCATGCACAGTGTCTGGATAACAGCCTATTTTAAACGCCTATGATGGAAGGCGGGCTGGTCAGCACTGAATGTGCACAACACAAAAAACCAAGCCATCAAAAAGAGCCCGGGTGCACCCTGCAAAATATGATAAAAAGTGCAAAAAATGATGCATCTGATAAATGCATCAGATGAGGTATTAGTTACTATTTTGGCCAAAGCAGATAAGCTCGCAACCCAACATCAAGGGTCCTCATTTTATTGCGAGTAACTAACTAGACATAAATCCAAAAAAAAAACATTTTTAGCAAAAGCAAATCATGAAAAACAATCATACCCAGTCTGATCAAATGACCAAATGCACTAGCAGGATGCAGCAGGCTCCCATGGATAAAGGCTGGAGAAGCAACAGGTGTTTAACCACTGATAAAGGCAGCCACCCTATCACAAAAACAGTGATGATGAAGGTGTTAACTGCTTAGTGGGAAAAAAAAACACACAGATACAAGTTGCTTAAAACATAAATGTCATGCACAGTGTCTGGATAACAGCCTATTTTAAACGCCTATGATGGAAGGCGGGCTGGTCAGCACTGAATGTGCACAACACAAAAAACCAAGCCATCAAAAAGAGCCCGGGTGCACCCTGCAAAATATGATAAAAAGTGCAAAAAATGATGCATCTGATAAATGCATCAGATGAGGTATTAGTTACTATTTTGGCCAAAGCAGATAAGCTCGCAACCCAACGTCAAGGGTCCTCATTTTATTGCGAGTAACTAACTAGACATAGATCCAAAAAAAATGATGGCTTGGTTTTTTGTGTTGTGCACATTCAGTGCTGACCAGCCCGCCTTCCATCATAGGCGTTTAAAATAGGCTGTTATCCAGACACTGTGCATGACATTTATGTTTTAAGCAACTTGTATCCGTGTGTTTTTTTTCCCACTAAGCAGTTAACACCTTCATCATCACTGTTTTTGTGATAGGGTGGCTGCCTTTATCAGTGGTTAAACACCTGTTGCTTCTCCAGCCTTTATCCATGGGAGCCTGCTGCATCCTGCTAGTGCATTTGGTCATTTGATCAGACTGGGTATGATTGTTTTTCATGATTTGCTTTTGCTAAAATTGTTTTTTTTGGATTTATGTCTAGTTAGTTACTCGCAATAAAATGAGGACCCTTGACGTTGGGTTGCGAGCTTATCTGCTTTGGCCAAAATAGTAACTAATACCTCATCTGATGCATTTATCAGATGCATCATTTTTTGCACTTTTTATCATATTTTGCAGGGTGCACCCGGGCTCTTTTTGATGGCTTGGTTTTTTGTGTTGTGCACATTCACTGCTGACCAGCCCGCCTTCCATCATAGGCGTTTAAAATAGGCTGTTATCCAGACACTGTGCATGACATTTATGTTTTAAGCAACTTGTATCTGTGTGTTTTTTTTTTCCCACTAAGCAGTTAACACCTTCATCATCACTGTTTTTGTGATAGGGTGGCTGCCTTTATCAGTGGTTAAACACCTGTTGCTTCTCCAGCCTTTATCCATGGGAGCCTGCTGCATCCTGCTAGTGCATTTGGTCATTTGATCAGACTGGGTATGATTGTTTTTCATGATTTGCTTTTGCTAAAAATGAGGTAAGGATGCAGATTTACTTTCGCTAAACACATCAGAAAAATCCATCAAAAAGTCAGGAACATTCTGAGCCTGGGGGGAGGCAGAAAAAACAGGAGTGTTGGTATTAACACATTGGCAGCCCCAACTGGTAACAGACACAGATTTCTGTTGTGAATGGGTTTGAGATGAGTTCTGAGCAGAGGCTCCCTCTGGTGGTTACAAGCAGTGCTAGTCTGTCCAGTGAAGATTGTGAGGACTGGGAATCAGGTGTTACTGACTGGTCTTATATAAGGGAGTCACCTTCCCATCAGGGTTGCCGGTGATCAATTGTTCTGGTCTGAATCCTTTATTCCAGTTTTCCTTGTAGCCTGCTGTGTCGTGTCTGCATCTCCTGCTAACAGATAAGACTTTTTCTTCTTTTGTGTTTGTGCTATATTTTTGCATTTTGTCCTGCACTTCTGTGGGGGCCTTCAGGGTCCCCTCCGGGGGCTTCTGCCCTCTCAGTTTTGTTCAGCCACTGATGTTTGTACTTTTGCTTTTTCCAGTTTTTTCAGTGGCTGCTGTTTTGATTTTGCTACACCAGAGAACTAATTTAGGTGGAAGAGGTCGTGTGATCTCAGGTGTTTTTGAAATTAGTAGAGTTGGTGCCTTTCAGGGTTTTCTGGGATTGCAGTAAGTGCCCTTCCTATCCTTTTCTATTTAGTTAGTTTGGGCCCCAGCGTTTGCTCATACTATTTTCTTTCTGTGTCAGTATTTCATCTTGTCTAACCGCCATTACATGTTTGGGGGCTTTCTATTATCTTTGGGGTTCTGCTCCGGGGCAGATAGCTTTCCTATTTCTATCTTTAGGTGTAGTTAGTTTCTCAGGCTGTGACGAGGCGTCTAGGACCAATGTAGGAACGCTCCACGGCTGCCTCTAGTTGTGGTGGTTAGTCAGGGTACTGCAATCTCATAGACTCCTCAGCTACCGAAACATAACAGATTTCCAATCCAAAACAGGATTATGAGACTGTAACCAAGGGAAACCCAGTACGATAATGTCATGCAGATTATACAGAACCAAAAATTTGCAACTCTCCTGATGATCAGGTTCTACCCTCATTATCACCTGAGTAGAGAACTGAGGTTTATTCTCAGCCAAAGGGGTAGAATCGATCCCCAGTAGGGGAATAGACTTCCGTAGGGGTATCAAGGGAAACCCACAACGTTTAGCAAAATCAAAATCCATCAGGTTAATAGCTGCTCCAGAATCAACAAAAGCCTGAGCAGAAAATGAGGACAGAGAGCATATCAGGGTAACAGTTAATAAAAACTTAGTCTGAACACTACCCAAGACAACTGAGCGTGCAAAACGTCTTCCCCGCTTAGGGCAGACTGAAATAGCATGAGAGGCATCACCACAGTAGAAACATAACCCATTGCGCTTTCGAAATTCATGACGCTGTGCCCCAGAAACCACTCTATCACACTGCATGGATTCAGAAGCAGGTTCACAAGGCAACATTATTCCACGCATACCTTTCCGCTCACGCAAACGTCTGTCAATTTGAATCGCTAATGACATAGAATCATTGAGACCAGAGGGAACAGGGAATCCCACCATAACATCCTTTACATTATCTGACAGTCCCTTCCGAAAAAGAGCTGCCAAAGCGTCGTCATTCCATTTGGTAAGGACTGCCCACCTACGGAATCTCTGACAGTATAATTCAGCGTCCTCAAGCCCCTGACTTAATGCCAACAAAGTTTTTTCAGCTTGATCAGTGACATTAGGCTCATCGTACAATAACCCCAAAGCCTGAAAAAACGCATCAACATCACTCAAAACAGGATCCCCAGGTGTCAGGGAAAAAGCCCAATCCTGAGGGTCGCCGCGCAGGAGAGAGATGACAATTTGAACCTGCTGCGCTGCGTTCCCTGAGGACTTAGATTTTAAGGCAAAAAACAATTTACAGTTATTTTTGAAATTCAGAAACTTAGCTCGATCCCCTAAAAACAAATCTGGCATGGGAATCCTAGGTTCCACAACAGGCAACCTAGCAAGATAGGTAGCAATACTCCGAACTTCAGTGGCAAGCTGATCCACACGGCCAGACAACTGTGCAAACTCCATTGAGAGAGAAAAAAATCCTCCTCAGCACCCAGAGATACAGAGGGAAAAAAAAATGCAACAAACAGAAAAAAAAAAAAAAAAAATCTCTGACAACTCTGACAACTTTTTTCTTTCCACAATATTTTTCCCTTCTGTGATTACCATATAATTTTCAGTTTAGGCCGGTGATACTGTTATGATTTGGTAGCTGAGGAGAGCAGGCAAAAAGGAAATACACCAGAGCAGTTGGAAACTATGAGATTGCAGTACCCTGACTAACCACCACAACTAGAGGCAGCCGTGGAGCGTTCCTACGTTGGTCCTAGACGCCTCGTCACAGCCTGAGAAACTAACTACACCTAAAGATAGAAAGAGGAAAGCTATCTGCCCCGGAGCAGATCCCCAAAGAACATAGAAAGCCCCCAAACATGTAATGGCGGTTAGACAAGAAGAAATACTGACACAGACAGAAAATAGTATGAGCAAACGCTGGGGCCCAAACTTACTTAATAGAAAAGGATAAGAAGGGCTCTTACTTCAATCCCAAAAAACCCTGAAAAGCACCAACTCTACTAATTTCAAAAACACCTGAGATCACACGACTTCTACCACCTAAATTAGTTCTCTGGTGTAACCAAAAACAAAACAGCAGCCACTGAAAAAACTGGAAAAAGCAAATGTACAAACATCAGTGGTTGAACTGAACTGAGAGGGCAAAAAGCCCCCAGAGGGGACCCTGAAGGCCCCCACAGAAGTGCAGGACAAAATGCAAAAATCAAGCACAAAAACAAAAAGAAGAAAATGTCTTATCTGTTAGCAGGAGATTCAGACACGACACAGCAGGCTACCAAGGAAACAGGAATCAAGGATTGAGACCAGAACAATGATCACCGGCAACCCTGATGGGAAGGCGACTCCCTTATATAAGACCAGTCAGTAACACCTGATTCCCAATCCTCACAATCTTCACTGGACAGTCCAGTACCGTTTGTAACCACCAGAGGGAGCTTCTGCTCAGAACTCATTTCCAGCCTATTCACAACAGAGGAGGAGGAGGATGAGGGGGATGATTATTTTGGGTAGGAGGATGCTTCTTAGGGGCAAGAGAAAATGTTGGCTTGCCAAGGTCAGGTCCAGGGTTTGTGCGTGACTGGAGGGATGTGGATTTGGCAGAAAGTGCTCCTCCACCCAACACTGGCAGTGCATCATTGACACCTGGAACATTGGCCCACATGTGTGATTATGTCTTGCGGATCCTAAAAAGGGACCCCCACATTGCTAAAATTATGAAGGATGACGACTACTGGTTGGCCAGCATCCTCGATCCACGCTATAAAGGCAAATTACAGAACATCATGCCACAGGAGAACCAAGAGCTAATATTGGCGAACAAACAAGCAACTCTGGTAAACCGTTTGTTAGGTACATTCCCAGCACACAGAAGTGGCGCAGGTTCTACCATGAGCCGTACTGGGCCAAATGGAAGAGGTGTTCGTGATGCACACAGCCGAAGTGGCGTTGGAGACAGGGGTTTCATGACCATGTTGTGGTCTTATTTCTCGAGTAACGCTCACACGACTGGTAATACTGAATCGATTGCAACAGACAGGAGACAACAGTTGTCAACTATGGTTCAAAATTACCTCTCCTCCCCTATCGATGTTCTCCCTCACAGTTCATCCCCTTTGACTACTGGGCTTGTAAACTGAATGCCTGGCCTGAATTGGCACAATATGCTTACAGGAGCTTGCTTGCCCTGCTGGTAGTGTGCTATCAGAAAGAGTCTTCAGTGCTGCTGGATCAATCCTGACAGAAAGAAGGACCCGGCTGTCGACCCAAAATGTAGTTGATCTCACCTTCATTAAAATGAACCATGCCTTGGTTTCAAAGGATTTTGTACCACCTTCCCCTGATGACACATAGGTTGCCAGCAAAACGGCTCACTTGTCTTCCTCTGACTTCTCCAATTCCTCCATTTGCAGCTGCTGAATGTCCAGCCTACACCTCAACATATGCCAGTTTGTCCACCTCCCTAACTGGTCCATACCCCCCAGGGCCGGCGTCAGCACTTGGCGCACTCGGGCAAGTGCCGGGGCTCTGAGCAGGTGGGGGGCCCACTCGCCGTCAGAGACACTGGTGTACTATGACGGCCCTGTGCCAGTTCCCAGTGCCCACGAGTCTGCCCCCCCGCTTGCTCAGGGCCCCAGCACTTGCAATACTTACCTCTCCCTGCTCCACCGCTGTGACGTCTTCCGCTTTTCTTGACAGTGACATTCAGGTCAGAGAGCGCGATGACATCACGTCTGTGCACCATGTGCCTGAACAGTCACAGTGCAGAGAGTTGAAAGATGGCGATGCTGAGGAGTCCAGAGTAGAGCAGTGCCCAGCGAGGAGAGGTATTTCATTTTATTTAATGTTTGGAGTAATATATGGGGAGCATTAGACACTGGAGAATTATATATGGGGCCAATCATACACTTGAGCATCATAGATAGGGCCCATTATACACTGGAGCATTATACATGGGGCCCATTATACACAGGAGCATTATAAATGGGGCCCATCATACACTGGAGCATCATATACAGGGCCCATTATACACAGGAGCATCATATGGGGCCCATTATATATGGAGCATTATACAGGCCCATCAAACACTGGAGCATCATCCATGGGGCCCATCATATACTGGAGCATCATATGGGGCCCATTATATATGGCGCATCATATGGGGCACATTAAAAATGGAGCATCACATGGAACCCATTATATATGGAGCATTATATAGGGGGACCATTATATTTGGAGCATTAAATGGTGCTCATCATACATTGGAGCATCATATATGGGGCCCATCATATACTAGAGCATCATATGGGGTTCATTATTTATAGGGCATCATATAGGGCCCTTTATATATGGAGCACCATATGGAGCACATATGGGACCTATTCTGTATGGAGCATTATATGGAGCCCATTCTGTTTGGAGCAATATATGGGGCTCATTATTCTGTATAGAGCAATATATGGGGCTCATTATTCTGTATGGCGCACTATGTGGTGCCCATAATACTGTATGGAGGACTATACTGTCCAGTTTTTGAGCTATTGTAGAATTTACAATAGATATCACTCATGTAATGTAAGAAGTGAAGTATTTGGCATTGTGCTCTACCTATATTTCTCTGCTGTATCGGAGCATCATGAATTGTGGTATGTGTTAAAGGGGCCCTCTGAGTCTCTTTTCCCCGGGCCCACGAAAACCTTGAGCCAGCCCTGCCCCCCCCCACAACTTTAGCCAAATAACCCCCAGTTTTCAATGCGTTACTATTATTATAAAGTAAATTAAGGTTGACAAGCTTAAGTAATAAGAATTGATGTCGTTGGCATTGAAATGTAACAAAGAAACTCTGCACTCAACTTAAATAAGTTGCAAGGTGAAAAACTTTTAATATTGTCCGAAAAGTAGTATACAGGGAGAACGTTTCGGTCACAAGACCTTCTTCAGCTACTACAATAGTCAAAAACATGTGCAGTGAATTTAAACGACAAAATAAAACATAACAAAAATAAGTATATACAGATAATATAGATATCAAGCGTTATTTCTGTAAAATACGTGATCAATCCAGTATCAAGGCAATATGGTTATAAGATCAAAAAATGCATAGGAGGAGGTCATTTTAGCCAAGAAAATCGGGTGTACATGGGTGCACATAAAACAGATACACATACCCCAAAGTAGTGAACACCCAAGTGCAAAAGAAACAGGGAGAAAAAAACCACCAAGGCAGGATTAGACACAATATGTATTTTTATTGAAAATATAACATAAAAAATTGCACATACATAATATGTTAAAATGATGTTATAAAAGGAAGCAAAAACACCACCCTACAGTACCCAATAACCGGGACTTATATCCACATAACCAGGCAAATGTATAACCTAACAAAATAAAAAAGCATATAGGACGCAGTGTGCCAATAATGTGTAACAAAGAAAATGTGTGCTATATGTGTAACAAAATATAAACCACAGTGTGCTCAAGATAATATACCTAATCACAAAATTGTGATTTGACAACTGATATGTGTGCCAAATAATGTTGTGAATCAAAAAATGCAACCAAAAGAAACTGGGTGTGCAGTATATAAAGAACTGAATGTGACACACCAATAAAAAATGAGGCACCAAGGGTCAAAAAAGTGCTGCAACTAAGTAAGGACGAATCCAGCATGTGCTACCATAGAAAATAATGAGGCAGAAATCACTGTACCTGGAAAATCCCGGGAGGGAAAAAACGAGGGTGGGTGGGAATGCTTCCAAGAACGTGCCCCGGCGCGTTTCGGAAAAATGTTCCTTCGTCATCCCCCTGATGAGATGATTCAGTCGGGGGTTTACTGCGAGGCTGTCAGCATTAGCTGCATTCCCTTCAGTAAACATTAACCCTTTCAGAAGGATTACATCGGGGGACCTGACTGAACATCGGATAGGTAAGAATAATGTTGCTTTATTATTTTATTTTATTACGCGTGAACAAGGGCTTCGCAAGGAATGGCAGTAAAATAAAATATGGTCAAAAACTGTGTATTTATTTCATGAAAATGATTTTTAATTAAAGTGTGTGTGTTTTATTTTTATTTCATACAATATGATTAATAATTGATAGTTGTCTAATTGACAGCTCTCAATTATTAACCTGGCTTAAAGTCACCTTTCAATAGCAAGGTGGCTTTAACCCCTTATTAACCCATTCGGCACCGCTACAGGGCAATGGGAACAGATGGGCAAAGTGCCAGAAAGGTCGAATCTAATTTATTCAAAATTGAAGCGGTGAGCAGTCTAGCTCACCCCAAACCATTTCGATTGGGTTCAGGTCTGGTGACTGTGGAGGCCAGGTCATCTGGCGTAGCACCCCAACACTCTCCTTCTTAGTCAAATAGCCCTTACACAGTCTGGAGGTGTGTTTGGGGTCATTGTACTGTTGAAAAATAAATGATGGTCCAACTAAACGCAAACTGGATGGAATAGCATGCTGCTGCAAGTTGCTGTAGTAGCCATTCTGGTTCACTATGCCTTCAATTTTGAATAAATCCCCAACAGTGTCACCAGCAAAGCACCCCCACACCATCACACCACCTCCTCCATGCTTCACGGTGGAACCAGGCATGTAGAATCCATCCGTTCACCTTTTCTGCGTGCAAAGCAGTAATCAAAGCAAAAGGTGGCTATTTTGAAGAACCTAGAGTATAAAACATATTTTCAGTTGTTTCACACTTTTTTGTAAAGTGTAATGTATAATTCCACATGTGTTAATTCATAGTTTTGATGCCTTCAGTGTGATTCTACAATTTTCATAGTCATGAAAATACAGAAAAATCATTGAATGAGAAGGTGTGTCCAAACTTTTGGTCTGTACTGTATATATATACATGTCATTGAATTTGTGACACATATATATATATATATATATATTTATAGTACATACACTTGTACATAGTATAATAGCCGCTAATTCAATTGCCGGCTTTTGTAAAATTACAGACCCGACATGAATGACACATGGTTTACATAGAGTTAACCATGTAATTTCATTTAGTTTGATATATGGGATTCACTAACAATTACATGAGTGTATGTGTGCAAAATTTCACACATGTAGGGGTTAATTAAAGGTGTAAATTCATTGCAAAAAAATGCGGGTTTTTTACAACGAATTTACACCTTTAATTGACCCCTACATGTGTGAAATTTTGCACACATACACTCATGTAATTGTTAGTGAAAACCATATATCAAACTACATGAAAAGACATGGTTAACTCTATGTAAACCATGTGTCATTTCATGTCGGGGGGTTCTGTCATTTCACAAAAGCCGGCATTGCCCGGCAATTGAATCAGAGGTTATTTTACTATGTAGAAGTGTATGAACTATAAATATATGTAACGTACAAACCAAAAGTTTGGACACACCTTCTCATTCAAAGATTTTTCTGTATTTTCATGACTATGAAAATTGTAGAATCACACTAAAGGCATCAAAACTATGATGTAACACATGTGGAATTATACATTACACTTTACAAAAAAGTGTGAAACAACTGAAAATATGTCTTATATTCTAGGTTCTTTAACCCCTCTCTGACATTAGACGTACTATCCCGTCCATAAAACCCGTGCCATTCTGACCATGGACGGGATAGTACGTCATGCCCTTTAATGCGACATCGCGACTTAAGTAGCGGTGATCGCATTAAAATTCCGACGCCAGCTTACCTCTTGGAAGTTGGCGTCGGCATCCCGGGCTGCGTCCTCCCCCCTCAGGCCTCCCGATCGCTGTGATTGGCTGTTGAATTCTGAACAGCCAATCACAGCCTTTCTCACTGTTTCAGCCAATCAGAGCGGCTAAAACAGTGAGATCGCAGGCTAGGATCGAGTACCGATGTACTCGATCCTAGGCCTGGGCCTAGGAAAGTCCAGACCCCCCCCCGGATTGGCGCGATCGCCGATCACATCGATCGCGCCAATCGCAGGGCACAGCCGCGGTATATCCGCGCTGTGCCCTGCCTGTACCTGCCTGGATCGGTGCAGTAATAGCACCGATCCTAGGCCAGGGCCTGTAGGGCATGAAGGAGCTGATTGGCGCGATCGATGTCATCGACGATCGCGCCAATCACAGGGCACATCAGCGGTGTGACCGCTCTGTGCCCTGCTAGGTGACCTGCCGGTGACCTGCCTAGGAATCGGAGCTGTGAGCTCCGATTACTAGGCCGGTGACTAGCAACCGGCAATGCAGGGGTCTCCTTTGATTGGTGGGATTGATGTGATCATCGATCCCACCAATGACAGGTCACAGCAGCGATGTGACCGCTCTGTGACCTGTCTGCAAACTGGATCTGACCTGTCTGACCGCACTGCAGGGGTCCTCACACTTGCTGAGGATTCCTGCTGTGCAGTCACACTGCCAGATCTCCTCCTGTGCTGGGCCTTGTGGTGCCACAGTAGCCTGTGACACCACAACTCCTGCTGAAGAGAGAAGAAAGAAAAGAGAGAAGAAAGAAGAGAGAAGAAAGAAGAGAAAAGAAAGAAAAGACTACAAACGTGAGTTTTTGAGCCCCGATCCCTGCCCGATCCACCCCAATCCCCCCATTCCCCACTCCCCCCTTCCCTTTCCCCCTCTTTTTACCCCCCTTTGCGCCGCCGAGCGTTGATTGGTGACGCAGTTCACCCATCAACACTTTCGCACCCCCCTCCGTGCGCACATCCAGCAGCCGCAAACTTTGATAAGTGACAGCGGTCACTTATCAGAGCTCGTGCCTGCCGTTTTTTTTTTTCACCCCCCCTTTCCGCCACTCCCGTGCGCACATCCAGCAGCCACGGAACTTTGATAAGTGACACCAGTCACTTATCAGAGCTCGTTCCTGCCGTTTTTTTGTTTTTTTTCACCAACTTTTCCGCCACTCCCGTGCGCACATCCAGCAGCCACGGAACTTTGATAAGTGACACCAGTCACTTATCAGAGCTCGTTCCTGCTGTTTTTTTTTTGTTTTTTTTCACCAACTTTTCCGCCACTCCCGTGCGCACATCTAGCAGCCACGGAACTTTGATAAGTGACACCAGTCACTTATCAGAGCTCGTTCCTGCTGTTTTTTTTTTTTTTTCCCACCAACTTTTCCGCCACTCCCGTGCGCACATCCAGCAGCCGCGGAACTTTGATAAGTGACACCAGTCACTTATCAGAGCTCGTTCCTGCTGTTTTTTTTTCATCTCCCTTTCCGCCACTCCCGTGCGCACATCCAGCAGCCGCGGAACTTTGATAAGTGACAGCGGTCACTTATCAGAGCTCGTGCCTGCCAGTTTTTTTTTTCACCCCCCTTTCCGCCACTCCCGTGCGCACATCCAGCAGCCGCGGAACTTTGATAAGTGACAGCGGTCACTTATCAGAGCTCGTGCCTGCCAGTTTTTTTTTTCACCCCCCTTTCTGCCACTCCCGTGCGCACATCCAGCAGCCGCGGAACTTTGATAAGTGACAGCGGTCACTTATCAGAGCTCGTGCCTGCCAGTTTTTTTTTTTTTTCACCCCCCTTTCCGCCACTCCCGTGTGCACATCCAGCAGCCGCGGAACTTTGATAAGTGACACCGGTCACTTATCAGAGCTCGTGCCTGCCAGTTTTTTTTTCACCCCCCTTTCCGTCACTCCCGTGCGCACATCCAGCAGCCACGGAACTTTGATAAGTGACACCGGTCACTTATCAGAGCTCGTGCCTGCTGGTTTAGACTTTTTTTCACAGGCCTTTTTTTTCCCTATTCGCTTTCTTTTCTTTTAGCTTTTTCTTTTCAGCTTAGTTTACACCAATCACTATCCCCCCCCCACACACACACACAGTTATAAATAAAGTTCACACAAAGCACCACATTCACAAAAAAAATGTCCCGCCCGTCACGCTCATCCCAACAGCGCTATTCAGTGGAGGAGGCATACGCTATCCTTGCCTCCGACACTGATAGCGAGGGAGAGGATCCCACATTTCTTTATTTTTCAGATGAAGATTCTTCTTCCTCCTCATCTTCCTCCTCGGGTCCTGCGGAACCGCCACGCAGACGCCCCAGGACAGAACATGAGGCAGCGCCCGCCCCTGAAAATGAACCAGCGCACCCCTCTTCGGACCCCGTATGGACCCCGACCCCCGAAAATTACGAGCCACTGATTCCTGATTTTGTGGCAGAATCAGGAATCAGGTTTGACTCCACCGGCTTCACAGAAATAGACTTTTTCAAAGTCTTTTTCTCTGAGGATTTAATTAACCTCATGGTGGAGCAAACAAATTTGTACGCTCTGCAACTTTTGGCGCAAAACCCCCGTTCATCATTTTCCAACTGGTCTCCTGTAGACGCAGTTGAAATGATGCAGTTTTGGGGCCTGGTCCTCCATATGGGGATCCTGAAGAAGCCAGAAATTCGGCAATATTGGAGTGTTGATATTTTATACAACACTCCACTGTTCCGAATGGTCATGGCTCGGACGCGTTTTGAGGCCATCCACAAATTCCTGCATTATAATGATAATGCACAGTGTCCCCCACGAGATGACCCCAACTTTGACCGCCTGTTCAAAGTTCGGCCGTCATCGAACACTTCAACAAAAAGTTTGCTGAAGTGTACGTGCCCCAAAGGGACATCTGCGTGGATGAGTCCTTGGTTCATTTTAAGGGACGGCTCGCATTCCGCCAGTACCTGCCCAGCAAGAGGGCAAGGTACGGAATCAAACTCTACAAGCTGTGTGAGAGTACCTCAGGGTACACACACAGCTTTAGAGTTTACGAAGGAAAGGACACCAGGATTGTACCCCCTGAGTGTCCCCCCGTCCTGGGAGTGAGTGGGAAAATTGTGTGGGATTTGGTGCACCCACTGCTGGATAAAGGTTATCACCTTTACACTGATAACTTTTATTCCAGCATCCCACTCTACAAATCCCTCTCTGCGCGAGGTACCGCAGCCTGCGGTACCGTCCGCAAAAATCAGAGAGGCCTCCCGAAGACGCTACTTGGGCAGATGCTCAGAAAGGGTGAGAGCAGAGCCCAATGTAGCGACCACCTGTTGGTGGTCAAGTACAAGGACAAGAGGGATGTCCTTCTCTTGACCACCATACATGGTGATGGCAGCGCCCTCAGCACTGTACGGGGTACCTCTACACAGGTCCGCAAACCGGACTGTGTACTGGGGTACAATAAATACATGGGGGGTGTTGATCTCTCTGATCAACTCCTCCAACCGTACAGTGCTTTGAGAAAGGCCAAGGTGTGGTACAAGAAGCTGTCCGTGCACATCGTCCAAATGGCAATGCTCAACGCTTTCCTGCTGTCACGATGTGCACGCAACAGCGATACGACGTACCTTCAGTTTCAGGAGGTAGTGGTTAAGGCCCTGATGTTTGGCGCTCAGGAAACAGCGGGCCCCAGTACTTCCGGAACTGAAGGTGCTCGTATCATACCAGGTCAGCATTTCCCGGGGGTGGTCCCGCCAACTGGAAGAAAAGGTAAGCCACAAAAAAGGTGCCGAGTGTGTTACAAAAGGGGAATACGCAAGGACACCACTTACCAATGCGACACCTGCCCCGAAAAACCTGGCCTGTGTATGAAGGATTGTTTCAAATTGTACCACACCTCAATGCACTACTAATTTACTTTACAGGAAAGATTAGTTCCAGAAGGGGGGCACATTTAGAAAAGTTCCTTGGGAGTCTACTTTCCAAAATTATGTCACTTGTGGGTTTTTTTTACTGTTTAGGCACATCAGGGGCTCTGCAAACGGAACATGACGCCCGCAGACCATTCCATCAAAGTCTGCTTCCAAAACGTCACAATTTCCCTTCTGAGCCCCAAATTGTGCCCGAACAGTTTTTTCCCACATATGGGGTACCAGTGTACTCAGGACAAATTGAACAACAACTTTTGGTGTCCAATTTCTCCTCTTAACCTTGGGAAAATAAAAAATTGGGGACTAAAACATCATTTGTGTGAGGTAAAAAGTAGGATTTTTTTTTTCACACCTGGGCATTATAAACTTTAGTGAAACACTTGGGGTTCAAAGTGCTCATCACACACCTAGATAAGTTCCTTAGGGGGTCTAGTTTCCAAAATGGGGTCACATGTGGGGGGTTTCCACTGTTTAGGCACATCAGGGGCTCTGCTAACGGAACATGACGCCCGCAGACCATTCCATCAAAGTCTGCATTCCAAAACGTCACTGCTTCCCTTCCGAGCCCTGCCGTGTGCCCAAACAGTGTATCCCCCCAACATATGGGGTATCAGCGTACTCAGGACAAATTGGACAACCACTTTTGGGGTCCAATTTCTCCTCTTACTCTTGGGAAAATAAAAAATTGGGGACTAAAACATCACTTTTGTGGAAAAAAAAAAATATTTTTTTTTCACGCCAGGGCATTATAAACGTTAGTGAAACACTTGGGGGTTCAAAGTGCTCACCACACACCTAATAAGTTCCTTAGGGGGTCTAGTTTCCAAAATGGGGTCACATGTGGGGGGTTTCCACTGTTTAGGCACATCAGGGGCTCTGCTAACGGAACATGACGCCCGCAGACCATTCCATCAAAGTCTGCATTCCAAAACGTCACTGCTTCCCTTCCGAGCCCTGCCGTGTGCCCAAACAGTGTATCCCCCCAACATATGGGGTATCAGCGTACTCAGGACAAATTGGACAACCACTTTTGGGGTCCAATTTCTCCTCTTACCCTTGGGAAAATAAAAAATTGGGGACTAAAACATCACTTTTGTGGAAAAAAAAAATATTTTTTTTTTCACGCCAGGGCATTATAAACGTTAGTGAAACACTTGGGGGTTCAAAGTGCTCACCACACACCTAGATAAGTTCCTTAGGGGGTCTAGTTTCCAAAATGGGGTCACATGTGGGGGGTTTCCACTGTTTAGGCACATCAGGGGCCCTCCAAACGCGACATGGCGTCCGTTCGCAATTCCAGCCAATTTTGGTTTGGAAAAGTCAAACGGCGCTCCTTCCCTTTCAAGCCCTGCCGTGCGCCCAAACAGTGGTTCCCCCCCACATATGGGGTATCAGCGTACTCAGGACATGTTGGACAACAACTTTTGGTGTCCAATTTTCTCCTCTTACCCTTGGGAAAATAAAAAATTGGGGACTAAAACATCATGCTTGTGGAAAAAATATGATTTTTTTTCTTCACGGCTCTACATTACAAACTTGCGTGAAGCACTTGAGGGTTCAAACTGCTCACCACACATCTAGATAAGTTCCTTAGGGGGTCTAGTTTCCAAAATGGGGTCACATGTGGGGGGTTTCCACTGTTTAGGCACATCAGGGGCCCTCCAAACGCAACATGGCGTCCGTTCGCAATTCCAGCCAATTTTGGTTTGGAAAAGTCAAACGGCGCTCCTTCCCTTTCAAGCCCTGCCGTGCGCCCAAACAGTGGTTCCCCCCCACATATGGGGTATCAGCGTACTCAGGACATGTTGGACAACAACTTTTGTGGTCCAATTTCTCCTCTTACCCTTGGGAAAATAAGAATTTGGGGACTAAAACATCATGTTTGTGGAAAAAATATGATTTTTTTTCTTCACGGCTCTACATTACAAACTTGCGTGAAGCACTTGAGGGTTCAAAGTGCTCACCACACATCTAGATAAGTTCCTTAGGGGGTCTAGTTTCCAAAATGGGGTCACATGTGGGGGTTTCCACTGTTTAGGCACATCAGGGGCCCTCCAACGCAACATGGCGTCCGTTCGCAATTCCAGCCAATTTTGGTTTGGAAAAGTCAAACGGCGCTCCTTCCCTTTCAAGCCCTGCCGTGCGCCCAAACAGTGTTCCCCCCCACATATGGGGTATCAGCGTACTCAGGACATGTTGGACAACAACTTTTGTGGTCCAATTTCTCCTCTTACCCTGGGGAAAATAAAAAATTGGGGACTAAAACATCATGCTTGTGGAAAAAAATATGATTTTTTTTCTTCACGGCTCTACATTACAAACTTGCGTGAAGCACTTGAGGGTTCAAAGTGCTCACCACACATCTAGATAAGTTCCTTAGGGGGTCTAGTTTCCAAAATGGGGTCACATGTGGGGGGTTTCACTGTTTAGGCACATCAGGGGCCCTCCAAACGCGACATGGCGTCCGTTCGCAATTCCAGCCAAATTTGGTTTGGAAAAGTCAAACGGCGCTCCTTCCCTTTCAAAGCCCTGCCGTGCGCCCAAACAGTGGTTCCCCCCCACATATGGGGTATCGGCGTACTCAGGACATGTTGGACAACAACGTTTGGGTCCAATTTCTCCTCTTACCCTTGGTAAAATAAAAATTTGGGGACTAAAACATCATGTTTGTGGAAAAAATATGATTTTTTTTCTTCACGGCTCTACATTACAAACTTGCGTGAAGCACTTGAGGGTTCAAAGTGCTCACCACACATCTAGATAAGTTCCTTAGGGGGTCTAGTTTCCAAAATGGGGTCACATGTGGGGGGTTTCCACTGTTTAGGCACATCAGGGGCCCTCCAAACGCAACATGGCGTCCGTTCGCAATTCCAGCCAATTTTGGTTTGGAAAAGTCAAACGGCGCTCCTTCCCTTTCAAGCCCTGCCGTGCGCCCAAACAGTGGTTCCCCCCCACATATGGGGTATCGCGTACTCAGGACATGTTGGACAACAACTTTTGTGGTCCAATTTCTCCTCTTACCCTTGGGAAAATAAAAATTTGGGGACTAAAACATCATGTTTGTGGAAAAAATATGATTTTTTTTCTTCACGGCTCTACATTACAAACTTGCGTGAAGCACTTGAGGGTTCAAAGTGCTCACCACACATCTAGATAAGTTCCTTAGGGGGTCTAGTTTCCAAAATGGGGTCACATGTGGGGGGTTTCCACTGTTTAGGCACATCAGGGGCCCTCCAAACGCAACATGGCGTCCGTTCGCAATTCCAGCCAATTTTGGTTTGGAAAAGTCAAACGGCGCTCCTTCCCTTTCAATCCCTGCCGTGCGCCCAAACAGTGGTTCCCCCCACATATGGGGTATCGGCGTACTCAGGACATGTTGGACAACAACTTTTGTGGTCCAATTTCTCCTCTTACCCTTGGGAAAATAAAAATTTGGGGACTAAAACATCATGTTTGTGGAAAAAATATGATTTTTTTTCTTCACGGCTCTACATTACAAACTTGCGTGAAGCACTTGAGGGTTCAAAGTGCTCACCACACATCTAGATAAGTTCCTTAGGGGGTCTAGTTTCCAAAATGGGGTCACATGTGGGGGGTTTCCCTGTTTAGGCACATCAGGGGCCCTCCAAACGCGACATGGCTTCCGTTCGCAATTCCAGCCAATTTTGGTTTGGAAAAGTCAAACGGCGCTCCTTCCCTTTCAAGCCCTGCCGTGCGCCCAAACAGTGGTTCCCCCCACATATGGGGTATCAGCGTACTCAGGACAAGTTGGACAACAACTTTTGTGGTTCAATTTCTCCTCTTACCCTTGGGAAAATAAAATTTGGGGACTAAAACATCATGCTTGTGGAAAAAATATGATTTTTTTTCTTCACGGCTCTACATTACAAACTTGCGTGAAGCACTTGAGGGTTCAAACTGCTCACCACACATCTAGATAAGTTCCTTAGGGGGTCTAGTTTCCAAAATGGGGTCACATGTGGGGGTTTCCACTGTTTAGGCACATCGGGGCCTCTCCAAACGCGACATGGCGTCTGTTCTCAATTCCAGCCAATTTTGGTTTGGAAAAGTCAAACTGCGCTCCTTCCATTCCGAGCTCTGCCGTGTGCCCAAACAGTGGTTTTCCCTCACATATGGGGTATCGGCGTACTCAGGAGAAATTGCACAACAACTTTATCAGTCCTTTTTCTCCTTTTTCCCTTGTGAAAATAAAAAAAATGTTTGTAAAAGATCATTTTTGTGACTAAAAAGTAAAATGTTAATTTTTTCCTTCCACGTTGCTTCAGCTCCTGTGAAGCACCTGAAGGGTTAATAAACTTCTTGAATGTGGTTTTGAGTACCTTGAGGGGTGTAGTTTTTAGAATGGTGTCACTTTTGGGTATTTTCTGCTATATAGACCCCTCAAAGTGACTTCAAATATGATGTGGTCCCGAAAAAAAATGGCTTTGTAAATTTTGTTGTAAAAATGAGAAATCGCTGGTCAACTTTTAACCCTTATAATTTCCTAACAAAAAAAAATTTTGCTTCCAAAATTGTGCTGATGTAAAGTAGACATGTGGGAAATGTTATTTCTTAACTATTTTGTGTGACATATTTCTCTGTTTTAAGGGAATAAAAATTCAAAGTTTGAAAATTGCAAAATTTTCAAAATTTTTGCCATATTTGCGTTTTTTTCATAAATAAATGCAAGTTATATGGAAGAAATTTTACCACTATCATGAAGTACAATATGTCACGAGAAAACAAACTCAGAATCGCGAAGATCCGTTGAAGCGTTCCAGAGTTATAACCTCATAAAGAGACAGTGGTCAGAATTGTAAAAATTGGCCCGGTCATTAACGTGCAAACCACCCTTGGGGGTGAAGGGGTTAAAGTAGCCACCTTTTGCTTTGATTACTGCTTTGCATGCAGAAAAGGTGAACGGATGGACTCTACATGCCTGGTTCCCACCGTGAAGCATGGAGGAGGAAGTGTGATGGTGTGGAGGTGCTTTGCTGGTGACACTGTTGGGGATTTATTCAAAATTGAAGGCATACTGAACCAGCATGGCTACCACAGCATCTTGCAGCGGCATGCTATTCCATCCGGTTTGCGTTTAGTTGGGCCATCATTTATTTTTCAACAGGACAATGACCCCAAACACACCTCCAGGCTCTGTAAGGGCTATTTGACCAAGAAGGAGAGTGATGGGGTGCTACGCCAGATGACCTGGCCTCCACAGTCACCAGACCTGAACCCAATCGAGATGGTCTGGGGTGAGCTGGACCGCTCACTGCTTCAATTTTGAATAAATCTCCAACAGTGTCACCAGCAAAGCACCCCCACACCATCACACCACCTCCTACATGCTTAACGGTGGGAACCAGGCATGTAGAGTCCATCAGTTCACCTTTTCTGCGTGCAAAGCAGTAATCGAAGGTGGCTACTTTGAAGAACCTAGAATATAAGACATATTTTCAGTTGTTTCACACTTCTTTGTAAAGTGTAATGTATAGAGTTGAGCGATACTTTCCGATATCCAAAAGTATCGGAATCGGAATGGTATCGCCGATACCCAAAAAATATCGGCGATACCCGATACCGATACCGGAAATACAATGTAAGTCTATGGGAACAAAATATCGGAATTAAAAAAAAAACATTCTTGCCTTGTTGGTTAATTGTACATGAAGGAAAACAACAAAGAGTAATGTAGAATTTATTGGGGGAGGTTGAGGAGACATTAAAGGCATAGATGTTTAACACAATGCAATGGAATAGCATTAATATTTCTTTTTTTGAAATACGTTTGGATTGACGAAGAAATTGACAATGTTGTTAACCTTTTTTCTATTTTGTCAAATATGTCTGTTTCACAACTTCCATGCTCTTCACCTTTTTAACTTTTCACACACTTTCTCCTTCATAATCTTCAGCAGCATCATCTTTCTCATCAAATTATTCTCATCTTCACCTTCTTAATCTTCTAAAACTTCTTGCTATTCATCTTTTTGTTAACATTACTTATATTGTTCTTATTAAACAGTTATTATTCTTCATATTCTACTTCTTCATCTTCTTCCTATTCATCCTTTTCATCATATTCTTATTTGTGACAGACATTCCTGTACTTGTAATCTGTAAAACTCTGAATTTTCATCCTTCCGTTCTTGCTGTCACGAAAGATTTTAATTACAACAGTATTTGTCCGCGTTCAGTTTAGCCTGCAGCAGCATCAGGCATTTTCCAGGGGCACCACGAGGAGGAACGGACTCACCCCATACACTGCTTAGTCTTCTTCTGCTTAGAATTTAGAGCATATATTTTGCTCTTCATTTTGGTCTTATACTTAATGTTCTTCTGCTTTTTGATCTTCTGCTTATTGTTCTTCTGTCTCTTGTTCTGTATCTTGTAGTTTGTCTTAACCTTCTTTGTCCTGTTGGTGATGGTACAAAGCCAATGGAAGTAATGAGGACCAGCTGACTGTGCTGGAACCCGGAGGGTCAGCAGAAGGAAAGAGCCAATGGCACAACGAGGACACTGACGTACTGGGACACGGTTACTAAGCAGGAGGTACCTGTGCTCCAAAGCACTACCAAGGCAGCAGACGTTGCTGGAACTCGGATACCGACATGGAGGCACTAGGCCAAAGGCATGCGGAGAACCAGTGACGGTACTGGAACCCGGATGGGTAGCAGAAGGTACAAGAGCAATGAAAGTAACGAGGACCAGTGACTGTGCTGGAACCGGAGGGTCAGCAGAAGGAAAAGAGCCAATGGCACAACCGAGGACCAGCTGACGTTTACTGGGACACGGTTACTAAGCAGGAGGTACCTGTGCTCCAAAGCACTACCAAGGACCAGCAGACGTTGCTGGAACTCGGATACCGACATGGAGGCACCTAGGCCAAAGGCACTGCGGAGAACCAGCTGACGGTACTGGAACCCGATGGGTAGCAGAAGGTACAAGAGCCAATGAAAGTAACGAGGACCAGCTGACTGTGCTGGAACCGGAGGGTCAGCAGAAGGAAAAGAGCCAATGGACAACGAGGACCAGTGACGTTACTGGGACAGGTTACTAGCAGGGGTACCTGTGCTCCAAAGCATACCAAGACACAGACGTTGCTGGACCATGCATGAGCCTAGGAAAACAAGACCAGTATATGGAACCGGATTCAGAAGGTCAGACCAATAAGACGAGGAGCTGAGTCTGACCCGGAGTCACAAAAAAAGGCCAAGGAACGAGGACAGCTGACGTTACTGGGCACGTTACACAGCAGGTGTTGTGAAGCATCAGGACAGACGTTGCGAACTCGATACGACATGGAGGCCTAGGACAAAGCATGCGAACCAGCTGCGGTACTGGAACCCGGATGGTGCAGAAGGTAAAGAGCCAATGAAAGTAACGAGACAGCTGTGCTGGAACCCGGAGGTCAGCAGAAGGAAAAGAGCAATGGCACAACCGAGGACCAGCTGACGTTACTGGGACACGGTTACTAAGCAGGAGGTACCTGTGCTCCAAAGCACTACCAAGGACCACAGACTTGTGGAACTCGGATACGACATGAGGCACTAGGCCAAAGGCACTGCGGAGAAAGCTGACGTACTGGAACCGGATGGGTAGCAGAAGGTACAAAAAGATGGCCAACTGAAAGAAGCGAGGACCAGCTGACATGTGACTGGTAACCGGAGGGTCATCAGAATGTTTGAAAAGAAGCAATGTCAGACCTTGACAATCAACCGAGGACCAGCTGACGTTACTGGGACACGGTTACTAAGCAGGAGGTACCTGTGCTCCAAAGCACTACCAAGGACCAGCAGACGTTGCTGGAACTCGGATACCGACATGGAGGCACTAGGCCAAAGGCACTGCGGAGAACCAGCTGACGGTACTGGAACCCGGAATGGGTAGCAGAAGGTACCATGGAAATAAAGTTGGAGGCAGCAGGACTTTTGCCGTTCACACAGCATGGGAACAGCTGACTTACTGAACCCCAGTAACAGAGCAAGTGTAGACTGTGCTACAGCACTTCGGAACAATGGCAGGTGGACTGAACAACTTTTCGTTCACAGCAGGAAATGCATTCTGGACACAGAATGTGTACTGTACAGCCTTCGAACATGGCGTGTTGTACCAGTGAAAACATGGTGGAGAGAGTTTTGTCAACAGCAGGGACAGTGACATACGAACCCAGTAACAAGGAGCAAGTGTACTGTGCTAACAGCTTCCGAGAAACAATGGGGTGTTGTAACCAGGATGAGAATGGAACAGGTGGAGGCAGCAGGACTGTTTGCCGTTCACACAGCAGGGGACAGCTGACATTACTGAACCCAGTACACAGGAGCAAGTGTAGACTGTGCTAAAGCACTCGAGAACACTGGCGGTGTTGTACCCAGGGATGAGAAGAGAACATGGTGGAGGCAGCAGGACTTTTTGCCGTTCACACAGCAGGGGAACAGCTGACATTACTGAACCCCAGTAACACAGGAGCAAGTGTAGACTGTGCTAACAGCACTTCCGAGAAACAACTGGCGGTGTTGTAACCCAGGGATGAGAAGAGAACATGGTGGAGGCAGCAGGACTGTTTTGCCGTTCACACAGCAGGGGAACAGCTGACATTACTGAACCCAGTAACACAGGAGCAAGTGTAACTGTGCTAACAGCACTTCGAGAAACAACTGGCGGTGTTGTAACCCAGGGATGAGAAGAGAACAGGTGGAGGCAGCAGGACTGTTTGCCGTTCACACAGCAGGGGAACAGCTGACATTACTGAACCCAGTAACACAGGAGCAAGTGTAGACTGTGCTAACAGCACTTCGAGAAACAACTGGCGGTGTTGTAACCCAGGGATGAGAAGAGAACAGGTGGAGGCAGCAGGACTGTTTGCCGTTCACACAGCAGGGGAACAGCTGACATTACTGAACCCCAGTAACACGGAGCAAGTGTAGACTGTGCTAACAGCACTTCCGAGAAACAACTGGCGGTGTTGTACCCAGGGATGAGAAGAGAACATGGTGGAGGCAGCAGGACTTTTGCCGTTCAACAGCAGGGGAACAGCTGACATTACTGAACCCAGTAACACAGGAGCAAGTGTAACTGTGCTAACAGCACTTCCGAGAAACAACTGGCGGTGTTGTAAGCCCAGGGATGAAAGAGAACAGGTGGAGGCAGCAGGACTTTTGCCGTTCACACAGCAGGGGAACAGCTGACATTACTGAACCCCAGTAACACAGGAGCAAGTGTAGACTGTGCTAACAGCACTTCCGAGAAACAACTGGCGGTGTTGTAACCCAGGGATGAGAAGAGAACAGGTGGAGGCAGCAGGACTTTTGCCGTTCACACAGCAGGGGAACAGCTGACATTACTGAACCCAGTACACAGGAGCAAGTGTAGACTGTGCTAACAGCACTTCGAGAAACAACTGGCGGTGTTGTAACCCAGGGATGAGAAGAGAACATGGTGGAGGCAGCAGGACTGTTTTGCCGTTCACACAGCAGGGGAACAGCTGACATTACTGAACCCCAGTAACACAGGAGCAAGTGTAGACTGTGCTAACAGCACTTCCGAGAAACAACTGGCGGTGTTGTAACCCAGGGATGAGAAGAGAACAGGGTGGAGGCAGCAGGACTGTTTGCCGTTCACACAGCAGGGGAACAGCTGACATTACTGAACCCCAGTAACACAGGAGCAAGTGTAGACTGTGCTAACAGCACTTCCGAGAAACAACTGGCGGTGTTGTAACCCAGGGATGAGAAGAGAACAGGGTGGAGGCAGCAGGACTGTTTGCCGTTCACACAGCAGGGGAACAGCTGACATTACTGAACCCCAGTAACACAGGAGCAAGTGTTAACTGTGCTAACAGCACTTCCGAGAAACAACTGGCGCTGTTGAAGCCCAGGTCAAGGAGGGTGTAGCAGAGGCCTAGTATGAGACGTTTGAGTTGAGTTGTAGTTAGCAGCAGTAATTTTTGCCAGACACACAGCAGGGGAACAGCAGGCGTTACTGAACCCACAACACATCAGCGATTGTTTTCATCTGTGCATCTAACACTTCTGAGCAGCAACTGGCGCTGTTGAAGCCCAGGGTCAAGGAGGGTGTAGGCAGAGGCCTAGTATGAGACGTTTGAAGTTGAAGTTGTAGTTAGCAGCAGTAATTTTTGCCAGACACACAGCAGGGGAACAGCAGGCGTTACTGAACCCCACAAACACATCAGCGATTGTTTTCATCTGTGCATCTAACACTTCTGAGCAGCAACTGGCGCTGTTGAAGCCCAGGGTCAAGGAGGGTGTAGGCATAAAATATTGAGTTATTGCCTTGTTACGTGGCCATTGCAAATGTATGTACTTCAAACAAGAATAAATGAAGTTTTACTACGACAATAAAATGATGAATTTCAATTACAAGAATAGAAAAATATTTATACTTGACAGTCCTCTGTGGTTGATAACGTTTAATGGCTAACTGAAAATATGGTAACAAATTCAAAGCTTTCGAGACTACTCAGGTCTCTTCATCAGGCTAAGAGTAAAGCCAAAAATGAAGAATCACATATTTCTACACACAACAGGACACAGGAATAGCTAAGACAAGTGAGGGAGGGACAAGTGAGGGGAGACCGGCAACAAAAAGGAGAACAAGGATGAATTATCAGCGCCACACAATCACAGATAAATTAATGAATTTACCTGTGGCAAAAGACTTTTGTATGCCCGGTCATAGCATGATGGATATGGAATTACTGGTATTAAAATATAACTTCAAATATGAGAAACGTACAAAGGTTTCAGAATATAAGCTCATCATGACCTTTGACACTGTTAGTGATGGAATGAATAGATCACATGGATTTATGTCATTCTATATCAATTAAGGAATCTGCGTCTATGCCCTTCCAGGGTCATGAAAACCCAAAAAAAGACGCCAATGAGAGGGCAATCAAACTTTCTATCCTTATCTAGGAACTGTTCCAATATTTATGTTCATCCCTGTGAGATAATCACAGTTCTGATACACGTCACTTACTTGTCTTACCTATTGCACTATTCCTGTGTCCTGTTGTGTATAGAAATATGTGATGCTTAATTTTTTTATTTAGTCTTTGCCTGATGAAGAGACGTGAGTAGCCTTGAAAGCTTGCAATTTGTTTCCATCTTTTCAGTTATCCATTAAAAGGTATAACCACTGCTGACTCTGAAGTCTAAATATTTTTCTATCTACTGGCTAACACGGTACAAAGATACACATGTTTTCTAATTTCAAGAAGGAAAAATAAAGAAAATACAAATATAAACGCATATATGCACATGCCAAAAATAAATGGAACAACACAACACCCAAAAAATTGGTAACAAAATATAGTGTTGTAAATTTAAGAATAAAAGTCCTTTTTTTTTTTATGAATAATGCTTAAGGAACGCTATGTTAAACCATAACATAGTGAAGACAATGGATTTTGTAATAGTCACTCATCATCATCATCGCAAATTTTATGTGACAGTCACAGACATTTCAATTATTTAAGTTCATAAAATCGTAACTTTCTATAGCATGTATGACATGTCCAGCATGGACTCATCAATGTGATGATTGATGACACAATAATGTACGATAAAAAATAACCATTTAAAAAAACATTAGGCATTGTTTGTCACAATTTAAGTGTGTGCCTGCAAGTGTAGGTGAAACAAAGGCTACGGATAGCAAAGGTATATTCTATGTCTGTATCAGACAGTGGACAGCCTCTGATGGGTAATGCCGATGTTATACTGTACGTCAATAAAGTCTGCGGCTGAAATCATGCATTTTTTGCTTGTAGAGTGTTGAAGAGGGTAAAAGAATGTCTGGTTGCGCAAAGCTTTATCCGTCAACACTACCTTCCTACTGTCACGCGTAGGGTAGGGTAGCGTGTGGCAATTAGCTGACTATAAAATGTGAGGTTAGGCTGCGTTATTGCGCACTAGGGACGCAAAAAAAAATACAGCAGTAATAATTTAATGTGTAATACTCCACCTATGACAAACAAAAAAATTACGTTCCCTCTTTAACAATGTACAAGACTAACAAGCCTAATGGTTGACGCTGACTTAATTGAGATACAGTATTACATCAACATTGTCCATGAGTAACTATGCACTGTGATACCTATATACCAGTATTAATTTATATCTCTTGTGATTGTTTCAACAGCACTTGCAGGTATAACTACCTATTGTCAGTATGCATGATGCACTTTCTAGATGTAATAATTTATTATTGGACATTATTACCATGTTTACATGCTGGCCATTTCATATATGGTGTTTGAAGTTACAGTTGGCATCAGTATGTGTATTTTATAATGTCTGTCATAAATAAAACTCGTGATGATGATGATGAGGATTTAATGATTCGTACATCCATTGACTGCATTATCTTACAGGTACAGATAAAGTTCCTTAAAAAGCATTAATTCATAAGTATGAAATGTACTTTTATGCATTAATTTCAAAATGTGAAGAGTAGACTATGTTTTATTTTTTGTTACCATTTCTAATAGACATGTGCAGATATGCGCTGTGATGACAAATTATTATTTGTCCATATTTGTCATAAAAATTTATCATTCTAGGCCTGCAAAACTTCACAATTTCATGTTTTCAGCATAACAAGCAGGGTGACGGCTCTTCCCTATTTGGAGCATGTTGGTCATGTGTTTTTCTGTCCATGTGTCGGGAACAGGAGACTTCTTGCCGTTCACACAGCAGGGGAACAGCTGACGTTACTGAACCCCACTAACAGTAGAGCTTGTGTTTTGTTCTGTGGACACGACACTTCTGAGCAGCAACTGGCAGTGTTGGAGCCCAGGGAGTAGAGTTCAGGTGGTAGAAAGATGAACATAACAGGAGACATGGATAACGTTGCGAACCAGTTATTTAATCTGAAAACGGACAGACAAATTCTGGCGAGATCCATGCCTTGTTCATTTTCAGAAAAGTAAGCCGGTCTACATTATCGGAGGATAGTCGCATGCGACGGTCTGTTAGTACACCACCTGCAGCACTAAAGACGCGCTCCGATAATACACTGGCAGCAGGGCAAGCCAGCACCTCCAATGCATACTGGCTAAGCTCTGGCCATGTATCCAGCTTAGAGACCCAAAACTTGAATGGGGAAGAGCCATCTGGGAGTACACTGAGAGGCAAAGCCAAGTAGTCTGTCACCATCTGACGGATACGTTGCCTCCCGCTGACTGGAGCCCTCTCGGATGGTGTAGACATTTGTGGCGCTGCCACAAAACTTTGCCACATTTTTAACATACTGGTCTTTCCCTGTGCAGAGGCACTGCGTGTGCTCCCTCTTGTTGCAGAGCTCTCTACACTGCCTCGACGCACAGAGCTGCTTTGTAAAGCAGTAGCAGCAGCAGTGCTCTCGGCAGTAAGGTAGAACATTAGGGATTGCACCAGTGTGTCTTGGTACTCCCGCATTTTACGCTCCCGGTTCAACGGTGTGATGAGGCTTTTGACGTTGTCCCGGTAGCGAGGGTCTGGGAGGGTGTACACCCAATAATCAGACGTCGTGAGAATGTGGGCGATGCGGCGGTCGTTTCTTAGGCACTGCAGCATGAAATCAACCATGTGCTGCAGACTCCCAACTGGCAAAGAAACGCTGTCCTCTGCAAGAGGCGTCATCTCTGCCTGCTCTGCATCACCCCACCCTCGCTCTACATACTGACTAGAGCGTTGTGTACCTCCCTCTGGAGCGATGTCTTCCTCCTCCATTGACTCCTCCTCCTCATCCTCCTCACAAAGTGAGCCCTGCCCAGCCCTTTGTGAGGAACCACGTTGCGCTGACTTTCCAGAAGGTGATGGAATTTGTGACTCCTCATCCTCCACCTCTTCCAAAACCTCATCCCTTATTGCTTGCAGTGTTTTTTGAAGCAGGCAGATAAGGGGGACAGTCAGGCTGACTAGTGCATCATCTGCACTCGCCATCCGCGTTGACTCATCAAACGCACGCAAAACGTGGCACATGTCCTTCATAGTGGCCCACTCATTAATGGTGAAGTGTGGACGGCGCAAATTGCGTGTTGATTGCGCCTGATGCAGCTGATACTCCATTACTGCTGGCTGCTGCTCACACAACCGCTCCAACATATGTAACGTTGAATTCCACCTGGTGGATACGTCACATATGATGCGATGTTCAGGAAGGCGCAATCTGCGTTGCAGAGCTGCAATGCGTGATCTGGCCATGCTGGAACGTCGCAAGTGAGCGCACTCTAGGCGGACCTTGTGCAGCAGTGCATCAAGATCCGGATAGTCCCTCAAAAAACTCTGCACGACCAAGTTGAGCACATGTGCCAGACATGGTATGTGAGTGAGTTTGCCAAGGCCCAGAGCTGCCACCAGATTTCGGCCATTGTCACACACTACCAAGCCTGGCTGGAGATTCGCTGGCAAAAACCACACGTCGCTTTCCTGCTTGATGGCATTCCAGACCTCCTGCGCTGTGTGGCTTCGATTCCCCATGGGAATTAATTTCAGAACGGCCTGTTGCCGTTTGGCCACGGCTGTGCTCATATCGGTCGCATCAGGTAAGCGTCCACGGGTCCATGTGGAGGTAGACCGTGACGGCTCCTGCAGCGATGATTCTGAGGAACTGGAGTAGGAGGAGGAGTCAATGTGGACAGATTTGATTCCGGCAATCCTTGGAGTTGGCAGAACACGTACAGCGCCACTCGCAAGATCTGTACCCGGCTCCACAACATTCACCCAATGGGAAGTGAGTGAAAGGTATCGTCCCTGGTCATGGGTACTGGTCCACGCATCGGTGGTCAGGTGGACCTTGCTACTGACGGCGTTTAGTAGCGCATGTTTAATTTTTGCCTCAACATGCTTTTGCAGACCAGGGACGGCTTGCCTGCTGAAATAAAATCGGCTGGGCACATTGTATTGTGGGACTGCCAATGCCATTAATTCACGGAAACTGTCAGTCTCCACCAGCCTGAATGACAGCATTTCAAGGGACAGGAGTTTTGCAATGCCAGCATTCAGAGCCTGTGCTCGTGGATGGTTTGCCGAGTATGGCCGTCTTTTATTCCATGCCTGTGCTACCGATGGCTGTTTTGTGGCCTGGGTGTGTGAGGATGACAGGGAACTTGCAGCTGTGGGTGGAATAACACTGTGTCTCTGGACAACAGTGACAGAGGTTCTTCCATGGCGATCCTGTGAGGAAGCCGAAACAGCTGTGTGTGAACTGGAGGAAGAGGCTCCAACACGAGCTGAAGATGTAGGTGCTGCTGTAGGTTGGCCTACATCTCCAGTGTGTCTTTGTAACTCAACAAAGTGCTTTGACCGCACATGTTTCCACATATTTGTTGTATTAAGGTTACTGACACTTTTACCTCTTTTAATTTTTTGATTACACAGCTTGCATTTGACATAGCAAATATCATCTGCAACTGTATCAAAAAGGGACCACGCAGAGCAAGTCCTGGGAGCGCCCGGTTTGGCTGTTGGAAGAGAACTGCTCCGAACGGGTGCCAACTGGAGGCTACAGGCAAGCGAGTCTGCAGCCTACCTCTCCCTACTGTTTGGACCGTTGGGGCAATCTCTTCCTCAGAGCTGCTCCCACCACCTTCCTGTTCCTCACGCCATGTTGGGTCTTGGACCTCATCATCTCCACCACTACCCTCTTCCAACACCTGCTGTTGTTGGGTGGTCTGGCCAGCACCATGCTCAACAGAAACTGGCAACTGAGTCTCATCATCATCAGATGCGTTCTGCGGTGTGCTGACCATCGGCACTGGCTCACCCGCCTCTTCAGATTCAGAGAGACACAGCTGTTGCACATCACTGCATACTGCCTCTTCTTCACATTCCAGAATGCTGCTTGGCTGGGCCCCTGTTTGCAAGCCAACAGATTCTGAGAACAGAAGCAGAGACTCAGCTGGCTCCTGTACAGAGCTCTCTGACTGCCTGGGCAATTTGGCAGGCGGTGAAGAGACTGATGGTTGTTCAACAGTGCTGTGGTCCTGAGAGGAGGTGGAAGCTATTGAAGTCGATGCATTGGCTGCCATCCAACCAACAACGGCTTCAATTTGTTCTTCACGCAGCAGGGGGGTACGCTGAGCTCCTACAAAAGTACGCATAAAGGAACGCTCACGGGGAAAACTGGTGGATGCTGTGTCACTGGGTGCGGCAGCAGCCACAGAATCCCCACGTCCTCTCCCTGCTGCAAATCCACGGCCACGACCACGACCACGTGCCTTACTCACTGACTTCTTCATCTTGGTAGATTGATAAAGAAAGTCAGAAAAGTTATAAGGCCTAAGTGTGGTTATTCCTCACAGACTACAGTGAACCCTGCAGACAACTGTTCAGTATCTGTGAAAGGCCCCTTTGTGTACTTCTATAGTGTTTGCAACCAATGTATTGTATACGGATGGAAGCGCGTCACACTAATAGATTAGATTTTTTTCCACTAAAATGGAGCAGCACCAATTAGAGAAAAATGTGAAGGATGAGGCAGTGACACACGCTCAGCAGACTACAACCGGCAGTGGTTGAAGAACAAACTGGAGCATAATCTGCACTCAAAAAATGAAAAGCTCACAGACTACAGTGAACACTGAAACACAACTGTTCAGTAGCTGTTAAAGGCCCCTTTGTCTACTTCTATAGTGTTTGCAACCAATGTATTGTATACGGATGGAAGCGCGTCACACTAATAGATTAGATTTTTTTCCACTAAAATGGAGCAGCACCAATTAGAGAAAAATGTGAAGGATGAGGCAGTGACACACGCTCAGTAGACTACAACCGGCAGTGGTTGAAGAACAAACTGGAGCGTAATCTGCACTCACAAAATGAAAAGCTCACAGACTACAGTGAACACTGAAACACAACTGTTCAGTAGCTGTTAAAGGCCCCTTTGTCTACTTCTATAGTGTTTGCAACCAATGTATTGTATACGGATGGAAGCGCGTCACACTAATAGATTAGATTTTTTTCCACTAAAATGGAGCAGCACCAATTAGAGAAAAATGTGAAGGATGAGGCAGTGACACACGCTCAGCAGACTACAACCGGCAGTGGTTAAAGAACAAACTGGAGCGTAATCTGCACTCAAAAATGAAAAGCTCACAGACTACAGTGAACACTGAAACACAACTGTTCAGTAGCTGTTAAAGGCCCCTTTGTCTACTTCTATAGTGTTTGCAACCAATGTATTGTATACGGATGGAAGCGCGTCACACTAATAGATTAGATTTTTTTCCACTAAAATGGAGCAGCACCAATTAGAGAAAAATGTGAAGGATGAGGCAGTGACACACGCTCAGCAGACTACAACCGGCAGTGGTTGAAGAACAAACTGGAGCGTAATCTGCACTCACAAAATGAAAAGCTCACAGACTACAGTGAACACTGAAACACAACTGTTCAGTAGCTGTTAAAGGCCCCTTTGTCTACTTCTATAGTGTTTGCAACCAATGTATTGTATACGGATGGAAGCGCGTCACACTAATAGATTAGATTTTTTTCCACTAAAATGGAGCAGCACCAATTAGAGAAAAATGTGAAGGATGAGGCAGTGACACACGCTCAGCAGACTACAACCGGCAGTGGTTGAAGAACAAACTGGAGCGTAATCTGCACTCACAAAATGAAAAGCTCACAGACTACAGTGAACACTGAAACACAACTGTTCAGTAGCTGTTAAAGGCCCCTTTGTCTACTTCTATAGTGTTTGCAACCAATGTATTGTATACGGATGGAAGCGCGTCACACTAATAGATTAGATTTTTTTCCACTAAAATGGAGCAGCACCAATTAGAGAAAAATGTGAAGGATGAGGCAGTGACACACGCTCAGCAGACTACAACCGGCAGTGGTTAAAGAACAAACTGGAGCGTAATCTGCACTCACAAAATGAAAAGCTCACAGACTACAGTGAACACTGAAACACAACTGTTCAGTAGCTGTTAAAGGCCCCTTTGTCTACTTCTATAGTGTTTGCAACCAATGTATTGTATACGGATGGAAGCGCGTCACACTAATAGATTAGATTTTTTTCCACTAAAATGGAGCAGCACCAATTAGAGAAAAATGTGAAGGATGAGGCAGTGACACACGCTCAGCAGACTACAACCGGCAGTGGTTGAAGAACAAACTGGAGCGTAATCTGCACTCACAAAATGAAAAGCTCACAGACTACAGTGAACACTGAAACACAACTGTTCAGTAGCTGTTAAAGGCCCCTTTGTCTACTTCTATAGTGTTTGCAACCAATGTATTGTATACGGATGGAAGCGCGTCACACTAATAGATTAGATTTTTTTCCACTAAAATGGAGCAGCACCAATTAGAGAAAAATGTGAAGGATGAGGCAGTGACACACGCTCAGCAGACTACAACCGGCAGTGGTTGAAGAACAAACTGGAGCGTAATCTGCACTCAAAAAATGAAAAGCTCACAGACTACAGTGAACACTGAAACACAACTGTTCAGTAGCTGTTAAAGGCCCTTTGTCTACTTCTATAGTGTTTGCAACCAATGTATTGTATACGGATGGAAGCGCGTCACACTAATAGATTAGATTTTTTTCCACTAAAATGGAGCAGCACCAATTAGAGAAAAATGTGAAGGATGAGGCAGTGACACACGCTCAGCAGACTACAACCGGCAGTGGTTGAAGAACAAACTGGAGCGTAATCTGCACTCAAAAAATGAAAAGCTCACAGACTACAGTGAACACTGAAACACAACTGTTCAGTAGCTGTTAAAGGCCCCTTTGTCTACTTCTATAGTGTTTGCAACCAATGTATTGTATACGGATGGAAGCGCGTCACACTAATAGATTAGATTTTTTTCCACTAAAATGGAGCAGCACCAATTAGAGAAAAATGTGAAGGATGAGGCAGTGACACACGCTCAGCAGACTACAACCGGCAGTGGTTGAAGAACAAACTGGAGCGTAATCTGCACTCAAAAAATGAAAAGCTCACAGACTACAGTGAACACTGAAACACAACTGTTCAGTAGCTGTTAAAGGCCCCTTTGTCTACTTCTATAGTGTTTGCAACCAATGTATTGTATACGGATGGAAGCGCGTCACACTAATAGATTAGATTTTTTTCCACTAAAATGGAGCAGCACCAATTAGAGAAAAATGTGAAGGATGAGGCAGTGACACACGCTCAGCAGACTACAACCGGCAGTGGTTGAAGAACTAACTGGAGCGTAATCTGCACTCACAAAATTAAAAGCTCACAGACTACAGTAAACCCTGCAGACAACTGTTCAGTAGCTGTGAAAGGCTCCTTTCTGTACTTCTATAGTGTTTGCAACCAATGTATTGTATACGGATGGAAGCACGTCACACTAATAGATTTGATTTTTTTCTAATATAATGGAGCTGCACCAATTCCACAAAATAAAATAAAAAAAAAAAAGAGTCAGTGACACGTGCAGATGCCTACAAACAGCGGTGGATGCAGAGCAAACTGCAGCGTCACCTGCACTGTCACACACACACCTTGCACAGAGCTGTTAAAACAACACTGGCAAAATGAAGCTTTACACAGCGGTTGGTAAACTAGCCTGCCTCAAGCACAGTAGTACACAAAATCGCAATATCTAACTGTCCCTCAGAGTGAGCAGAGTAGCGTTCTGTCCCTAACTGAGTTCACAGCACAGTGACGCTAAAATGGCTGCGGCGCCTTTTATAGTGCATTCTGACATCATTTCAGCAGCCAATCACAGCCATGCCATTAGTTAAGATGACCGCAGCATTACAGGATGTGCCCACACTTCATAAGATTCATCATTGGCTGACTAACATCACATTGCCTCTCAAAGAATTATGGGAACTTCCGATTCCGGTATACGATATTGAAAAAGTATCGGAATTAAGTATCGGAATTCCGATAACGCGAATATCGGCCGATACCCGATACTTGCGGTATCGGAATGCTCAACACTAGTAATGTATAATTCCACATGTGTTAATTCATAGTTTTGATGCCTTCAGTGTGATTCTACAATTTTCATAGTCATGAAAATACTGAAAAATCTTTGAATGAGAAGGTGCGTCCAAACTTTTGGTCTGTACTGTATATATACATGTCACAATGACATGTATATATAATTATATATATATTATATGTATTCTATGTGTGTATATCTAGTGTTTACAAGGAAAGAAAGGTTTTTTTTTAATTACGATATTTCTGTCCCATTGACTTTCATTGGGTTTCCGGTATCGGAATCAGCAATACCCGATACTTTTTGAGTATCGGGCCGATCCAATCTGATCCGATATTTCTGGATATCGGGCAGTATCGCTCAACACTAATGAGGATATGAGTTTGGTCACGTGCGACGTTGAGTCGTTTTACACAAATATTCGCCACCAAGATGGGCTGAGAGCAGTTTTACATTTTTTATCTATGACCAGTTTCTCCTCTGGTGACATTGATTTTTTGATTCAATTATTAAATTTTTTGTTAACTCACAATTTTTTCAGTTTAATGGGTCCTTCTACCTACAGCTCCAGGGTACAGCGATGGGGGCAGCATGCGCACTTTTGTATGCCAACCTGTTCCTGGGGCTGTGGGAGAGGGACCATTTCACATCAGACAGGATTGCGTCAATGGAACGGGTCGTATTATGGACCCGTTACATTGACGACATTTTCCTGATCTGGCGGGGTACTTTATCTGATTTAGAATTGTTTTTTCATGAGTTGAACACTAATCATTTGAATATTCATTTGACATATAAATTTGATTTGCATGAAATTGATTTTTTAGATGTCACTGTGAGGAGCGACTTGGATGGTGCCCTTGTTTCACATGTCTTCCGTAAGGAAACCTCAGTCAATTCCGTACTACACGCTTCGTCTTGACACCCACCCCATGTGATCAATTCTGTGCCTACTGGTCAATTCCTTTGGCTTAAAAGGATTTGTTCATCTAATGAGGACTTTGAAGTCCAAGCTAAGGATCTGACCAATCACTTCTTGGATAGAGGATACAGTAGGCGATGCTTAAAGAGGGCTTATAATAGAGCCAGAAATACAAGGAGGCATGATCTCTTATATTCTTCTCCAAGAATTAAGGATAATTCACAGGTAAGATTGGTTACTCAATTCAATTCACAGTGGGACAACATGCGACAGATACTAGCCAAGTATTGGCGATACTTTTGGCTGACCCTGTTTTGAAACAATATCTGTCAGTACAACCCAGTGTGACTGCGAGGAGATCGCGTAATTTGAGGGATCATTTGGTTAGAAGCTATTTTTCACCATGTCCATAACCTTCCATTTTTTCAACGAGCCATACACCACGTGACTCAATTTGGGGTTGTAGGCCTTGCGGCAAATGTGTAGCGTGACCGAATGTCTTACAAGCCAAGGATTTTCTTTCATCGGATGGCAATAAGTTTACCATTACGCAAGCCATCACCTGCTCTACAACTTTGGTTGTATATCATGCATCGTGTTTCTGCAATAAAATATATGTGGGTCTAACAACACGGGCCTTTAAAATTCGCGTGCATGAGCACTTTCGTGATATTATGGCAGCTGCGAATGAGGATAACCTTGATGCATTAAAAACTATTCCTCGGCACTTTAAGTTACGTCATTCATGTGATCCATCTGGGTTCAAATTTAGGGGCATGGATCGCATTGTCCCAAATCTTTGTGAAGGTAAAATAAGATGCTTACTGGCACAGAGGGAAGCTTTCTGGAATTGGAAGCTTCACTCACTTCATCCGGATGATTTAAATGAGTCTCTTAGTTTTGTACCCTTCCTTTGATCACCCTTCCCTGCATCCATATTTCATGGCATGTTTTTATCATTTATTGTTGTTTATATATTTACATGTTTTTTATCTATTTTAGATTCTCTCTTTTTAATTGCGTCAGAAATTTGCCTATCGTATATGTGGAACTGTCCATCAACATGAGCTTTGCAAATGACTCGGCGCCTGGATATGTTTTGAAAATTATTGTATATTTTTTTTAATTTTTTGTATCTCTGGCACTTTTGCACATTCACATTATATCTATATATTTTACTCATGTATCATATGTAATTATATATATTCACATATAGTACACTAATATATATTTTTATTTTTTATACCAGTAATTATCTGGTTTGTACTATGTACATTTTATTCTTCTATTCACATTTTGTAATATATAATAATGCATTTTTTGCCTCTTATCATATGTATTTTTACTGTGTAATATATGTCCTCAATAGCATTGTATGTACTTTCCAATGGAAATTCACATGTTGTGATATACAAGTGTGTTTCTTTATTTCTTATGGAACATATATACAGTACAGACCAAAAGTTTGGACACACCTTCTCATTGAAAGATTTTTCTGTATTTTCATGGCTATGAAAATTGTAGAATCACACTGAAGGCATCAAAACTATGAATTAACACATGTGGAATTATACATTACACTTTACAAAAAAGTGTGAAACAAATGAAAATATGTCTTATATTCTAGGTTCTTCAAAGTAGCCACCTTTTTCTTTGATTACTGCTTTGCACGCAGAAAAGGTGAACGGATGGATTCTACATGCCTGGTTCCCACCGTGAAGCATGGAGGAGGTGGTGTGATGGTGTGGAGGTGCTTTGCTGGTGACACTGTTGGGGATTTATTCAAAATTGAAGGCATAGTGAACCAGAATGGCTACTACAGCATCTTGCAGCAGCATGCTATTTCATCCGGTTTGCGTTTAGTTGGACCATCATTTATTTTTCAACAGAACAATGACCCCAAACACACCTCCAGACTGTGTAAGGGCTATTTGACCAAGAAGGAGAGTGTTGGGGTGCTACGCCAGATTACCTGGCCTCCACAGTCACCAGACCTGAACCCAATCGAGATGGTTTGGGGTGTGCTGGGCCGCTCACCGCTTCAATTTTGAATAAATCCACAACAGTGTCACCAGCAAAGCACCCCCACACCATCACACCACCACCTCCATGCTTCACGGTGGGAACTAGGCATGTAGAGTCCATCCGTTCACCTGTTGTGTGTGCAAAGCAGTAATCAAAGCAAAAGGTGGCTACTTTGAAGAACCTAGAATATAAGACATATTTTCAGTTGTTTCACACTTTTTTTGTAAAGTGTAATGTATAATTCCACATGTGTTAATTCATAGTTTTGATGCCTTCAGTGTGATTCTACAATTTTCATAGTCATGAAAATACTGAAAAATCTTTGAATGAAAAGGTGTGTCCAAAGTTTTGGTCTGTACTGTATGTATATTTCTGTATGCACTCTCTGCTTAGCTATTCACAGCTCCTGTTGTAACACTGGGCATATACTTATATTCCTATGTCCTCATTAGCACTATTTGCACTTTCCAATGGAAGTTCACATGTTGTGATATATAAGTGTGTTTTCTTATTTTTTATGCAATTTATATATGTATATTTTTGTATGCACTCTCTGCTTAGTTATTCACAGTTCCTGTTGTAATACTGGGTATATACTTACATTCCTATGCGTTGATACATGTTGGTTCTTTGTGCGGCTCTTGGTACCGTCGCTTGCCAGGTATTTGCTGATGCACATGCGCACTGGAGACCGGTTGCTAGGCGCCGCTGACGGCATCTTCTCTCGGCCTTGCTTTCCTTGCGTCCGTGGTCCACTCATGTGAACCAGGATGGGCGGTCCCTAGTGACATGTGCATGCTTGGCTGATGACGCCCTCGGTGATGCCTTCCTCCGGTTTTATCCGGTGTCACATGCGCCAATAGTATACAGCATTACATCATTTTGACTTGGCGTTTATGACTGGTTCCCTTGTATTTAAATACCTCTGTTTAGCCCTTGATGCCACTCCCCCGGAAGAAGGCACAGCGCCGAAACGCGCATTGGGGAGGGTGGCACCACAGGGTCCCAGGTATGTCCTAGATGATTTCTACTTTTATGAGCACATATGAATTCTTACCACATCATTTCTGGATTCGCTTACAGCTTTCCTGATTCATTCACTTTCTGCCTCCCCTGAGTATGTTTGACTCAATGTAGTCTTCTATGTGGACTTATGGCAAATTTGATGTATATATTAGCTATTCTGTGTGCACCATATATATTCATAAGTATTTGGGCATTGTGACTGGGTAACCTAGTGGTTCCAACTTTCGGGTTACAATTGTCACTGTCACTCAAACTGATCTCATTAGAGATGATGCCCTTCCGTTTGGTTGAAAGTGCAACGTTCCGAGAGCTCATGGCCTACGCTGTCCCACGCTATGACCTACCCAGTTGGCACTTCTTTTCTAGAAAAGTTATCCCTGCCCTCCACCTGCATGTGAAAGACCGCATTGGCCATGCACTCAAACAATCAGTGAGTGGAAAGGTGCACCTCACAACAGATGCATGGGCCAGTAGGCATGGCCAGGGCCATCATTGCGCACTGGGTTAATGTGGTGGATGCAAGGTCCACATGGGACAGCGACGGTGAGACAGTGCTGCCTAGTCCACGGTATAGGCAACAGTTGGCTGTAGGTGATCGACACTCCTCCTCCTCAAGAAGCAAAAGCGCATCGAAAGAGCGCAGTGGCACGAGCTCTCCATCTGCAGCTGCCAGTACTGCACACGAGGTGTCCCACTATCAAGCAGATAGTGGTAAGCGTCAGCAGGCTGTTTTAAGGATGATGTCTTTGGCCAACAAAAGACATACCGCTGAGGTACTGGCCAACTACTTGCAGCGAGAAACTGAGTCATTGCTGGGCAGTCTACATCTTGAGCCAGGCAAGGTAGTCAGGGATAATTTTGTGGCAGCCATAGCCCTGGCAAAACTCAGACACATACCTTGCCTGGCTCACACCTTGAACCTGGTGGTGCAGTGCTTCATAAATAATTATACGGAGTTAACAGCCCTGCTCTATAAGGTGCGAAGACTGTGGTCGCACATCAATCGCTCGCCCGTAGACTCCAGTCGTATGCAGAGGCTGCAGCGATCGCTCCACCTCCCCAAGCACCGCCTAATCATAGACGTTGCAACAAGGTGGAACTTCATCATGCACATGGTTGAGAGGCTGTGGGAACAGTGGCAGGCTGTAATGCATTTGTGGGAGGATACACGGGCAGGCAGTTTGAGGGCAGACATCGAGTTGTCGGGTGTGCAGTGGTCAAAGCTGAAAGACCTCTGTAAAGTCCTTCAGTGTTTTGAGGAATGCACACGGCTGGTAAGCGCAGACGACGCCATCATAGGCACGAGCATCCCACTTATGCGTCTGCTCATGCAAACTTTGACGCACATTAAGGATCAGGCATCTATAGAGGAGGAGGAGTAGGGAATCCTTGATGACAGACAGCCATTGTCTGCTCAGGGAACTGTCCTGGACGAGGTGGAGGAAGAAGAGGAAGAGGAGGAGGAGAGGGATGATTATTTTGGGGAGGAGGATGCTTCTCGGGGGCAAGATAAAATTTTGGTCAGGTACAGGGTTTGTGCATGACTGGATGGATTTGGATTTGGCAGAAAGTGCTCCTCCACCCAACAATGGCAGTGCATGATTGACACTTGGAACATTGGCCCACATGTGTGATTATGTATTGCGGATCCTAAAAAGGGACCCCCACATTTCCAAAATTATGAAGGATGACGACTACTGGTTGGCCAGCATCCTCGATCCATGCTATAAAGGCAAATTACAGAACATCATGCCACAGGAGAACCTAGAGCTAATATTGGCGAACAACCAAGCAACTCTGGTAAACCGTTTGTTAGAGGCATTCCCAGCAAACAGCAGCGGTGCAGGTTCTACCACGAGCCGTACTGGGCCAAATGGAAGAGGTGTTCGTGGTGCACACAGCCGAAGTGGCATTGGAGATAGGGGTTTCATGACCATGTAGTGGACTGATTTCTCGAGTTCAGCTCACACGACTGTTAATATTGAAACGATTGCAATAGACAGGAGACAACAGTTGACAACTATGGTTCAAAATTACCTCTCCTCCCCTATTGATGTTCTCCCTCACAGTTCATTCCCCTTTGACTACTGGGCCTGTAAACTGGACACGTGGCCTGAATTGGCACAATATGCCTTACAGGAGCTCGCTTGCCCTGCTGGTAGTGTGCTATCAGAAAGAGTCTTCAGTGCTGCTGGATCAATCCTGACGGAAAGAAGGACCCTGCTGTCGACCCAAAATGTAGGTGATCTCACCTTCATTAAAAGGAACCATGCCTGGGTTTCAAAGGATTTTATACCACCTTCCCCTAATGACACATAGGTTGCCAGCAAAATGGCTCGCTTTGTCCTCCTCTTCCTCCGACTTCTCCAATTCCTCCATTTACAGATGCTGAACGTCCAGCCTACACCTCTACATTTGTCAGTTTTTCCACCTCCCTAACTGGGCTGTCCCCCCAGGGCCGTCGTCAACACCTGGCGCACCTGGGCAAGTGCCGGTTCCCTGAGCAGGTGGGGGGGCTGTCTCGTGGGCGACGGCTCTGGCACAGGGCCCCTCATAGTACGCAAATGTGTCTCTGATGGTGGGGGGGCCCATTCACCGTCAGACACACCGGTATACTATGAGGGGCCCTGTGCCAGTGCCGTCGCCCACAAGTGGGCCTTCCCTGCTTGCTCATTGCCACAGCACTTGCAATACTTACCTCTCCCTGCTCCACCGCTGTGACGTCTTCCGCGTCTCCTGACAGTGACATTCAGGTCAGACAGCACGATGACGTCACGTCTGTACAGCCTCTGCCTAAACAGTCCAAGTGCAGAGAGCTGGAAGATGGCGACGCTGAGGAGTCCAGAGTAGAGCAGTGCCCAGCTTTGTGAGGCATTTTATTTTTTTAAATCATTGGAGCAATTATACACTGGAGAATGATCATCATCCAGGGAGTGCATCACACACTGGAGCATCCTTAATGGGGGACATCAGACACTGGAGCAGCATTTACGGGGCCCATTATACACTGGAGCATTATAAATGAGGCCCATTACATATGGAGCATTATATTGGCCCATCATACACTGGAGCATCTTCCATGGGGCCCATCATATGCTGGAGCATTCTAAATGGGGGACATCAGACACTAGTGCAGCATTTACGGGGCCCATTAAACACTGGATCATGATAAATGGGGTCCATTATTTATTGAGCATTATATTGGCCCATCATACACTGTAGCATCATCCATGGGGCCATTATATACTGGAGCATTCTAAATGGGGGACATCAGACACTTGAGCAGCATTTATGGGGCCCATTATATACTTGAGCATTATAAATGGAGCCCATTATATATGGAGCATTATATTGGCCCATCATACACTGGAGCATCATCCATGGGGCCCATCATATACTGGAGCATTCTAAATGGGGGACATCAGACACTGGAGCAGCATTTATGGGGCCCATTATATACTTGAGCATTATAAATGGGGCCCATTATATATGGAGCATTATACTGGCCCATCATACACTGGAGCATCATCCATGGGGCCCATCATATACTGGAGCATTCTAAATGGGGGACATCAGACACTGGAACAGCATTTAAGGGGCCCATTATGCACTTTAGCATTATAAATGGGGCCCATTATATATGGAGAATTACTATGGCCCATCATACACTGGAGCATCATTCATGGGGCCCCACCATATACTGGAACATTCTAAATGGGGGACATCAGACACTGGAAGCAGCATTTACGGGGCCCATTATGCACTGAGCATTTTAAATGGGGCCCATTATATATGGAGCATTATATTGGCCCATCATACACTGGAGCATCAACCATGGGGCCCATCAAATACTGGAGCATCATATGGGGTTCATTATTTTTGGGACATCATATAGGTTATGGAGCATCATATGGAGCACATATGGGGCCTATTCTGTATGGAGCATTATATGAAGCCCATTCTGTTTGGAGCAATATATAGGGCCCATCATATACTGTATGGAGCTTTATATGCGACTCATTATACTGTATGGAGCCATATGTGGGGCTCATTATACTCTATGGGGACCGTCCTATCCTGTATGGCACATTATATGGGGACCATCATATACTGGAGCATTATGTGGAGCTCATCATATACTATATGTAACATTATATGGGATCAATTATTCTGTATGGAGCAATATATGGGGCTCATTATTCTGTATGGCGCACTATGTAGTGGCCATAATACTGTATGGAGTAATATACTGTCCGGTTTTTGAGCTATTGTAGAGTTTAAAATAGATATCAGTCATGTAATGTAAGAAGTGAAGTATTTGTCATTGTACTATACCTATATTTCTGTGCCATATCGGAGCATCATGTATTGTGGTATGTGTTAAAGGGGCCCACTGACACTCTTTCACCCGGGGCACACGAAAACCTGGAGCTAGCCCTACTCCCCCCACAACTTTAGCCAAATAACCCCCAGTTGTCAATGCGTAACTTTTATTATAAAGTAAATTAAGGTTGCCAAGCTTAAGTAATAAAAATTGATGTCGGCATTGAAATGGGCACTGTAGGTGTGTTTACTGTCCTCCACTCCCTGCCGACTTTGCTTCACCATTGACTTGCATTGGGTTTCGTGTTTCAGTCGGACCCCCGACTTTTCCCGATAGTCGGCCGATTTCGTTCGACTCGACTTTTGAGAAAGTCAGTTTTCATGAAACCCGACTCGACCCTAAAAAAGGAAAAGTCGCTCATCTCTAGAGGAGACTTTGTGCAGCAGGCCTTCATGGTAAAATAGCTGCTAGGAAACCACTGCTAAGGACAGGCAACAAGCAGAAGAGACTTGTTTGGGCTAAAGAACACAAGGAATGGACATTAGACCACTGGAAATCTGTGGTTTGGTCTGATGAGTCCAAATTTGAGATCTTTGGTTGCAACCACCGTATCTTTGTGCGATGCAGAAAAGGTGAACGGATGGACTCTACATGCCTGGTTCCCACCGTGAAGCATGGAGGAGGAGTGTGATGGTGTGGGGGTGCTTTGCTGGTGACACTGTTCGGGATTTATTCAAAATTGAAGGCATACTGAAGAAGCATGACTACCACAGCATCTTACAGCGGCATGCTATTCCATCTGGTTTGCGTTTAGTTGTACCATCATTTATTTTTCAACAGGACAATGACCACATACACAACTCCAGGCTGTGTAAGGCCTATTTGACCAAGAAGGAGAGTGATGGGGTGCTACGCCAGATGACCTGGCCTCCACAGTCACCAGACCTGAACCCAATCGAGATGGTTTGGGGTGAGCTGGACTGCAGAGTGAAGGCAAAAGGGCCAACAAGTGCTAAGCATCTCTGGGAACTCCTTCAAGATTGTTGGAAGACCATTTCCGGTGACTACCCCTTGAAGCTCATCAAGAGAATGCCAAGAGTGTGCAAAGTAGTCATCAAAGCAAAAGGTGGCTACTTTGAAGAACCTAGAATATAAGACATATCTTCTATTGTTTCACACTTTTTTGTTAAGTATAGAATTACACATGTGTTAATTCATAGTTTTGATGCCTTCAGTGTGAATGTACAATTTTCATAGTCATGAAAATACAGAAAAAACTTTTGGTCTGTACTGTATATGTTCCCCATCCTGGTATATAGTTCTCTCATCCTGGACCCATCCAGGTATATGTCTCCTATCCTGGTATATAAATGTTCCCATTCTAGAATAAATATTTTGCCCATCATGGTATATGTCCTCCATTCTGCCATTGCACTTTAATTCATAAAAAATATTTATTATATTCACCTTTCCTTCACTCCTCTGCCAAGCGGCATCCCCTTCTGAAGCCAGCAGATGACTACAGGGTGCAAGAGGCGGGAAAGCATAAGATCACTGCCATGCACTCCACAGTTATGTGAATTTTGATATCAGCTGCTCACCTGTGTTTGCCTGGCAGTGTATATTGCAGTGCACAGACCAGGCAGGTCTCTGCACCGAATAATCTTCAGCTGATTGTGTGTCAGAGGATTTACATCCAATTGAAGCGTGTGCTGGCAATATCTGACCTCCCATCCACACAGGCTTGGTCACAGTCATGACCTCTGAGACCATGATTGTTATGATCTAAAGGTGCAATACATGGAACAACCCTTTAAAATGAAGTACTTCTCCTTGTAAAACAAATATGGCAGATATTAAGCCTCCTAACAATTCGGTTCAAGCAATGCCAGCTCTGGGTCACTCAGGGATTGCGGGACATTTTTTCCCATTTGTGCCCTGCAGACTGCAGGCCTCACATCGTATAAAAGTGTCATGTGAGCCATGAGAGACCTGGTGCCAATATCGAATAGAACAGCATTGGGGAGGCCAAGTTGAAGATGAAATTACCTCAAAAAAAGCCTGAAGGTAAAGATGACACATTTCCTTTGTATTTTAGGCAAATGTATGTATAGTCATCTTTTACATTTTAAAAATGACAAAAAGTAAATTGAGTCAATGCAAAAGTTTGGGAACCTTTGGAGATTTGTGTGCTCAGATAACTTTGATCAAGGTTTCAGACCTTAATTAGCCTGTTAGGGTTATGGCTGCTTCACTATCATCGTTAGGAAAGGTCAAGTAATGCAAATTTAGCAGCTTTATAACAACATCGCCTCCTCTAATCTTGTGCTGAAAAACAGCAGTCATGGGTTCTTGTAAGTAGCTGCTAAGCCTCTTGTGAGGCAGTGACCGGGATCGTTTACGAGGGACGTTATATTTCCCCCAGAATGTGTACAGAGACCTATTAAAGCCATTGGAGTGCATTGCAGTCACACACACAGCTGCGGCTGCAATGCAGGAATGAAGGTGAGCAATGACCTAGTCAGACTACCTGGCTAAGGCAGATTAAGTAAAATCCGGCAGGGCCTTCATTTCTTGGAGGAGGTCACAGGAGGCAGTGGGGCGGCCTCCTCCCTCCAACCCGGGTTTTCCAGTGGCTTTTGCCACAGGTCTTTAAAAACTCCTGCACTAAGGATTAGTGTTGTTCGATGTTGGGACCCTGCGAGGAGCATAGCAGGAAAGCTCCACAGGATTGTGTGTAGCTGAACCCACGCCTGGGACGGCTCTGCACCTGTCAGGCTCTGTTCGGCCCGGCGCGGCCGTTGTTCCCGGCAACCAGTGTTTATGAACTGATGTTACCCAGGCTGCGTACCGGAGGACTTTTCCTGTTTTACCCGTGAGTTGCTGAATAAAAGCTGTTTACTTTGGACTTGCTTGGCTCACTGCCTCAGTTACTGCACGGTGTGAACACCGCCGCCTTACACTCTGAAAATGAAAATGGTGGAGGCCCACAAAGTAGGGGAAAGCTATAAGAAGAAAAGAAAGCATTTTCAAGTTGTCCTTTCTTCAGTTGAAAATGTAGCTAAGATATGTTAGATAAAAAGAAGAGCGGAGGTCAAGATAAAGTCTCGAAGACCAAACAAAATTTCATTTTTTTTCAGCCCGTAGGATTGCTAGAGAGGCAAATAGGAACCCCCGCTTGACTGCAAAAGACCTGCAGAAAGATTTAGCAGACTGTGGAGTTTAAGTAGATTGTTCTACCGTTCAGATACACCTACACTAATATGATCTTCATAGAAGAGTCATCGGAAGCAAGCCTACCCTGTATCCTCACCATAAAATTCAGAATCAGAAGTATGCAAATGAACATCTAAAGAAGCTTGATGAATTTTGGAAACAAGTTCTGTGGACAATGGGGTTATACTAAAACTCTTTGAACTCAATGATGAAAGGTATGTGTGGAGAAAAACTATTAATCATGAGGGTGGATTAATCATGCTTTGGGATTGTGTTGCAGCCAATGGCACTGCAAACATCACGGGTGGAGAGAAGAATGGATTCAATGAAATTCTTGATGCAAACATAACACCATCTAAAAACGCTGAAGTTGAAAAGAGGATGGCTTCTACAAATGGATAATAATTGTAAACACTTGTCAAAATTAACAATAGACTACCTCAAAAAGCGCAAGCTGAAGGTTTTATAATGGCCCTCACAGTCCTCTGATCTGAACATCATTGAAAATTTGTGGCTAGACCTCAATAAGCAGTGCAGGGAAGGCAACTCAGGAATCTCACAGAACTGAAGAATTTTTCAAGGAAAATGGATGAAAATCCTTTAAATAAGAATTGAAAGATTCTTGACTGTTTACAAGCTGTGATACTTTCAAACGGGGGTGCTACTATTTACTAACAATGCAAGGAACCCATACTTTTGCATTGACCCATTTTCCTTTTTGTAATTTTAAAAATGTAGAACATGAAAAACTGTGGTCTTTTATATTGCTTAAAAAAGTGTCATCTTTAACTTTATCCCTTTTAGAGATAATTTAATCTTCAACTTGATTAACTATTCACAATAACAGTATTTTTGACCAGGAGTGCCAAAACTTTTACATGTCACTGTAACATATAAACCCCTCTGTTTATGGACTTGATTGGAATTGTTTCATTGCGTTCAAACATTTCTTCTTCAATCCCCTACAACTTGTGAAAACCATCAAAAAGTCACTCAAAAAGTTACCAAAGCTATTCAAATTTTCTTATTCTGTACAATTTACCTTTCTTCTTCAGTTTTCTGAAAGCTCATGCAAACCATCAAAGGACACTCAAAAAGTTACTTCATCTAACACTAAGTCCAACAAAGCATTATTATTTTACTTTTTAATGCTGTAAATATTCTAATAATTACTTATTATATATGTGCTGTATATACGGTATGTTCCATTAACGAACAATATATTAAAGCACTGTAAAGTTTTTATGTGAAAATTGATTTAGTGTAACAATTAGTCCTGTTTCCCAAGATTTTGCCCCTTTTATAAAAATGCAAAATAAGAAAATATAAAAGCAATGAAATACTCATAAAATACATGAGCATTTCAAGCAACCCCATGAGAAATTAAACACATTGGGAAACATATTGCTTTACGAGTCTGGAAATCCATTTAATGTTATTAGTAATATACTTCACATGTTCTTTACTAGCTCTTCAATAAAAATATGATATATTTAACACACCACAATATATTTAAAACCATATTACTACAAGTTTTTAAAAACGTCCATGCCTTAATTAAAAAAAATGAACTTTCTATTTTTACTTTAGGTAAATATTCATTGTGAACATTATGCAGCACGGTGGCTCAGTGGTTAGCACTGCAGCCTTGCAGCGCTGGAGTCCTAGGTTCAAATCCCACTAAGGACAACATCTGCAAGGAGTTTGTATGTTTTCCCCGTGTTTGTGTGGGTTTCCTCCAGATACTCCGGTTTCCTCCCACATTCCAAAAACATACAGATAGGGAATCTAGATTGTGAGCCCCTTCGGGGACAGCGACGATAATGTGTGCAAGCTGTAAAGCGCTGCGGAATATGTTAGCGCTATATAAAAATAAAGATTTGTTATTATTAACATTGTCATATGTATAGCAAATATTATGTACCATATGCATTTAGCACTTTCCCAGGTACAACCTAAAAGAGGTACTGTAGCTGACTTGTACATTGATATCTGTCCCTTAGACAAACTCCATAATGACTAAGGATGTATGACCAGCCAGAAATTGATCTCTAAATAGCTTGTTTCGAAGTGGAGCAGTCTGACTGCTTGAGTGTGATGCCTTTGAGGCAAAGTGGAAAAGCTTAATTCTACCATGAGCATTGCCTTAAGCCACGTTCACACTTTCAGTATTTTACATCAGTATTTGTAAGCCGAAACCAGGAGTGGGTGGAAAATCCAGAAGTGGTGGCGTGTTTCTATTATACTTTTCCTCTGACTGTTCCACTCCTGGTTTTGGCTTACAACAAATGCTGATGTAAAATACTGACCAAATACTAAACGTGTGAATGTGGTTTACAGAATCCTTTACTCATCAGATCTATTTAAAATTTTTAATTTTTGCTCTGTAGTTTTTTGTGCAATAAGATATAGCTTTTATTTATAAAATATAATATAAACTTCGGCACTCCAAGTTACAAGTAAATGAAATTTTATGTATAAACTTGAATCACAAACATTCAAATTAAGCCAGGGTTTTGGCCCTTATGTGGCCTTTATCAAGGTATGTCTGTAGGTGCTGTGATAAGGCTTCAGGGTATGTAGATGCTGTGAGTGGACTCAAAGAACTAGCCCTCCATGTTGCTAAGGAGATCTTATGGAGGAGAGGTTATATTTGTTTTGTTTAACTTGTAATCACTGTGCAGTGAGTTCAGATTATAATGTCATTATATCTCACTCAGAAGCATTACAGAGCAGTCAGGCTACTCTTTCCGCAAGACATAATGCAGACCTCTCCGACGAAGACAAGGCAAAATACGTGTTAGGGGTGCCCTTAATATACATCGCTGGCATACACTAATAATGAGATCTGTACTTTTGTGGTTGAGTGATCTCTTTATAACTTATTGCTTTTTTGTACTTTTGAAAATGTTACATAAGGCATCCCTTCCTTCCCATGTGCGGCCAGATTCACTTAATGACATATTTAAATATATGCACTTTTTCATATTCATGGTTCTATGAGTTTATAATATTATTAGGTACTATGCTTTGTTGTGGGATTATATTATCTAGTGACTCATTGCTTTAGACTATTTATTATGACGCGAGTCACTAAACTAAATATTGGTCCCAGAAGTGGAGAAGTAAAAACTACAATGACAGATACTAAAAATACAGCTCTGGCAAAAAGTAAGAGGCCACTGCAAAATTTTCAGTATTTCTGATTTTTCTCTTTATAGGTATATTTTTGAGTAAAACAAATTTTGTATTTATTTCAGAAAATGAGAAATGGTCAAAAAAACAAAAAATGCAGTGCTGTTAGACCTCAAATAATAAAGACAATAATAAAGCTTGCTGACCGAGCACTCCACCCCCACCAGGTGGTGATTTTAATTACACCAGGTCCCTACTTTACCCATAAATGCAGGCATTACTGACAGAGGTGCATATTCACCCAGAAATTCAGATATCAGCCTAATAGAGGTAAGTTCACATTAGGTCAGGGACTCACCAGAATTGAGACCACCTTGACGATGGTTGGTGGGCTTTAAAATGTTTGGCCAAATGTTTATACTAAGCGTCTCAAATTTTTCCTTATATTCCAAAGCCATATTGCTATTCTAAATTTCATGTATTCCATGGTGTCATGCTTTAGTATGCTTGAGTGCAGCCTTTTTTTTGTATGTTTTACATGGGGGTAGCTTCCCTTGGTTTGCACCTAGTTCACATTAGTCTGGATGTGCCAGTCAGGTTTTTTTGTCTTTTGAATGTTAGCTTGCTGACCGAGCACTCCGCCCCCACCAGGTGGTGATTTTAATTACACCAGGTCCCTACTTTACCCATAAATGCAGGCATTACTGACAGAGGTGCATATTCACCCAGAAATTCAGATATCAGCCTAATAGAGGTATGTTCACATTAGGTCAGGGACTCACCAGAATTGAGACCACCTTGACGATGGTTGGTGGTCTTTAAAATGTTTGGCCAAATGTTTATACTAAGCGTCTCAAATTTTTCCTTATACTCCAAAGCCATATTGCTATTCTAAATTTCATGTATTCCATGGTGTCATGCTTTAGTATGCTTGAGTGCAGCCTTTTTTTTTGTAAGACCTCAAATAATGATAAGAAAACAAGTTATATGCAATTGTCATGCGATTGTCATGCAATTTGTATGCGATTTTTAATCGCTCCATCCGTTTTCCATCAGTTTTCCATCAGTTTTCCATCTGTATGCAATGCGATTTTAACATGACGTTTTACATAAAGCAGTTCTCTCTATGTCAAAATTCATGTAAAAATCACATTGTAAAAAAAATGTACACAAAAAGCAAATAATTATATATATATATATATATATATATATATATATATATATATATAGGTCATACACTTCTACATAGTATAATAGCCGCTAATTCATCCCCGGCTATACTGTAAAATCACACTGACAGCTTTAATAAAGAATGGAAAGAATACATATAGAATACATATATATATATATATCTATATATATATATATAGATATATATATATATATATACATATATACATGTCGTTGTGACATATATATATATATATATATATTTATAGTTCATGCACTTCTACATAGTATAATAGCCGCTAATTCATCCCGGCTATACTGTAAAATCACACTGACAGCTTTACTAAAGAATAGAAACAATACATATACACACATAGAATACATATATATATATATATATTATATATATATATATATATGTATATATATATGTCATTGTGACATATATATATATACATATATTTATAGTTCATACACTTCTACATAGTGTAATAGCCGTTAATTCAATTGCCGGCTTTTGTGAAATTACAGAACCCGACATGAAATGACACATGGTTTACATACAGTTAACCATGTCATTTCATGTAGTTTGATATCTGGTTTTCATTAACAATTACATGAGTGTATGTGTGAAAAATTTCACACATGTAGGGGTTAATGAAAGGCGTAAATTCGTTGACAAAAAATGCGTGGGCTCCCGCCCTATTTTCTTAACCAGACAGAGAAAGCCAGCAAATGGGGGCAGATAATATTAGCCTAGGGAGGGTGCATTTATTTTGTGCTCCCCGGCTACTAACATCTGCCCCCAGGCACCCCAGAAAAGGCAAATCTATAATTAGATTCGCCCTTCCTGGCACTTTGCAGGTCTATTCCTATTGCCCTGTAGCGGTGGCAAATGGGTTAATAATGGGTTAAAGCCACCTTGCTATTGAAAGGTGAGTTTAGCCAGGTTAATAATTGAGATATCAGATATCAAACTACATGAAATGACATGGTTAACTGTATGTTAACCATGTGTCATTTCATGTCGGGTTCTGTAATTTCACAAAAGCCGGCAATTGAATTAACGGCTATTACACTATGTAGAAGTGTATGAACTATAAATATATGTATATATATATGACACAATGACATATATATATATATATGTACTCTATGTGTGTATATGTATTGTTTCTATTCTTTATTAAAGCTGTCAGTGTGATTTTACAGTATAGCCGGGGATGAATTAGCGGCTATTATACTATGTAGAAGTGCATGAACTATAAATATATATATATATATATATATATATATATATATATGTGTGTCACAATGACATGTATATATATATATATGTATTATATGTGTATATATGTAGTGTTTTGAGAGCTGTCAGTGTGATTTTACAGTAGCCGGGGATGAATTGCCGGCTTTTCAAAGGACACTGGTGCCTATAAATCGGACAGCACTCGCATTGTGCGAGTGCTGTCCGATTTTTTATCGCATCCATTGACTTGCATTAGCGATTATCATGCCAAAATCGCTACAAATCGCAGCATGTTGCGATTTTTTTTCTCACACCGATTTCGGCTGAGAAAAAAAATCTCAAATGAGATGTCACCTATTGAATAACATTGGTCCGATTTCAATCCGATTTTTTATCGGCTTGAAATCGTCCGTTTTCGGCTCAGGTGAGCATGAGCCCTTTGCACCTTTTCCGAACCATGTGTATATTATGCAAATAAATTAACAGCTGTACTAGGAGAGTTCTATTCCTGCAATGCCCATTTTTTGTATCACCTTTTTTAATTTATTTTTTAATATGTATTTAACAAAGATTATATATAATTATTAATAGTTTCCTCGTTCTTGTTCTTCTATTGATTTTTTGGAGTAATTACCGTATATACTCGTGTATAAGCCAAGATTTTCAGCACCTTTTTTCGTGCTGAAAATGCCCCCTCGGCTTATACACGAGTCATAGGGCAGAAACCAGCGGGGGAGGGGATGCCGCGGCAGGAGCCGGTGGCTGGGATCATACTCACCCCTCCCCGTGCCATCGCTGAGCGTCCCTGCAATCCTGCGTTCTCCCCATCTTCCTGCAGCTCTCCAGCACTGAGCGGTGACGTAATACCCGCTCATTAAGGTCATGTAATATGGACGCGACGCCACTCCCATGGGCGTCGCCTCCATATTCATGGCCTTAATGAGCGGTATTACATCACTGCTCAGTGATGAAGAGCTGCAGGAAGACAGGGAGAACGCAGGATTGCAGGGACGCTCAGCGATGGCACGGGGAGGGGTGAGTATGATGGAGGAGAGGACAAGGAGCACGGAACAGGACGGGGGGGGAGAACGGTGGACGGGGGAAGCATAGAGGAGGACGGGGGAAGCATACAGGAGGACGGGGGAGAACGGAGGATGGGGGAAGCATGGAGCTGGACGGGGGGAGATCGGTGGATGGGGAAGCGCGGAGCAGGACAAGGGGGAGAACGGGGGGAGATCGGTGGACGGGGAAGCGTGGAGCAGGACGGGGGGGAGATCGGTGGACGGGGGAAGCGTGGAGCAGGACGGGGGGGAGATCGGTGGACGGGGGAAGCACAGAGCAGGAGGGCAGTTTATACACCCGGCTTATACATGAGTCAATAATTTTTCCCAGTTTTTTGTAGCAAAATTAGGGGGGTCAGCTTATACACGGGTCGGCTTATACACGAGTATATACGGTATCTACTTTCGCCATTTTATAGGTTGACATAATGCAGCCCTGACCTCACTGCAGAGTGATTACAAGTTGCCTGAGCAAGCAGGAAAAAGTGAGATTACTGACTCATATCCGGACTGACAGTATGGGGAAGGGGCAGTATAGCAGAGGTAACCATGCTCTGAGAGGAAATGACCAAACCAATGAGAAAAGAACCAACTAAGGGGTCAGGACATTAACCCCTTAACCCCCAAGGGTGGTTTGCACTTTAATAACGGGCCAATTTTTTACAATTCTGACCACTGTCTCTTTATGAGATTATCACTCTTGAACGCTTCAACGGATTTTCGCGATTCTGAGTGAATATTTTCTCGTGACATATTGTACTCTATGATACTGGCAAAATTTATTCGACATAACTTGCGTTTATTTATGAGAAAAATGGAAATATGGTGAAAATTTTAAAACAGAGAAATATGTCACACAAAATAGTTACTAAATAACATTTCCCACATGTCTACTTTACATCAGCACAATTTTGGAACCAAATTTTTTTTTGTTAAGAAGTTATAAGGGCTAAAATTTGACGAACAATTTCTCATTATTACAACAAAATGTACAAAAACATTTTTTTTTTAGAGACCACCTCACATTTGAAGTCACTTTGAGGGGTCTATATGGCAGAAAATACCCAAAAGTGTCACCATTCTAAAAACTGCACCCCTCAAGGTACTCAAAACTACATTCAAGAAGTTTATTAACCCTTCAAGTGCTTCACAGGAGCTGAAGTAGCGTGGAAGGAAAAAATGAACATTTAACTTTTTAGTCAAAAAAAGGATCTTTTACAAATAATTTTTTTTATTTTATCAAGGGTAAAAGGAGAAAATGGACAGATAAAGTTGTTGTGAAATTTCTCCTGAGTACGTCGATACCAGATATACGGGGGAAAACCACTGTCTGGGTTCACGGCAGGGCTTGGAAGGGAAGGAGCGCCGTTTGACTTTTTCAAACCAAAATTGCCTTGAATTGAGATTGGACGCCATGTCGCGTTTGGAGAGCCCCTGATGTGCCTAAACAGTGGAAACCCCACACCATTTTGGAAATTAAACCCCCAAAGGAACTTATCTAGATCTATTGTGAGCACCTTGAACCCCCAAATGTTTCACTAAAGTTTACAATGCATGGGTGTGAAAAAATTGTACAAAATGATTTTTTAGTCCCCAATTTTTGATTTTTCCCAAGGAAATTGGACCCCAAAAGGTGTCCAATTTGTCATGAGTACGCTGATACCCCATATGTGGGCGGAAAAACTGGGTGCACGGCAGGGCTCGGAAAGGAAGTAATGGCGTTTTGGAATGGAGACTTGGATGCATGTCATGTTCAGTTTGCAGAGCCCCTGATGTGCCCAAACAGTGGAAACCCCCTCAAGTGACCCCATTTTGGAAACTAGACCCCAAAGGAACTTATAAAGATCTGTGGTGAGCACTTTGAACCCCCAAGTGCTTCACACAGGTTTATAATGCCCGGGCATGAAAATAAAAAATCCTATTTTTTCCCCACAAAATTGATTTTTAGTCACCAATTTTTTAATTTCCCAAGAGTAACAGGAGAAATTGGAAACCAAAAGTTGTTGTTCAATTTGTCCTGAGTACGCTGATACCCTATGTGTGGGAGAAAACTACTGTATGGGCACACGTCGGGGCTCAGAAGGGAAGTAGTGACGTTTTGCATTGCAGACTTTGATGGTATAATCCGCTGGCGTCATGTCGCGTTTGGAGAGCCCCTGATGTGCATTAACAGAGGAAACCCCCACAAGTGACCCCATTTTGGAAACTAGACCCCCAACGATCTTATCTAGATGTGTGATCAGAACTTTGAACCCCCAAGTGCTTCAAGTTTATAACGTAGAGCCATAAAAATAAAAAGACATATTTTTTCCACAAAAATGATATTTTTGCCCCAATTTTTTATTTTCCCAAGGGTAACAGAAGAAATTGGACCCCAAGATTTATTGTGCAATCTTTCCTGAGTATGCTGATACCCCATATGTGAGGGTACACTACTGTTTGGGCGCATAGCAGAGCTCAGAAGGGAAAGAGCACCGTTTGACTTTTTTCAACACAGAATTGCCTGGAATTGAGATCAGATGCCATGTCACATTTGGAGAGCCCCTGATGTGCCTAAACAGTGGAAACCCCCCCAATTCTAACTCCAACCCTAACCCCAACACACCGCTAACCCTAGTCTGTTGTGAACACGCTGGAGGCGACTTCGGAGCTGAGGCTCCCTCCGGTGGTTGCTGAGGGTAATGAACCAATTGCTGAATGACTTTCAGCTGGGTCTGAATGGTCTGATATAAGTGACCTGAACTCCCATCAGCCTTGCCGGTAATCAATTGTTCTTTCAGGTCTTGCTTGGAGCTCAGCTTTCATTCCTGCTTCCATTCAGATAAGTGACTTGCTTTGTTTTTTTCCTCTGGTTGGATTTTCCTTGCTGGTTTGCTGCCTAGCAGTTGACTTCAGCCTGGTCCCCTTTTGGGGCCTTGCACTGCAATTGTGCTCAGTTTGTGTTTGCACTTTTGCTCTGCTCCTTTGTCACTTTTTATTTGCTTAATTGCTGTGTGTTACACCAGAGATCTGATTTAGGTGGTAGAGATCAGGTTTTTTGTTAATCAGAAGTGTTGGTATTTTTGTCAGGGTTTTTTGGGTTGCAGTCAGAATTCTTTCCTATACTTTTCTATCTAGACAGATTGGGCCCGAGCGTTTGCTCATTCTATTTTCTGTCTGTGTTCGTAATTTCTTCTTGTCTAACCACCATTACATGTTTGGGGGCTTCCTATTTCTTTGGGAGTTCTGCTCCGGGCAGTTAGCTTTCATCTTTCTGCCTTTAGGTGTAGCTATCTCTCCGGTTGTGATGAGGCGTCTAGGATCACCGAAGGTACGCTCCACGGATACTTCTAGTGTTGTGGTTAGTTTAGGGTCCTGCAACCCAATAGTTTCCAGCCTCTCTGGTGTATTGCTACTTTTGCTATTTCTCCTCAGCTACCGAAACATAACACTAGTCCCAACCCTAGCCATAACCCTAACCACAAATCTAACCCTTAAACACCCCAATCTGTAATCCCAACCCTAACCCTAACCCTAACTTTAGCCCCAACCCTAACCCTAATGGGAAAATGGAAATAAATACATTTTTTAAATTTTATTATTTTCCCTGACTAAGGGGGTGAAAAAGGGGGCTTTGATTTACTATTTATAGCGGGTTTTTATGTTTGGCAGCTGTCACACCCTAAAAGACACTTTTTATTGGAAAAAATAGTTTTTGCATCACCATATTTTGAGAGCTATAATTTTTCCATATTTTGGCCCACAGAGTCATGTGAGGTCTAATTTTTTGCGGGACAAGTTGTCGTTTTTACTGGTACCATTTTTGGGCACATGACATTTTTTGATCGCTTTTTATTATGATTTTTGGGAGGCAGAATGAACAAATACCAGCAATTCATGAATTTCTTTTGTGGAGGGCGTTTATACCATTCCGTGTGTGGTAAAATTGATAAATAAGTTTTATTCTTCGGGTTAGTATGTTTACAGTGATACCTCATTTATATCATTTTTTTATGTCTTGGTGCTTTAATACAATAAAAACAATTATACATAAAAAATAATTATTTTTGAATCACTTTATTCTGCGAGCTATAACATTTTTAGTTTTTCACTGATGATGCTGTGTTGTGGCTCGGTTTTTGCAGGACAAGATGATGTTTTCAGAGGTACCATGTTTATTTATATCCGTCTTTTTGTTCGCGTGTTATTCCTCTTTTTGTTTGGCAGTATGATGATAAAGCATTGCTTTTTTGCCTTGTTTTTTTTTTAACGGGTTCACCAAAGGGGTTAACTAGTGGGACAGTTTTATAGGTGGGTCGTTACCAACACGGTGATACTAAATATGTGTACTTTCATTGTTTTTTCTTTTTTTATTTACATAAAGAAATGAATTTATTGGGGAATATTTTTTTTTCTTTATTTAGGAATTTTTTTTACACATGTTAATTGCTATTTTTTTTACTTTGTTCCAGGGTGGGACATCACTGTATAGTGTCAGATCGCAGATCTGACACTGTGCACACCACTGTGTCAGATTTGCGATCTGACAGGCACTGCAGGAGGCTTTCTCAGCATCTGCTCTCAGCAGGCACTGAGAAGCCACCTACCTGCTGGACTCAGAAGGACCCCGCGGCCATCTTGGAACCGCGGTCCTGCAGGGAGGAGGCCCTCGGTACAGCGCGATCACATCGTGTTGCTCTGAGAGTCTCAGGGAAGCACGCAGGGAGTGTGCTGGGGGTTAAAGTGCCGGGAGCGGTCCGTGACCACTCCTGGCACTTAGTGCTGTGTGTCAGCTGTGAGAATCAGCTGACATCTGGCCGCGATCAGCTGAGCTCCCCCATGAGCACAGCTGATTGCATATGACGTACTATTTCATCCTTGGGAATTAAGTCCCAGGTCACATGGACAGAATAGTACGTCAGATGGAAGAAAGGGGTTAAATATTGTGAATTAAAAACCTTTATTAGAAATACAATACCCACTTGTATTTATTATAATTGTATTTATTAGGTTATTTTCTCATTGATTTGGTTCTTCTCTGATTGGTCTATCCAACTGATCAAGCAGGCATACAATTTAATATGGTCACATATTATATATCACTACATGGGTGATGTTTCCCAGAAACCATATGTAAGTAAGGATGTATGTCATCTGCTCGTCCTTTACCACAGTTGTTTAATTATGAAAGGAAGTGAGCAGAAAGAAGGGTTTGTAGTGTGACAATGCTAAATTCAGCTGCACTCAATGAGTTATGTAGGGGGTTAGACTATGCTATTAATCCCTTAACGACCGCCGATACACCTTTTAACGGCGGTAGTTAAGGGTACTTAAACCACAGCGACGTTAATTATTGTGGAGAAAGTATATAGCGCCCCCCAGAGTCGGATTTTCTCCGGGATCTTGGCTACCCCAGAGAACATGATTCGGGTCGGTTTTTACCGACCAAGCTTTTGCGATCACCGTTATTAACCCTATAACGGCGAACGCAAAAAAAAGCCGCAATTCTCCATTAAATTTCTCTCTCCTCTGATGTGATCGCTCATCAGAGGGGAGAGAAATGGGGTCCCTGGGACCCCCGATCAGCCCCTCGTGCCTCCCGGTGTCCCTCCATGTCACTCGGAGCTTCCCGAGCTCCCCGCGTCTTCTTGCAGTAAAAGAAAATGTCGGGCACCTGCGCAGTGCGCCCGCTGAGCCGGATCTTCTCAGGGGTTTCGGCTACCATGGGTAGCCGGGACCCCAGAGAACATAATTAGGGTCCCCCGCATTCCCCCCGCTTTTGCGATTGCCGTTATTAACCATATAACGGCGATCGCAAAAGAAAAATTAGCTGCGATCCTGCAAGTAATTTCTCTCCCCTCTGATGTGATCGCACATCAAAGGGGAGAGAAATAGGGTCCCCAGGTCCCACGATCCCTCCCCGGTACATCCCAGTGTCCCCCATGTCCTCCGCAAGCTCCTATTCTCCTGGCTTCTTCATCCTGTAAAAAAAAAATTGCGGGCGCATGCGAAGTGCTCCTGCCGAATCTGCCTGCAGGCAGATTCATTCATTCTGTAAAAGTACATTTTGATCACTGTGATAAACTATCACAGTGATCAAAATAAAAAAATAGTACATAAACCCTCCCTTTATCACCCCCTTCGTTAGGGACATAAAATAAAATAAAGAAATTGTAATTATTTTCATTTTTCCATTAGGGTTAGGGCTAGGGTTAGGGCTAGGGTTAGGGCTAGCGTTAGGGTTACAATGAGGGTTAGGGATACAATTAGGGTTAAGTATACAATTAGGGTTAGAGATACAATTAGGGTTGGAATTTGGGTTAGGATTAGGGTTAGGGGTGTGTTGGGGTTAGGTTTGGAGCTTGAATTGAGGGATTTCCACTATTTAGGCACATCAGGGGTCTCCAAACACAATATGGTGTTCAAAAAGTCAAATGGCGCTCCCTCACTTCCGAGCCCTGCCGTGCGCCCAAACAGTGGTTTACCCCAACATATGGGGTATCAGCGTACTCAGGAAAAATTGCAAAACAACTTTTGGGGTCCAATTTCTCCTGTTGCCCTTGGGAAAATAAAAAAATAGCGGGCTAAAATATCATTTTTGAGAAAAAAAATGATTTTTTATTTTCAAGGCTCTACATTATAAACTTCTGTGAAGCACTTGGAGTTTCAAAGTGCTCACCACACATCTAGATAAGTTCCTTAAGGGGTCTAGTTTCCAAAATGGGGTCACTTGTTGGGGGTTTCCACTTTTTAGGCACATCAGGGGCTCTCTAAACGCACATGGCATGCAGCCAATTCTGCGTTGAAAAAGTAAAACGGCGCTCCTTCCCTTGCAACCTTTGCCGTGCGCCCAGACAGTGGTTTACCCCCACATATAGGGTATCGGTGTATTCAGGAGAAATGGCACAACAAATTTTGTGGTTTATTTATTCTTTTAACACTTGTGAAAATAAAAAAAATTGGTTCTGAATTAGAGTTTTTGCAAAAAAAGTTAAATGTTAATTTTTTCCTTCCACATTGCTTCAGTTCCTGTGAAGCACGTAAAGGGTTAATAAACTACTTGAATGTGTTTTGAGCACCTTGAGGGGTGCAGTTTTTAGAATGTCGTCACTTTTGGTATTTTCTATCATATAGATCCCTCAAAGTTACTTCAAATGTGAGGTGGTTCCTAAAAAAAAAGTTTTGTAAATTTTGTTGGAAAAATGAGAATGTGGTCCCTAAACAAAACATGGTGTTGTAAAAATGAGAAATTGCTGGTCAACTTTTAACCCTTATAACTTCGTAAAAAGAAAAAATTTTGTTCCCAAAATTGTGCTGATGTAAATTAGACATGTGGAAAATGTTATTAATTAAGAAATTTGTGTGACATATCTCTCTGATTTAAGGGCATAAAAAATTTTAAATTTTGAAAATTACTAAATTTTCAAAATTTTTGCGATATTTCCATTTTTTCATGAATTTACGCAGGTCATATAAAAAATTTTTTACCACTAACTGGAAGTACAATATGTCACGAAAAAATGATCTCAGAATCAGCTGAATTCGTTAAAGCGTTCCAGAGTTATAACCTCATAAAGTGACAGTGGTCAGAATTGTAAAAATTGGCCCGGTCATTAAGCTGCAAAATGGCTCTGTCACTAAGGGATTAAGGCTGTATTACATCTCACACATTGAGAAACCTGCTCTAAGCTATTGTGAGGTTGTATTCTTCTTTTATTTGAGTGTAGCTGTCTGCTTATGATTGGCAAGGTCATACAGGGGAAGAAAATGCCCCCAGTGAAAATTATCTGTTAATATCCACTTAGACATAACAAAATTAACTCATTAAAGGCAAAATATTTTAATTGCTAATTTCTCTTATGTAAAGGTGAAAATAAAAAAAAAATAATGAAAAATACTTTATTCCACTCTGTAGCTACTATTACATCCTATGTCCAGTTCAAAAGAAACATTTGGTCCTCTTAACCCCTTAAGGACCAAGCCATTTTGTAGGTTAATGACCAGGCCTATTTTTACAATTCTGACCACTGTCACTTTATGTGCTTATAACTCTGGAGCGCTTTAAAATATATTGGCGATTCTGAGATTGTTTTCTCGTGACATTTTGTACTTCATGACAGTGGTAAAATTTCTTCGATATAACTTGCGTTTATTTATGAAAAAAATGGAAATGTGGCGAAAATTTGTAAAATTTTGCAATTTTCAAACTTTTCATTTTTATGCCCTTAAATCAAACAGATATGTCACAAAAAATAAATTAATAAATAACATTTCCCACATGTCTAGTTTACACCAGCACAATTTTGGAACCAAATTTTTGTTTTGTTAGGAAGTTATGTGTTAAAAGTTGACCAGCGATTTCTCACTTTTCCAACAAAATTTACAAAACTATTTTTTTTAGGAACCACCTCACATTTGAAGTCATTTTGAGGGGTCAATATGACAGAAAATACCCAAAAGTGACACCATTCTAAAAACTGCACCACTGAAGGTGCTCAAAACCACATTTAAGAAGTTTATTAACCCTTCAGGTGCTTCACAGTAATTTTTGGAATGTTTAAAAAAAATGAACATTTAACTTTTTTTTACAAAAATTTTTCTTTCAACACAATTTTTTTTATTTTGTCAAGGGTATCAAGAGAAAATGAACCAATATATTTGTTGTACAATTTCTCCTGAGTACACCGATACCCCATGTGTGGGGGAAAACCAATCTTTAGGCACACGGCAGTGCTCAGAAGGGAAGGAGCATCCTTTGAGATTTTGAATGTCAAATTGGCTGGAATCAAGAGCGGACATCATGTCGCGTTTGGAGAGCCCCTGATGTACCTAAACAGTGGAAACCCCCATAAGTGACCCCATTTTGGAAAATAGACCCCCCAAGGAACTTATCTAAATTTGTGGTGAGAACTTTGAACCCCAAGGGCTTCACAGAAGGCTATAACGTAGAGCTGTAAAATGAAAAAATCATATTTTTTCCACAAAAATGATCTTTTCACCCTCAATTTTTAAGTTCCAAAGGTTAACAGGACCCAAAAGTTATTGTGCAATTTGTCCTGAGTACGCTGATACCCCATATGTTGGGGTAAACCACTATTTGGGCGCATGGCAGAGCTCGGAAGGGAAGGAGCGCCGTTTTGGAATGCACACTTTGATTGAATGGTCTGCGGGTGTCATGTCGCGTTTGGAGAGCCCCTGATGAGCCTAAACAGTAGAAACCAACCACAAGTGACCCCATTTTGGAAACTAGACCCCCAAAGGAACTTATTTAGATGTGTGGTGAGCACTTTGAACCCCCAAGTGCTTCACAGAAGTTTATAACGTAGAGCCGTGAAAATAAAAATTATTTTTTCCATAAAAGTGATATTTTTGCCCCCAAATTTTATTTTTATAAGGGTAACAGGAGAAATAGGACCCCAAAAGTTGTGCTATTTGTCCTGAGTACGCTGATACCCCATATGTGGGGGTAAACCACTGTGATCGCCTTACTGCGATTTTTGGGAGGCAGAATGAACAAATCCACAAAAGGTGAAGAATTGGTTTTATTTTTTACGCTGTTCCTCGTGCCTGATTAGTGATTAGGCAACTTTATTCTTCGGGTCAGTGCGATTACGGCGATACCAGATTTATACCCTTTCTTGTTTAGCTTCTGTCACACACTAAAAGACGCTTTTTTTTGGAAGAATTATTTTGTAAGAAATATTTGCATCGCCTTATTTTGAGAGCTATAATTTTTCCATATTTTGGTCAAGAGAGTCATGTGCAGGCTTATTTTTTACGGGACGAGTGAACATTTTTATTGGTACCATATTCGGGCACATATCATTATTTAATCGCCTCCTATTCCGATTTTTGTAGAAGCAGAATGAACAAAAACCAGCAATTCAGGAATTGTTTTTTTTCTTTTCTTCCTCCGTTCTGCGTGTGGTAAAATTGGTAAGGCAGTTTTACTCGTCAGGTCACTACGATTACAGTGATACCTCATTTATATTTTTTTAATGTTTTGGCGTTTTTTACATAATAAAACTTTTATAGAAAAAATAATTATTTTTGCATCACTTTATTCTAAGAGCTTTAACTTTTTTAATTTTTTTGCTGATGATGCTGTATGGTGGCTCGTTTTTTGCGGGACAAGATGTAGTTTTCAGCGGTACCATGCTAATTTATAACCATTGTTTTGATCGCGTATTATTGCACTTTTTCCAAGTGATATGATGATACCGCTTGGAAAAAGTATAATTTACTACTTTTTTTTTAAGGCTTTCACTGAAGGGGTTAACTAGGGTTACACTTTTATTGATGGGATTTTTACGGACGCGGCGATACCAAACGTGTATTTTTTTTGTTTTTGTTTTCTTTTTGCATAAAAATGTGTATTTTTTAGGGGAATATTTAAAATTGTTTTTTAATATTTTATATACAAATTTTTTTTTAAAAATGTTTTTTTTACCTTGTCCCTTTATGGGACTTTCACTCTTTAACTTTTGATTGCAGGTATAATGCATTGCAATGCTCCAGCATTGCAATGCATCATACCAATGCTGAAAGCTGTTGTGACCATGATCTGAACATGGTCTCAGCGGCTTTCCATAGCTAGATGACCCGGAGGTTGTCTTGACAACCCCAGGTCATCAAGGCAAAGATCGGGCCCTGCGATTACATCGCGGGGACGCCAATCTGAGGCAGAGGGAGCTCACGACCCTCTGCCTCCCCACTGAACGCTGCAATCGCGCTCGATCGCAGCAGTCAGGGGGTTAACAGCCAGTGGCGGCACGGACGCCGCTCCCGGCTGTCAGTGCAGGAAGCTCAGCCACTGCAGCGCTGAGCTCCTTCACTGATCGGGCAGGAGAAGCTGAAATTTCAGCCTCTTCTGCCCAATCGCTGCTGTGTTTGGTCAGTCACATTGACTGACCAATCACAGCGCTGTAGGTGCGGGGACCAAATGCAAAGGTCCCCGAATTGCTTACCATGCCTGTCAGCTGTCAGCTGTCATAGACAGCTGTCGGCACTGAACTACCACTGCGTGGGAAAATGAATTGGCGCCTCCGCTCCACGTAGACTGAACCTGTCTGACTCTGAAGGGGATCCCTCACCAAGCCATCACTAACACCCATAAAGTGCTTAATAATTATGAAACTGACAATATGATGATAATATACACACATACTTTTTTCAAAAAGTGCTCACTGTCTTGTAGAAATTTATAAGAGTGTGGCTCTTATGAGTAGCTGCATAACTAACGGGCCGGTCCAAGTAAATATAGTTATGGATAGGCCTAAACAGATATAATGATACTCATAAGCAAATAATGCATGCTTGAATTAGAAAATGCCCATATACTGCAATGAAGCTAGCAGTGCAGACTCCGCCCCCAAAGGAGGTACTGTCACCTTAACCCCTTATCGACTGTCAATATGCCTTTTAACGGCGGTAGTTAAGGGTGCTTAAACCTCAGCGCCGTGAATTCACGGCGCTGTGGAAAAAGTGTATAGCGCCCCCCAGAGTCAGATTTTCTCTGGGGTGTCGGCTGCCGGGGTAGCCGAGACCCCAGAGAACATGATTCGGGTCGGTTTTTACTGACCCCGCTTTTGCGATCGCTGTTATTAACCGTATAATGGCGACAGCAAAAAAAAAAGCAGCGATTTTGCATTTACTTTCTCTCTCCTCTGCTGTGAAGGAGAGAGAAATAGGGTCCCCTACCCCCCGATACTTCCCAGTGGTTCTCGGGCCCTCCTGCATACTCCGGTGGGCGGTGCCATCTTCTTCCAGGAATAAAATGGTGGGCGCATGCGCAGTGAGCCCACCGCGATCTGACGGCAGGCATATTCCATTCATTCACTGAACATACATTTTGATCACTGTGATAAACCCTATCGCAGTGATCAAAATAAAAAAAAGTAAATAACCCCCTTTATCACCCCCTTAGTTAAGGAAATATAATGATATAAAGAAAATATATTTGTTTTCATTTTTCCATTAAGGTTAGGGTTAGGGTTAGAATTAGGGTTAGGATTTGAATTAGGGTTAGGGTTAGAATTAGGGCTAGGGTTGGAATTAGGATTAGGGTTGGAATTATGGTTGGGATTAGGGTTAGGATTAGGGTTAGGGTTGGGATTAGGGTTAGGGTTAGGATTAGGGTTGGGGGTGTGTTGGGGTTAGGGTTGGAGATAGAATTGAAAGATTTCCACTATTTAGGCACATCAGGGGTTCTCCAAACGTGACATGGCGCCACCATTGATTCCAGCCAATTTTGCTTACAAAAAGTCAAATGGTGCTCTCTCCCTTCCAAGCCCAGACGTGTGAGAAAAAAGTGGTTTATCCCAACATATGGGGCATCAGTTTACTCAGGATAAATTGCAAACCAACTTTGGGGTCTAATTTTTCCTGTTACCCTTGGAAAATAAAAAAAAATTGATGGCTAAAAAAATCACTTTTGTGGAAAAAAGATGATTTTTTATTTTCTCGACTATGCGTTGGAGATTCAAAGTGCTCACCACACATCTAGATAAACTCCTTGGGGGTCTAGTTTCCAAAATGGGTCACTTGTGGGGGGTTTCTACTGTTTAGGGTCATCAGGGGCTCTGCAAATGCAACATGACCCCAGCAGAACATTCCATCAAAGTCTGCATTCCAAAATGGCATTCCTTCCCTTCTGAGCACTCCCATGTGCCCAAACAGTGGTTCCCCTCACATAGGGGGTATCAGTGTACTCAGGACAAATTGTACAACAACTTTTGTGGCCCAATTTCTCCTGGTTGCCTTGGGAAAATAAAAAACTGATTTTTTATTTTCACGGCTCTGCTTTATGAACTCCTGTGAAGCACTTGGGGTTCAAAGTGCTCACCACACATCTAGATAAGTTCCTTGGGGGTCTAGTTTCCAAAATGGGTTCACTTATGGGGATTTCTACTGTTTAGGCACATCAGGGACTCTGCAAATGCAACATGATGCCCGCAGAACTTTCCATCAAAGTCTGCATTCCAAAATGGCGCTCCTTCCCTTCCGAGCTCTCCCATGTGCCCAAACAGTGGTTCCCCCCACATTTGGTGTATCAGCATACTCAGGAAAAATTGCACAACAACTTTTGTGGTCCAATTTCTCTTGTTACCCTTGGGAAAATAAAAAATAGCGGGCTAAAAATCTTTTTTGAGGAAAAAAAATTATTTTTTATTTTCACTGCTCTGCTTTATGAACTTCTGTGATGCACTTGGGGGTTCAAAGTGCTCACCACACATCTAGATAAGTTCCTTAAGGGGTCTAGTTTCCAAATGGTGTCACATGTGGGGGGTTTTCACTGTTTAGGCAAATCGGGGGCAAACGTGATATGGCATCCAATCTCAATTCCAGCCAATTCTGCATTGAAAAAGTCAAACGGTGCTCCTTCCTTTCTCAGCTCTGCCGTGTGCCCAAGCAGTGGTTTACCCCACAAATGGGGTATGGACGTACTCAGGACAAATTGCACAACTTTGCGGGTCTAATTTCTCCTTTTATCCTTGTAAAAATAAAAATTTGGGGGCGAAAAGATCATTTTGTGAAAAAAAATTTTTTATTTTCACGGCTATACGTTATAAACTTTTGTGTAGCACTTGGAGGTTCAAAGTGCTCACCACACATCTAGATAAGTTCCTTAAGGGGTCTAGTTTTCAAAATGGGGTTATTGTTGGGGGTTTCCACTGTTTAGGCACATCAGGGGCTCTCCAAATGAAACATTGCATCCGATCTCAATTCTAGCCAATTCTGCATTGAAAAAGTCAAACAGCGCTCCTTCCGTTCCAAGCCCTGCCGTGCGCCAAAACAGTGGTTTACCCCCACATATAGTGTATCGGCCTATTCAGGAGAAATTGAACACCAAATTTTGTGGTTCATTTTCTCTTTTTACATTTGTGAAAATCAAAAATTGGTTCTGAAGTAAAATGTTTGTAAAAAAAAGTTACATTTTTTCCTTCCACATTGCTTCAGTTCCTGTGAAGCACGTAAAGGGTTAATAAACTTATTGAATGTGGTTTTGAGCACCTTGAGGGGTGTAGTTTTTAGAATGTTGTCACTTTTGGGTATTTTCTGTAATATCGACCTCTCAAAGTGACTTCAAATGTGATGTGGTCCCTAAAAAAATGGTTTTGTAAATTTTGTTGTAAAAATGAGAAATCGCTGGTCAACTTTTAACCCTTATAAATTCCTAGCAAAAAAAATTTTGGTTCCAAAATTGTGCTGATGTAAAGTAGACATGTGGGAAACGTTATTTTTTAAGTATTTTTTTGTGACATATCACTCTGATTTAAGGGCATAAAAATTAATAATTTGAAAATAGCAAAATTTTAAAAATTTATGCCACATTTCCGTTTTTTTCATAAATAAACGCAAGTAATGTTGAAGAAATTTTAACACTGACATGAAGTAAAATATGGCACGAAAAATTAGTCTCAAAGTCAACAGGATCCGTTAAAGTGTTCCAGAGTTATTGTAAAAATTGGCCTGTCATTAAGCTGCAAATTGGCTCTGTCAGTGGTTAACAAGATGAAGTCCTGTGGGACTGAGATATAGTAACCTATGTGTGTTATAGCCAGAGACTCTGTACTAGGACATACAGCACAATGGTATAGGTTTATGGGATACAACAGTATGAAATCACCTGCAATATAGGGCCAAGTCACCCTTACATGCAGGCATCACTGTGGCAAAGCAAGACGCATGTGAGCACACAGAGCTCAGGTTCAAAATGGCAATAATAAGCAAGCATATTCATAGTGGGTTATAGTAAACACCTCATAAAGATGGTGTCACATATTTTTGTAACAAACACCGCATTCCGATAGATATTAGCTGGAGATAATAAAATACAGTGACAATGGTCAACTGAGAGGAGGGCATGCTAGATAAATTGTGAATCAATATAGATAAGTCTATCTGGAATGTGTACTAATCTGTCTTTACCAATTTCTTCAAGTAGCTTATTTCAGTGTATAATTACTATAATAACCACTAATGATATTACTATTATTACTGTAGATATGAGTGGATCAGGCAAAATGTTGGCGCACATAATACCCTGAAATTTGATTTAAGGAGAAGTAATTGCAAATTTAAAATTCCATTAGATCCAGTGTTTTCACCCTCCTTTTCTTTATAAGGTTCATTGCTGCTGTGGAACCAATAAATCTTTGAGGTTAGCTGATAATAATCTTTAATTTTATTTTTATTATAGCTGATCTCTTGGCCACACATTGAGGGGAGGGTGGTAGCATGCATTTGAGAATTTGATCAGTCAACAGGATATTCCAATACCTTTTTGATCTGTTGCAGTGATGCCTTGCTTGGATTTGTGATATCCCAGTTTGATTATATAAGTGTTTATGTAGAGGAGGATATGTAACAATATTCTCTATATTTTAGCATTCCATATACAGAGCAATAGTTTGTATATAGTGTTTATCTATCAGCATCACCTATTGACATCATGCTTTTTTATTGTTTTTAGCCATTTTGTTTCAATAAGGATCATTTTTGAATTATGGATCTCTTCAATACTTGGTCTTCTGTACATGTACAGTTGATATTGTTTTTTCAGTTTATAAGAAGTGCCTTTAGCATTATTGGTGGATATTGGTGTTTAACTAGTTTAGTGTAAGTACAGTAATATAATTACCAATTGTCATCTTCCCGGTTTCTAGTACTACTCCGGTTTTCTCCTGTTTCAAGTAATTTCTCATTGTCAAATCACAATAGGATCTATGTGTGAACGGTAAGACTCTTTTACCTTTTAAAGTCCATGGAGTGTCAGAACAAGGCTTACATTGTAAAAAGACTTCCAGCTCTCACATAAACCCCTTTGCGATCTGGCAAGCCGAAATAAAAGTCGAAATGAGAAGAGTAATGGAGCTCAACTGTAAACCAGGCAAGATGGCGATTGGTAAGTATATTAATGCACTTACACAAAACTACATATATATTAAGACACGATTAAACAAGAAAAAGAAGGATTCTTTATAATAAAAGGGCTCTGCAAATAGTTTGGCCATGTAATTCTTGGAAAAACTGATACTGAAATAATAAAATAAACCTATGTCTTATAAATTCTTTTGTCTGGGCTATTATTCATATCATGCTCCCCTTCTTTCCTACATTTTTCACTCTCAAAATCTTTGATGTCTCTTTGTGACCAATTTTAGTACAGTTATACCTTTCTTCTCATATGACCTTTTAAGGAATGTAAACAGATCAGAACACACATATGATATTGCCATATTCTTTATAAGGTCAGATCTAGGTTACTCGAATGTCTGAAAGATATTATTTTACTTTTTATTACATTTGTACTTTCTTTTGTCTTTTAAGGAGAATCTGTAATGTAGTATCTTTTGACATAGATGTTGATTTTATACACTCACTAATGTAGCAAATACAGACATAAAATGCATGTTAACCACACTTCTGTCAGAAAATGAATCAGTCAGAAGCATCTAACATATTGGATACATTACAGCTGCAAATCTTTTTTAATAACATGCATCTCCATATTTGAAGATGTCTGGCATTTTGAGATTCTCGATGATGATCACATCTCTCTCTATTTGGATTGCAAAAATTTGCTTTCTTAATTTACTGTTAAAATACCTGCCTTGTTTTAGAGGTTAACATATAAAAACAATGGAAAAAAATTGTAAAACAGTTGACATTTTAAACAGCATTATCCAATTCTAATATAATATAAAAAAGAAAAAATACATTTATGCTGTGTGAAAATTGGGTTTTTGAGGCCGCTTTGAAGCAGATACAATAAAACCACAAAATCTCCTAAAAACACTGGAACACTCTTCTTATTTATTTAAATGTTAATCCTCTATTGCTGTTAATATGTTAATATAACATATAAGGTTTTTTAAACTTTTTTTATATTTTGTGTTTTCTAGTGGAAAAAAAAGTGCTTTTAACTTCTGTGAAGTGTCTTCTAATGGAATCAACTCCAAACTAAGCACTATCCAATTCATAAACACAAAAAATACTTCCCGAAATTTTTTTAAAATGCTTCAAATCTTCTCAGATCAGGAAATGCTCCAGAAATACTGTAGAAAATCCTTTAAAAAAAGCACCTTCTAAAAAAAGGAAAATGTTTTCCACTTCAAAACCTTGTTTTTGAAAGCATTAAAAACTAACTCTGTCTTTTAATTTTTCTATATGAAAATGAGCAAGCGCAACAATATTCTACAGTGAGAGATATTAACTGGCCATTTTGTATGTGCAAATTGCTTCTTAAGAGAAAAAGAGGACTTGAACTCTATAGCGCCACCTATTGGAAGTAGCGATCCTACAAGTCACAATCAACCCTTTAACGAGTCTTGTAATGTGACTTAGGATAACATCCGAATCAGTATCTCAATTTGCAGACACGGTGTTTCAGACTATTGGTCCTCGTCTGTGCAAAGTATGAGATCTGATTTGGCCAGCTGAGAGGCTCTGGACTGAGGTCTAAGGGGTAAGGAGCATTGCATGGCGATGATTCTATGATTCTATGAATAAGCCTCCTTACTTTGACAAGCCAGAGCTGGTATATCACTCTCCACAAGGAGAAACCTTACCCCCTAGACCTCAGTCCAGAGCCTCTCAGCTAGCCAAATCAGATCTCATACTTTGCACTGACGAGGAACAATAGTCCGAAACACCGTGTCTGCAAATTGAGATACTGATTTGACTTTTATCCTATGTCACATTACAAGACTCGTTAAAGGGTTGATTGTGACTTGTAGGATTGCTACTTCCAATAGGTGGCGCTATAGAGTTCAAGTCCTCTTTCTCTCTTAAGAGGCAATTTGCATATTTTCCAGAGGAGCATTGCACGGTGAATAAACCTCCTTACTTTGACAAACCAGAGCTGGTATGTCACTCTCCACAAAGAGAAACCTTACATTTTGTATGTGGTCATTTAATCCAAAAAGAAAAGGGTTTAAGGAATCTATTTCTTTTACTTAAAATTATCCTCTTGATGTCCTATATATATGACAAATGTTGTGTCTCACATTTTGATGCTGGCTCCTGCTCTGAGCCTACATATTTTCTAGTACATGACAGCTGACTTAATCAGCTGTCATGTGCCCCTAACAGCCACGCCTAGAATCACGGTCCATCATGGCTGTTAACATATTAAATGCCGCTGTCAATCTTTGACAGTGCCATTTAACATGATCCTTCTGGAAGAACATCACTAACTCTGCCCATTGACGCCATCGTCTTGCGATCGTGGGCACTGATGGGTTGGCATGACAACTGGGAATCTGGAGGAGATCCCCATGGTTTTTATTGCCCATCTAAGGCTACTTTCACACTTGCGTTTTTTAGCGCTGCGTATCGAGCGCACATAAAACGCATAAAAAAAAGCGTGCAAACGTGTGTAATCGCAGCGATATTTTGCAGTCGAAGAGTGCGCATTGATTTAAAAAAACGCAGCGATTGTAAGAGATTGTATGCTATTTAAAGCGTTTTTGTATGCGTTTGCGTTTTTTCTGTGCAAAACACATGATCAAAATTCTTGAAAAATTCTTTCAACAGAACCCACCAATGGGACACCAGTGGGCGTGTCTTATTGAAAATATTTATATAGAGCCTGTTCACAGCCCTTTTTTACATTTGCTTGCATTTGCCTTGGCGAACATGGATCTGCTTATGAAGAATTTCCACTTCAACCTGGATGTGGACATGGCTATGGCTCGGGCTTATGCCGTTGCTTGCCATGAAGAAAGGGAGAGACAGAGACATCGGAGACGGCAGCGTCGGCGTTTGTGGGTACATCCCATTGTTGAACTCCGGGAGAGCCGTGGAGCGTATCACACCCTCTACAGTGAGCTGCAGTCAAACCCGGAGAAATTTAACGACTACACCCGGATGTCACAACAAACCTTCATGGATTTACTTGCTCGGGTCCAACAATTAATAAGGAGACAGGACACACAGCTCCGTCGGGCGATTCCTCCAGAGGAAAGACTCCTGGTGACATTACGGTACGTAATATTGAGAAACCAATGCCTGCATCATTGTATTACTTATGCCATGTACTATTCCAAAGATGACAGAATTATTGTTCTGCCACCTAGTAAACAAAGACCTGCAGAATTATTGTTATGCCATTTTTTGTTTCGAAATGTTTTACAAAAACATATACAATAATAGTTTTTTTTTTCTTTCTCTAGATTCCTTGCTACTGGAGAGAGCCTGTCTTCACTCCACTTCCAGTACCGGATTGGTATCTCCACATTGTCAGGAATTGTTGTTGACACCTGCCGGGCATTGTGGACTGTTCTCTGTCCGGAATTTATGCCCCTGCCCACCACAGAAAAATGGCTAGAAATAGCCGACAAATTCTGGACAACCTGCAATTTCCCCAACTGTTTGGGAGCAGTTGATGGGAAACACATCCGCATCATCAAACCTAAAAGAACAGGCTCGGAGTACTACAATTACAAGAAGTACTTCTCTACAGTTCTCATGGCCATTGCGGATGCAGACTCTATGTTTGTTGCCGTGGACATTGGTGCATTTGGCCGTGGGAATGACTCACAGGCGTTTAAGAACTCGGACATGGGACAGAGGTTGTATGGAAACCAGTTTAATTTCCCCATGCCACGGCCTCTTCCCCACACCGAAGGTCCACCCATGCCATTTGTAATGGTTGGGGATGAGGCATTCCAGATGAGCCAACACCTGCTTAAACCCTACTCCAGCCGGGACTTGGACCACAACAAAAAAATTTTAATTACAGGCTGACCAGGGCAAGAAGAACTGTAGAGTGTGCCTTCGGTATACTGGTTTCCAGATGGCGCATTCTGGGCACAGCTATTCATCTTAAAGTGCAAACAGTGGATGAAGTTGTGAAGGCCTGTGTTGTGCTTCATAACTTTGTCATGGCGAAAGAGCACCCAAACTTTGAACTTGATGATGCAGCTCCTAACCCATTGCCTGAGTTCACTCAGCACCCTCTCAGGTCTTCTGTTGAAGTAGGCCAAATGAGAGACCAATTTGCGGCCTACTTCATCTCAGATGTAGGACGGGTGGATTGGCAAGATCAAATGGTGTAAAAAATATTGTTGTCTGTATGTTAACAAATTTTTTGATTTTTTTAGTATGTTAATAAAATCCCTCTGTTTATACCTGTACCACGTGCAGTCTCTGTTTTTAAATTAAAAAACAATGATGAAATGGCCAGGTTTACCAGTTAATTCATGATGCATATTTTTGGGTGCATCATGAATTTATTTGTAATCCTGACTAGGTAATTAACTATACATGTACACAAGTTGTATGACCTTGATTATCTCTCCACTTTTGCTTCCATTTTCAGTGACGGTGGACATAACACAACAATTATTTGTGTCACCTGGCCTGCTGTTTCCAAAAATTGATTTGGGGATGCACAAGCATCTGTAAATTTTTAGTCTTGATCATGTGACTATAAATATAATTTGTATTTTCATCACTGACTTGATTTGGAACGCAGAGATAATAAAGATTATACATCTTGTTCAATACCAAGGGCTGGTGGCATGCTGAAGTGGTGATGCCCCAAATAACGCATCGTCACTTCAGAATGTATCAGGCCTGGGCAGGTGAGTACACATGAGTTATAAACAGCAGCATCGCTACAGTATGCTTCAAATAAATGCAGACTGAAGCAACGCTGCTGGTTAAAACTCATGTCTATTCACCTGCCCAGGTGTGATAGTAATGATACAAGGCCATGGTATTGTACATATATAAAGTGTATTTTCACCATCATCACCTCACTTTCTTCAACACACACTGAATAGAGGATGTGCTAAATTACAATCTATATCTAGAATCCCTGGCCTTTTATCATAAAGTGAAATAATGTCAAAAACACACCACACTCATTTCACTTTTTATGATATCTGGAAAGGTAAAATAGATATGCCTTGCACTCAACACCATCCTCTATTCAGTCTGTGCAATATTAGCAGACAGACAGACTGGTGGTGAAAAAAATAGGAATATATTTGTGTTTTTGAGTAAACATATCTCCATGAAGTACACAAACATGTGTCATTCCTGTAGTTATGTGTAGTCAAAAATGCTAAGTGTACGGCACAGTGTGTGTACGGCGCAGTGTGTAGGCGGCAAAATAAACACAAAGCAAACCAAAATTACTAAAAGAAGATTGGCACATTTATTTTTTACAAGAGGAAAACAAATTTTGAATTTGCAATGATTTTTTTAAATACATTTGTATAGATCACATTATTACTTTTTTGGAGTACAAAAAGAAAATATGTATATTCACACAAAGGTTTTGGATAGATCAGATTAGTACAATATGTGTCCAAGATGCCATTGGTATAGTCACTGCCCCAGAAGTTGTAGAAAAATCAGATTAGTACAATATGTGTCCAAGATGCCATAGGTATAGTCACTGCCCCAGAAGTTGTAGAAAAATCAGATTAGTACAATATGTGTTCAAGATGCCATTATAGTCACTGCCCCAGAAATTGTAGAAAAATCAGATTAGTACAATATGTGTACAAGATGCCATTGGTATAGTCACTGCCCCAGAAGTTGTAGAAAAATCAGATTAGTACAATATGTGTACAACATTACCAGTTTAATTGTCACTGCCCCAGAAGTTGTAGAAAAATCAGATTAGTACAATATGTGTCCAAGATGCCATTGGTATAGTCACTGCCCCAGAAGTTGTAGAAAAATCAGATTAGTACAATATGTGTACAACATTACCAGTTTAATTGTCACTGCCCCAGAAGTTGTAGAAAAATCAGATTAGTACAATATGTGTCCAAGATGCCATTGGTATAGTCACTGCCCCGAAGTTGTAGAAAAATCAGATTAGTACAATATGTGTACAACATTACCAGTTTAATTGTCACTGCCCCAGAAGTTGTAGAAAAATCAGATTAGTACAATATGTGTACAACATTACCAGTTTAATTGTCACTGCCCCAGAAGTTGTAGAGAAATGTGATTTGTCCAGATAATATTACAAATTTTTATTGCGACGGACGTTTTGGTGGTGATTTCGATACTCTGGGAGTGTGCAGAGATGAAGAGTGGCTGGAAAGCGATGAAGGGGTTCGAGGGGAAGGGGCAACAAAAGTAGTGGGTGAAGGAAGATCAGACATCAAATGAGAGCCAGTTTGAGACACATTAGGAGGAGAGGGTGGATGGACCAACAAAGATTTTCTTTGTTTCTTCTTGGGGACAGGCGTACCATGCATGGACCGACTTCTCTGTGTCCGCCTTGAGCTAGTTGACCGTGGCCTTGACCCAAAAAAGAGTGAATGTGGGTCACCGCTCTCATGCTCGGTGGTGGCAGTGGCGGTGGAACTGTTGGCAGTGCTCTGAGTACCACAAGGGTTGGCGGTGTTCCAAGGAGGAGAAGTGGGTGTCCTTGAAATTGATTGTTGCTGACTGGTGGCGGTACTCATACTCATAGGATCAGTGGGTGCTGTGGCCACAAATTGTTGACGACTGGTGGCGGTACTCCAAGGAGGAGAAGTGGGTGCCCTTGAAATTGATTGTTGCTGACTGGTGGCGGTACTCATACTCATAGGATCAGTGGGTGCTGTGGCCGCAAATTGTTGACGACTGGTGGCGGTACTCCTAGAAGTAGAAGTGTGTGCGGTAACAATAAATGTTTGCTGAGTGCTGGCAGTACTCCTAGAAGGAGAAGTGGGTGCGGTGACAAATGGTTGCTGACTGCTGGCAGTACTCCTAGAAGGAGAAGTTGGTGCGGTGGCCCAAGCAGGTACTGCGGTGGCTTGAGTCCATGACTGTGGACCAGTGTCTGTGGGGGTGTTGCTCCACACAGGAGCAGCGCTTGCCATGGTGGTGGCGACAGTGGAGTGTCCAACAGTACTCGGACTTGTGGTGGTGTAGTGGTGACTCGGAATGCTGGTGGCCGTGCAGTGGTATGCAGCAGAAGTCGGTAGTGATGTGTGGCGAATCAGTGGTGGCACTGTTGGATATGCAACCACTGACTGCTGCACGTACCGATTCTGCTGCATAGCCTGCAAGTAAGCAGTGTTGCAGGCCTGCATCACACTCAGCTGTTGCTCAGGACTAAGGTGTTCCGCCATGCCCCGTTCTATTTTACTGAAAAAATGGCCCGCTGGTCTGTTGAGGTCGGCCTCCAGGCGATCAAGACGCTGTTCGACACTGTTGAAGCGGTGATCCATGTGGGTAAAGCCACGTTCCATAAGTGAAAAACCGCTTCCAACTGAGCCTCCAAGCGTCTTCATATTGCCTTGAAAGGCCTCGCTCAAGTGAACAAACTCGGGCAAGACATTCCTCTCCATGGCCCTCTGCCGCTGGCGGGAAGTGCCCGCATAACCAGTGGCAGAGACCTGGGAGAGGGGAAGACCTGATGGACCAGCTTCCTGGTCACCAGCTGTCCTGTTGCTGACCTGCAAGTTGCTTCCAGGCTGTCGGATGGCTGGGACGAGTCCAAGGTCGTCCGAGGAAGGACCGTTTCAGGGACAGGCTGCATGGTGCTGCTCCAGGTGCTGTGGAAAGAAAACAAAACCATTACTATAATGCTTTAACAAGAAGCATCAGCTGTGAAAAAAAAAAAAAAATTAACAAAAAAAAAAAAAAACTTACGCTCTGCTGGCAAGGACCGGTCTCAGGAACGCCAACTCACGATAGTAGCTATATTTCTTTCTGGGCCTTGCTGCAGAATCACTGCGAACCTGTCCCTCTGCTCGAACATCAGTGTTGAAGCGGTCCTTCATCGAGCGCCATCGTGTGTGGACTTTGTTCACTGTTGAGAAAAAGAAAAAAACAATTATACAATGCAGTCAGGGCAAAATCAGTCTCAACACACATACCTGAATGAAAATGTCAAACTGTCAATGCAGCATTATAAAAAGCTATACAATACACAGGATAGTCACTGTAGACCCAGATGAAACTGTTGTGTTTGGTGTTAGAATATATCCACCAGCAAAAACAACAATAGCATCTGGAACAACAGTGACTAGGCAATAAAAAAACCAATAGAATGCACAAGACATAGCTGAAGAAACCACAGGTCAGTGACTGTTGACCCAGATGACACTGTTGTGTTTGCTGTTAGAATATATCCACCAGCAAAAACAACAATAGCATCTGGAACAACAGTGACTAGGCAATAAAAAAACCAATAGAATGCACAAACATAGCTCAAGAATCACCAAAGCAGACACCGTTGAACCACATGACACTGTTGTTTTGCTGGTAGAATATTTCTACCAGCAAAAACAACAGTACAATGAGCAACAAAGTGACTGGCCAATAAAAAGATCAATAGAATGCACAACACATAGCTCAAAATCACCAAGGCAGACACCGTTGAACCACATGACACTGTTGTTTTTGCTGTAGAATATTTCTACCAGCAAAAACAACAGTACAATGAGGAACAAAGTGACTGGCCAATAAAAAAACCAATAGAATGCACAAGACATAGCTAAGAATCACCAAGGCAGACACCGTTGAACCACATGACACTGTTGTTGTTTGGCTGTTAGAATATATCCACCAGCAAAAACAACATACATCTGGAACAACAGTGACAGGCAATAAAAAAACAATAGAATGCACAAGACATAGCTGAAGAATCACCAAGGCAGACACGTTGAACCACATGACACTGTTGTGTTTGGTGTTAGAATATATCCACAGCAAAAACAACAATAGCATCTGGAACAACAGTGACTAGGCAATAAAAAAAACAATAGAATGCACAAGACATAGCTGAAGAAACCACAGGTCATGACTGTTGACCCAGATGAAACTGTTGTTTTGTGTTAGAATATTTTCCACCAGCAAAAAACAACAATAGCACTGGAACAACAGTGACTAGGCAATAAAAAAACCAATAGAATGCACAACACATACTCAAGAATCACCAAGGCAGACACCGTTGAACCACATGACACTGTTGTTTTTGCTGTAGAATATTTCTACCAGCAAAAACAACAGTACAATGAGGAACAAGAGTGACTGGCCAATAAAAAATCAATAGAATGCACAAACATAGCTCAAAATCACCAAGGCAGACACCGTTGAACCACATGACACTGTTGTTTTTGCTGTAGAATATTTCTACCAGCAAAAAAACATACAATAGATGGAACAAAGTGACTGGCCAATAAAAAAACCAATAGAATGCACAAGACATAGCTGAAGAATCACCAAGGCAGCACGTTGAACCAATGACACTGTTGTGTTTGCTGTTAGAATATATCCACCAGCAAAAACAACAATAGCATCTGGAACAACAGTGATAGGCAATAAAAAAAACCAATAGAATGCACAAACATAGCTGAAGATCAACCAAGGCAGAACCTGTTGACCACATGACACTGTTGTTTTGCTGTTAGAATATATCCACCAGCAAAAACAACAATACAATCTGGAACAAAGTGACTAGGCAATAAAAAAACCAATAGAATGCACAACACATAGCTCAAGAATCACCAAGGCAGACACCGTTGAACCACATGACACTGTTGTTTTTGCTGGTAGAATATTTCTACCAGCAAAAACAACAGTACAATGAGGAACAAGAGTGACTGGCCAATAAAAAGATCAATAGAATGCACAACACATAGCTCAAGAATCACCAAGGCAGACACTGTTGAACCACATGACACTGTTGTTTTTGCTGGTAGAATATTTCTACCAGCAAAAAACAACAGTACAATGAGGAACAAGAGTGACTGGCCAATAAAAAGATCAATAGAATGCACAACACATAGCTCAAGAATCACCAAGGCAGACACTTTGAACCACATGACACTGTTTTTTGCTGGTAGAATATTTCTACCAGCAAAAACAACAGTACAATGAGGAACAAGAGTGACTGGCCAATAAAAAGATCAATAGAATGCACAACACATAGCTCAAGAATCACCAAGGCAGACACCGTTGAACCACATGACACTGTTGTTTTTGCTGGTAGAATATTTCTACCAGCAAAAACAACAGTACAATGAGGAACAAGAGTGACTGGCCAATAAAAAAACAATAGAATGCACAAGACATAGCTCAAGAATCACCAAGGCAGACACCGTTGAACCACATGACACTGTTGTGTTTGCTGTGAATATTATCCACCAGCAAAAACAACAATAGCAATGGAACAACAGTGACTAGGCAATAAAAAAACCAATAGAATGCACAAGACATAGCTGAAGAATCACCAAGGCAGACACCGTTGAACCACATGACACTGTTGTGTTTGCTATTAGAATATATCCACCAGCAAAAACAACAATAGCATCTGGAACAACAGTGACTAGGCAATAAAAAAACCAATAGAATGCACAAACATAGCTGAAGAATCACCAAGGCAGACACCGTTGAACCACATGACACTGTTGTGTTTGGTGTTAGAATATATCCACCAGCAAAAACAACAATAGCATCTGGAACAACAGTGACTAGGCAATAAAAAAACCAATAGAATGCACAAACATAGCTCAAGAATCACCAACAGACACTGTTGACCCACATGAACTGTTGTTTTGTGTAGAATATTATCCACCAGCAAAACAACAATACAATGGAACAACAGTGACTGGCCAATAAAAAAATCAATAGAATGCACAACACATAGCTCAAGAATCACCAAGGCAGACACGTTGAACCACATGACACTGTTGTTTTTGCTGGTAGAATATTTCTACCAGCAAAAACAACATACAATAGGAACAAGAGTGACTGGCCAATAAAAAATCAATAGAATGCACAACACATAGCTCAAAATCACCAAGGCAGACACTGTTGAACCACATGACACTGTTGTTTTTGCTGGTAGAATATTCTACCAGCAAAAACAACATACAATGAGGAACAAGAGTGACTGGCCAATAAAAAAACCAATAGAATGCACAAGACATAGCTGAAGAATCACCAAGGCAGACACCGTTGAACCACATGACACTGTTGTGTTTTGCTGTTAGAATATATCCACCAGCAAAAACAACAATAGCATCTGGAACAACAGTGACTAGGCAATAAAAAACCAATAGAATGCACAACACATAGCTCAAGAATCACCAAGGCAGACACCGTTGAACCACATGACACTGTTGTTTTTGCTGTAGAATATTTCTACCAGCAAAAACAACAGTACAATTGAAACAAGAGTGACTGGCCAATAAAAAACAATAGAATGCACAAACATAGCTGAAGAATCACCAGGCAGACACCGTTGAACCACATGACACTGTTGTGTTTGCTGTAGAAATATATCTAACACAAAAAGAACATAGCAATCGGAACAAGAGTGACTGGCAATAAAAAAACAATAGAATGCACAAGACATAGCTGAAAACACAGTCAGACGTTGAACCAATGACACTGTTGTGATTGCTGTTAGAAATATCCACCAGCAAAAACAACAATAGCATCTGGAACACAGTGACATAGTCAATAAAAAAAACAATAGAATGCACAGACATACTAAGAAACCAAGCAGTGACTGGACCAATGAAAACTGTTGTTTTCTGTTAGAATATTCCACCACAAAAACAACATACATTTGACAACAGTGACTAGGCAATAAAAAAAACAATAGAATGCACAACACATAGCTCAAGAATCACCAAGGCAAACACGTGAACCACATGACACTGTTGTTTTGCTGGTAGAATATTCTACCAGCAAAACAACAGTACAATGAGAACAAGATGACGCCAATAAAAAGATCATAGAAGCACAACACATAGCTCAAGAATCACCAAGGCAGACACTGTTGAAACCACATGAACACTGATTGTTTTTTGCTGTAGAATATTCTATCAGCTAAAACAACAGACTACAATGAGGAACAAAGAGTGATGGCCAATAAAAAGATCAATAGAATGCACAACACATAGCTCAAGATCACCAAGGCAGACACTGTTGAACCACATGACACTGTTGTTTTTGCTGTAGAATATTTCTACCAGCAAAAACAACAGTACAATGAGGAACAAGAGTGACTGGCCAATTAAAAAAACAATAGAATGCACAAGACATAGCTGAAGAACCACCAAGGCAGACACCGTTGAACCACATGACACTGTTGTGTTTGCTGTTAGAAATAATCCACCAGCAAAAACAACAATAGCATCTGGAACAACAATTACTAGCTATAAAAAACCAATAGAATGCACAAGACATAGCTGAAGAATCACCAAGGCAGACACCGTTGAACCACATGACACTGTTGTGTTGCTGTTAGAAATATCCACCAGCAAAAACAACAATAGCATCTTGGAACAACAGTGACTAGGCAATAAAAAAAACCAATAGAATGCACAAGACATAGCTGAAGAAACCACAGGTCAGTGACTGTGACCCAGATGAAACTGTTGTGTTTGGTGTTAGAATATATCCACCAGCAAAAACAACAATAGTATCTGGAACAACAGTAAACTAGGCAATAAAAAAAACAATAGAATGCACAACACATAGCTCAAGAATCACCAAAGCAGACACCGTTGAACCACATGACACTGTTGTTTTTGCTGGTAGAATATTTCTACCAGCAAAAACAACAGTACAATGAGCAACAAGAGTGACTGGCCAATAAAAAAAACAATAGAATGCACAACACATAGCTCAAGAATCACCAAGGCAGACACGTTGAACCACATGACACTGTTGTTTTTGCTGGTAGAATATTTCTACCAGCAAAAACAACAGTACAATGAGCAACAAGAGTGACTGGCCAATAAAAAGATCAATAGAATGCACAACACATAGCTCAAAATCACCAAGGCAGACACTGTTGAACCACATGACACTGTTGTTTTTGCTGGTAGAATATTTCTACCAGCAAAAACAACAGTACAATGAGGAACAAGAGTGACTGGCCAATAAAAAAACAATAGAATGCACAACACATAGCTCAAAATCACCAAGGCAGACACCGTTGAACCACATGACACTGTTGTTTTTGCTGGTAGAATATTTCTACCAGCAAAAACAACAGTACAATGAGGAACAAGAGTGACTGGCCAATAAAAAATCAATAGAATGCACAACACATAGCTCAAAAATCACCAAGGCAGACACGTTGAACCACATGACACTGTTGTTTTGCTGGTAGAATATTCTACCAGCAAAAAGACACAGTACAAGAGGAACAAAGTGATGGCCAATAAAAAAACCAATAGAATGCACAAGACATAGCTGAAGAAACCACAAGGCAGACTGTTGAACCCACATGAACTGTTGTGTTTGCTGTTAGAATATATCCACCAGCAAAAACAACTAATAGCATCTGGAACAACAGTGAATAGGCAATAAAAAAAACAATAGAATGCACAACGACATAGCTGAAGAAACCACAGGTCAGTGATGTTGACCCAGATGAAACTGTTGTTTTGCTGTAGAATATATCACCAGCAAAAACAACAATACACTGGACAACAGTGACTAGGCAATAAAAAAAACAATAGAATGCACAACACATAGCTCAAGAATCACCAAGGCAGACACCGTTGAACCACATGACACTGTTGTTTTTGCTGGTAGAATATTTCTACCAGCAAAAACAACAGTACAATGAGCAACAAGAGTGACTGGCCAATAAAAAGATCAATAGAATGCACAACACATAGCTCAAGAATCACCAAGGCAGACACTGTTGAACCACATGACACTGTTGTTTTTGCTGGTAGAATATTTCTATCAGCTAAAACAACAGTACAATGAGGAACAAGAGTGACTGGCCAATAAAAAGATCAATAGAATGCACAACACATAGCTCAAGAATCACCAAGGCAGACACTGTTGAACCACATGACACTGTTGTTTTTGCTGGTAGAATATTTCTACAGCTAAAAACAACAGTACAATGAGGAACAAGAGTGACTGGCCAATAAAAAACCAATAGAATGCACAAACATAGCTCAAGAATCACCAAGGCAGACACTGTTGAACCACATGACACTGTTGTTTTGCTGGTAGAATATATCACCAGCAAAAACAACATACAATGAGGAACAAGAGTGACTGGCCAATTTAAAAAACCAATAGAATGCACAAGACATAGCTGAAGAATCACCAAGGCAGACACCGTTGAACCACATGACACTGTTGTGTTTGCTGTTAGAATATATCCACCAGCAAAAACAACAATAGCATCTGGAACAACAGTGACTAGGCAATAAAAAACCAATAGAATGCGCAAGACATAGCTGAAGAACACAAGGCATGACTCGTTGACCCAATGACACTGTTGTGTTTGCTGTTAGAATAATCCACCAGCAAAAACAACAATAGCATCTGGAACAACAGTGACTAGGCAATAAAAAAAACAATAGAATGCACAAGACATAGCTGAAGAAACACCAAGCAGTGACGTTGACCCAATGAAACTGTTGTGTTTGCTGTTAGAATATATCACCAGCAAAAACAACAATACAATCTGGAACAAAGTGACTAGGCAATAAAAAATCAATAGAATGCACAACACATAGCTCAAGAATCACCAAGCAGACCCCTGTTGAACCACATGACACTGTTGTTTTTGCTGGTAGAATATTTCTACCAGCAAAAACAACAGTACAATGAGCAACAAGAGTGACTGGCCAATAAAAAGATCAATAGAATGCACAACACATAGCTCAAGAATCACCAAGGCAGACACTGTTGAACCACATGACACTGTTGTTTTTGCTGGTAGAATATTTCTACCAGCAAAAACAACAGTACAATGAGGAACAAGAGTGACTGGCCAATAAAAAGATCAATAGAATGCACAACACTAGCTCAAGAATCACCAAGGCAGACACTGTTGAACCACATGACACTGTTGTTTTTGCTGGTAGAATATTTCTACCAGCAAAAACAACAGTACAATGAGGAACAAGAGTGACTGGCCAATAAAAAGATCAATAGAATGCACAACACATAGCTCAAGAATCACCAAGGCAGACACCGTTGAACCACATGACACTGTTGTTTTTGCTGGTAGAATATTTCTACCAGCAAAAACAACAGTACAATGAGGAACAAGAGTGACTGGCCAATAAAAAGATCAATAGAATGCACAACACTTAGCTCAAGAATCACCAAGGCAGACACTGTTGAACCACATGACACTGTTGTTTTTGCTGGTAGAATATTTCTACCAGCAAAAACAACAGTACAATGAGGAACAAGAGTGACTGGCCAATAAAAAGATCAATAGAATGCACAACACATAGCTCAAGAATCACCAAAGCAGACACTGTTGAACCACATGACACTGTTGTTTTTGCTGGTAGAATATTTCTACCAGCAAAAACAACAGTACAATGAGGAACAAGAGTGACTGGCCAATAAAAAGATCAATAGAATGCACAACACATAGCTCAAGAATCACCAAGGCAGACACCGTTGAACCACATGACACTGTTGTTTTTGCTGGTAGAATATTTCTACCAGCAAAAACAACAGTACAATGAGGAACAAGAGTGACTGGCCAATAAAAAGATCAATAGAATGCATCAGGAACAACAGTGAGCAGTACAGAGAATGAAAATACTTACTAAACGCCTTTTTCAGGTTTGGAGAGGCGCTGTCCCAGCCATCCATCAACGCTGCGGCCACCTCGTTCCATAGACGCCGGGTCACCACATTGTTCTTGTACTGCGGATCACGGCTGTCCCACAATGGGACACGTTCATGGACCTGGCAGATGAGGGCCTCGTTGTCCACATACAGGTCGTCGTCCCATTGTGGAACCTAGAAGAAACAAAATAAAAATTACAATCTTGTATAATTTTTATAAAGAAAATAACAATAGGAGTACAAAAGAAAAATACATTCAAAGGCTATATACTTACATTCCGTCTCGCCACCGGGACTTGACTCGGCTGCGACTGCTCCTGAGACTCCTCAATGGCCGTGTCCGACGATGATGTCTGAAAAAGGAACACAATTAGGACATTTGTAGATTCAGCAGCTATACTTACCCAAAGGCAGGAAGATACTCACATCATGCTCTGCTTCCGACAGTTATTGCCGGGATGGTGAATATTCGGATCCAGAAGACATGCTGCAAAAATAAAAATAATGATGAGCACATATTACATTATAAGGACAGCCTGTCATTTGTTTAAAGAATACTCACATTCTTGTACTTTGGATCAGTCTTGAGTCCAGGCACAGTGTCTCCAGGCAATATCCAGGCTGTGTATGGGTCCAAGGTGGATCTTCCAGCTCTCCAGGCAGTGTATGGGTCCAAGATGGATCGTCCAGTCTCCAGCTCCAGTCTCCAGGCACTGTAGTATGGTGCACGCTGTTTGCAGGCCTTTTTATAGGGATCAAGGCTGTATCTTCAGGTCTCTTTATCAGCAGGCAGTCTCCAGGCAGTCTGCATAGGGGTCTGTGTGGCACTGACACCTTCCTTTATCTATACTCATTTTATCTTGACTCCTCACAAACAATGTATCTTGTCTAGGGGTAATTGGACAAGTGTCTAGACATTGTTTTCTTAAAAATCGCGTGCGCGCACAAGCGCTGACAAGCGCACAGCCACACGCATGCCAGCGCCCACATAGACAGCAATGATATTTTTATGCACATAGCGTGCGCACACGTGCGCACGCGCATTTTTAAATTGGTGTGCTGGAAAAAAAAATGCAACATGTAGCGTCTAGCGCGTCTGGGCGCACACCTGGAAAATGCGCTGCGCACGCCAAACGCTAATGAGCGCGTGCAAGCGCAAGACACTGCGCCCGCCATGTTAATGATAGGGGAACATTGCGCATGCGACCAATAGCGCACGATGCGCAGCGCTAAAAAACGCAAGTGTGAAAGTAGCCTAATATGAGCACTGTCCTGTGGCCGGTGTTCATAGCAGATGACCATTTCTGCTACACATAGCAGGGCTGAAGACCTGCTATATGTAGCACAAGCGATTACAAGATCACAGCTTCAAGTCACCTAAGAAGACCATTGGAGCAAGTAAAAAGTGTTAAAAAAGGTTTAAAAAATATTAAAAAATAAAAATATATATAAAAGTTCAAAGTTGGTAGCAAACATGTCATGGGTTTGTAGCAAACAAGTCATGCCAGACTATTCTAATTTCCCTCTGTGATGGAATAACTGACTGGGTGGATGAGGGAAATGAAGTACATATAGTATTTCTCAACTTCAGCAGAGCATTTGATAAAGTATTTCATACTATCCTTATTGAAAAAAGTGACCAAGTGTTGGATTGACAAGGCTAAGGTTAGGTGAATTCATAACTGGCTCAGTGATCATACGTATTAAAGAGTAGTAATAAATAAGTGCACATTCAATTGGAAGAATAATTCAAGTGTGGTACCCTTAGTCTCTCTCCTGACCAGAGTGTTTAACATTTTTATAACTGATCTGCTGGTAAACTGATCAAATTTGCAGACGATACAAAGCTTGGAGGGAGGAGGAATAGCTAACACTAGGGAAGACAAAATGATTTTAGAAGGATTTAGATAAGCTTAAACAATGGGCAGTGACTAATAGAATCATATTTAACAGGGAGAAATGCAAGATTCTTCATCTGGGTGAGAAAAACTAAAATTACATCTACAGAATGTGAGTAATAGAACTAAGCAACAGCGCTTGTGAAAAAGACTTGGGTATACTAACTGATCACAGTCTGCACATGAGTTAACTGTGTGATGCTGCAGCAAAAAAGGTAAACTCAGTTCCAGGATGTATTATGAGAAGCATAGAGTCTAGATCACGTGAAGTAATTATTACCCTCTAAGCTTCCTTGGTCAGGCCTCATCTGGACTACTGTGTCCGTTCTGGGCACCACATTTTAAAAAAAGACATTGAAAAACTAGAGCAAGTTTAGAGAAGAGCTACCAGGATGGTGAGCAGACTGCAAAGTATATCCTACGAGGAACGGTTGAAGGATCTGGGAATGTTTAGCTTGAAAAAAAAAGGTTAAGAGGAGACTTAATAGCTCTCTACAAATATATGAAAGGATGTCACAGTATAGAGAGATCATCCCTCTTCTCATTTGCATGTGGAAACATGAGAAGCAATGGAATGAAACTGAAAGGGATTAGATACAGATTAGATATTAGAAAAAAGTTTTTGACAGGAAGGGTGATCAGTGAGTGGAATAGGCTGCCACAAAAGGAGGTGAGTTCTCCTTCAATTAAAGTTTTTGCACAGAGGCAGGACAGACATCTTTCTGAGATGGTTTAGTTAATCTTGTGCTGCATTGAGCAGGGGGTTGGACACGATGACCCTGGAGGTCCCTATCAACTCTAACATTCTATGATTCTATGAAATCACCTCCTTTTGCCCCATTCAAAATGAATCAATAAAAAATATCAAAAATACAGATATTCAATATTTCCGTATTCCGAAACACCCGATCTATGAAAATATATAAATATTTAATCCGATCAATAAACGGTGTGACAAGAAGAAAATTAAAACGCCGGAATTACGTTTTGTTTTTTTTCTGTCACCGCAACATTGGAATAAAATGCAATATACAGGTGATCAAAACATTGTCCCTACCCTAAAATTGTATCAATAAAAACAAGTTCAGCACACAAAAAATAAATTGTTACCTAGCTCCATATTCCAAAAAATAGGCACTCTACAAGTTTCGGTATGTAGAGCCATTTTTTTTAACAAACTTTGAATTTTTTTTTTTCACCACTTAAATTAAAAAAATAATACATGTTTGGTATCTGCAAACTCGTAATGGCCTGGACAATCATAATGGCAGGTCAGGTTTAGCATTTATTGAACATAGTAAAAGAACAAATTTATGTATATTGTGGAATTGCACTTTTTTTTGCAATTTCACTGCACATGGAATTTTTTTTCCCATTTTCCAGTACATTATATAGTAAACTCAATGATCTCATTCAAAAATATGAACACGAAATAACAGAAAATGGCCTGGGAATAAAGGAGTTAAACATATGTTTATTCTAGATACTATATATAATTATACGTGCTAAGTTTAGTGGAACAGCATGTGTGATGAGAAAAAATTGAGGAAATATATTCAAGTGGAATTTAACCCCTTCACCCCCAAGGGTGGTTTGCACATTAATGACCGGGACAATTTTTACAATTCTGACCACTGTCTCTTTATGAGGTTATAACTCCGGAACGCTTCAACGGATCTTCGCGATTCTGAGATTGTTTTCTCGTGACATATTGTACTTCACGTTAGTGGTAAAATTTCTTCCATATAACTTGCGTTTATTTTTGAAAAAAACGCAAATATGGCGAAAATTTTGAAAATTTAGCAATTTTCAAACTTTGAATTTTTATTCCCTTAAAACAGAGAAATATATCACACAAAATAGTTAAGAAATAACATTTCCCACATGTCTACTTTACATCAGCACAATTTTGAATCAAAATTTTTTTTTGTTAGGAAGTTATAAGGGTTAAAAGTTGACCAGCGATTTCTCATTTTTACAACAAAATTTACAAAGCCATTTTTTTTAGGGACCACCTCACATTTGAAGTCACTTTGAGGGGTCTACATGACAGAAAATACCCAAAAGTGACACCATTCTAAAAACTGCACCCCTCAAGGTACTCAAAACCACATTCAAGAAGTTTATTAACCCTTCAGGTGCTTCACAGGAACTAAAGCAACGTGGAAGGAAAAAATGAATATTTAACTTTTTAGCCACAAAAATGATCTTTTACAAACTTTTTTTTTATTTTCACAAGGGTAAAAGGAGAAAATGGACAGATAAGGTTGTTATGCAATTTCTCCTGAGGACGCCAATACCCCATATGTGGGGGAAAACCACTGTTTGGGCACATGGCAGAGCTCATAAGGGAAGGAGCGCCGTTTGACTTTTTCAAACTAAAATTGGCTGGAGTTGAGATTGGACGCCATGTCGCGCTTGGAGAACCTCTGATGCGCCTAAACAGTGGAAACCCCCCACAAGTGACACCATTTTGGAAACTAGACCCCCTAAGGTACTTATCTAGATCTGTTATGAGCACTTTGAACCCCCAAGTGTTTCACAAAAGTTTATAATGCCTGGGTGTGAAAAAAAAAAAAAAATACCACAAAAATGATTTTTTAGTCCTAAATTTTTGAATTTTCCCAAGGAAATTGGACCCCAAAAGTTGTTGTCCAATTTGTCCTGAGTACGCTGATACCCCATATGTGGGGGTGGAAAACTGTTTGGGCGCACGGCAGGGCTTGGAAAGGAAGTAGTAACGTTTTGGAATGCAGACGTTGATGGGGGTCATGTTCCGTTTGCAGTGCCCCAGATGAGCCTAAACAGTGGAAATCCCCCACAAGTGACCCCATTTTGGAAACTAGACCCCCTAAGGAACTTATCTAGATCTTTGGTGAGCACTTTGAACCCCCAAGTGCTTCACACAAGTTTATAATGCCCGGGCATGAAAATAAAAAATCCTATTTTTTTTCCCACAAAAATTATCTTTTAGTCACTAATTTTTTATTTTCCCAAGGGTATCAGGAGAAATTGGACCACATAAGTTGTTGTCCAATTTGTCCTGAGTACGCTGATGCCCCATATGTGGGGGGAACCACTGTTTGGGCGCACGGCAGAGCTCGGAAGGGAAGGAGCACCATTTGACTTTTTCCAACCAAAATTGGCTGGAATTGAGATTGGATGCCATGTTGCATTTGGAGAGCCCCTGATGTGCCTAAACAGTGGAAACCCCCCACAAATGACCCCATTTGGGAAACTAGATCCCCTAAGGAACTTATCTAGATCTTTGGTGAGCAATTTGAACCCTCAAGTGCTTCACACAAGTTTATAACGTAGAGCCGTAAAATTTAAAAATCATATTTTTTCCACAAAAATGATCTTTTCACCCGAATTTTTATTTTTCCAAGGGTAACAAGACTCCAAAAGTTATTGTGCAATTTGTCCTGAGTACACTGATACCCCATATGTGGGGGTATACCACTGTTTGGGTGCATGGCAGAGTTTGGAAGGGAAGGAGCGCCGTCTCACTTTTTCAACGCAGAATTGGCTGGACGCCATGTCGTGTTTGGAGAGCTCCTGATCTGCCTAAACAGTGGAAACCCCCACAAATGACACCATTTTGGAAACTAGACCCCTCAAGGAACTTATCTAGATGTGTGGTGAGAACTTTGAACCCCCAGGTGTTTCACTAAAGTTTATAACGTACAGCCTTAAAATAAAAAATCCTTTTTTTTTTTTACAAAAATGATTTTTTCGCCCCCAATATTTTATTTTCACAAGGGTAACAGAAGAAATTGGAACTCAAAAGTTGTTGTCCAATTTGTCCTGAGTACGCTGATACCCAATATGTAGGAGAAAACTACTGTATGGGTGCACGTCAGGGCTCGGAAGGGAAGTAGTGACGCTTTGGATTGCAGACTTTGATGGAATGGTCTGGGGGCGTCATGTCGCATTTGGAGAGCCCCTGATGCGCCTAAACAGTGGAAATCCCCAACAAGTGACCCCATTTTGGAAAATAGACCCCACAAGGAACTTATCTAGATGTGTGGTGAGCACTTTGAACCCCGAAGTGCTTCACAGAAGTTTATAACGCACAGCCGTAAAAATAAAAAATCCTTTTTTTTTTTACAAAAATGATTTTTTCGCCCCCAATATTTTATTTTCACAAGGGTAACAGGAGAAATTGGACCCCAAAAGTTGTTGTCCAATTTGTCCTGAGTACGCTGATACTCAATATGTGGGAGAAAACTACTGTATGGGCGCATGTCAGGGCTCGGAAAGGGAAGTAGTGACGTTTTGGATTGCAGACTTTGATGGAATGGTCTGGGGGCGTCATGTCGCATTTGGAGAGCCCCTGATGCGCCTAAACAGTGGAAATCCCCAACAAGTGACCCCATTTTGGAAAATAGACCCCACAAGGAACTTATTTAGATGTGTGGTGAGCGCTATGAAGCCCCAAGTGCTTCACAGAAGTTTATAATGTACAGCCGTAAAAACAAAAAAATCTTATTTTTTTTACAAAAATAATATTTTCGCCCCCAGTTTTTTATTTTCCCAAGGGTAACAGAAGAAATAGGACAAATTTCACAATAACTCTTGGGTCCAGAGTACGCTGATACCCCATATGTGGGGATAAACTACTGTTTGGACGCATGGCAGAGCTCAGAAGTGAAGGAACACCGTTTGACTTTTTCAACGCAGAATTGGCTGGAATGGAGATCAGACGCCATGTCACATTTGGAGAGCCCCTGATGTGCCTAAACAGCGGAAACCCCCCAATTCTAACTCCAACCCTAACCCCAACACACCCCTAACCCTAGTCCCAACCCTAATCCCAACCCTAACCCTAATCCTAACTCTAACCCTAATCCTAACTTTAGCGCCAACCCTAACCCTAACTTTAGCCGAAACCCTAACCCTAATGGGAAAATGGAAATAAATACATTTTTTTAATTTTATTATTTTTCCCTAACTAAGGGGGTGATAAAGAGGGGTTTGATTTGCTATTTATAGCGGGTTTTTATGATTGGCAGCTGTCACGCTAAAAGACGCTTTTTATTGCAAAAAGTAGTTTTTTGCATCGCCACATTTTGAGAGCTATACTTTTTGCATATTTTGGCCCACAGAGTCATGTGAGGTCTTAATTTTTGCGGTACGAGTTGACGTTTTTATTTGTACCATTTTTGAGCACATGACATTTTTTGATCGCTTTTTATTTCGATTTTTGGGAGGTTAGAATGAACAAAAATCAGCAATTCATGAATTTCTTTTGGGTGAGGCGTTTTTATTGTTCCGCGTGTGGTAAAATCGATAAAGCAGTTTTATTCTTCGGGTCAGTACGATTATGGCGATACCTCATTTATATCATTTTTTTATGTTTTGGCGCTTTTATAGAATAAAAACAATTTTATATAAAAAATAATTATTTTTGCATCGCTTTATTCTGCGAGCTATAACTTTTTTATTTTTTTGCTGATGATGCTGTGTTATGGCTCGTTTTTTGCGGGACAAGATGGCGTTTTTCAGCGGTACCATGTTTTTTTATATCAGTCTTTTTGATCGCGTGTTATTCCACTTTTTGTTCAGCGGTATGATGATAAAGCACTGATTTTTTGCTTCGTTTTTATTTATTTTTTTTTAAGGGGTTCACAAAAGGGGTTAACTAGTGAGACAATTTTATAGGGGGGGTCGTTACGGACGCGGCGATACCAAATATGTGTACTTTTATTGTTTTATTTTTTTTATTTACAATAAGTAATGAATTTATTGGGGAATTTTTTTTTTTTTTTTTTATTTTGGATTTTTACTTTTTTTCACTTTTTTACTTTGTCCCAGGGTGGGACATCACTGTATTTCATCAGATCGCTGGTGTGACAGTGTGCACAGCACTCTGTCACATCAGCGATGTGACAGGCAGTGCAGGACGCTTCCTCATGCCTGCTCTCGGCAGGCACTGAGGAAGCCGCCTCCCTCCAGGACCCCAGCGCCATCTTGGATCCGGGTCCTGGGAGGGAGGAAGCCCTCAGAGCAGCGCGATCACATCGCGCTGCTCTGAGGGTCTCAGGGGGGCGCGCAGGGAGCCTCCACCCTGCGCGATCCTCCCCTGTGCCCCCAGTACACCGCGATCATGTTTGATCGCGGTGTGCAAGGGGTTAATGTGCCGGGAGCGGTCCGTGACCGCTCCTGACACACAGTCACGGGAGCGCAGCTAATCGCCTATGACGTACTATCCCGTCCATGGTCAGAATGGCACGGGTTTTATGGACGGGATAGTACGTCTAATGTCAGAGAGGGGTTAATTTTACCCAAATATTACCAAAACTATATTCGTCAAAATGCAGATTTTTTGTAACTCTCGCTGGGTGGTTTCAGCATATTGGAGATGGATGGCTGTCATTTTGCTGAACCACATAGGGCAATAAAAAGGTTGAAAAATGTAAAAAAGTACTTATACTCTCCTCACTGTTTTTCTACGCCATCCCCAAGTGGTTATTGGGAGATCTTATCACTGGCGCCAAGGTGCTGGATTTCTTGCTCTAATGAGCCATGGAATATTTCCACTTATGTGTGCACAAAGTCATGGTGACGGGTGCGTGGCCTAGGACGGTGATGGCGTGAGTCGCACTTGTCTGGTGCTCTGAGGTAATTGCCTCTAAAATCTACGAAAACTTGGCCAATAATCACAATTCCTCACAAAAATGTCAAGGAACATCTGTTAAACGTCTTACCCACTTTTTGGAGGTACATTTTTACATTTAAGACATTTTTCCTGTCAGGATATACCATCAGCTGTTGCATGATTACTGTGCTGTGATACTGGGGCCTAATTGCCTTGCAGCTGACAGACTTCTTATGACTGACCTTTTTAATTTATTCATCATAAAATTCATTATAATTTGGCAATTTAGCTCTCTTTTATGTGATGGATTAATTCTTCATCAAAATTTTTGCTCTGGAAAAATACCGACACCTCAGTGGTGACATTTATTCAACCCAGCAACAGAGGAATTGTTATTCAATTTTACATTAGCCTCCTTCGATAAAGACAGAGGCTACAGAGGATTACAATAGGTTGTTATTCATCGGATTTTCTTCAGCGTTACTAAGAAATCCGGTTCCCGGGGGTGGCTGATAACACCGAGCAATAGCGGCGGTCAGAATTACTTTTACAGTTCATATAGTGGAATTATTATTCAGTTTTTTACATTAGCCTCCCTCAGGTAATAACAGAGGCTGAAGTGGATTTCAATAGATCGTTATTCATCAGAATTTTCCTCAGAGCAATCTGCTGATTGACAATTCTGACTCACTGCAAGTGAAAGGACATTACTAATACAGCCAATTCAACTTATAGTGAACAGACAATTTAGTTAAACAAGTGTGTTCTCTTTTGAGTTTCATACTGTGAATAATTTTAACATTATTTTCTTTCTGTGATACCTCATCTAAGGCATTTATTGTTATTGTTACTGCACATGAATGACTTTATAAGAATTCCTATTTATTAACATATACCTACTATTTTGGCTATCTGGTGCAGTTTATTGTTGGGGTTTTATTGCTCTTAATATATTATTCTCTGGAGTATCAAGAATTGTTATTGCAGAGTTATAGGAAATTTAAAGCTTATATTTAACCCCTAAAGTACACAATTTAATAGATCAGTTCTGGACTAACACAGTAATTCTTATTAGCTGATCTATTATAACAGTCTATTTTCTCTTACATTTATAAGAGTTACAAATACCTGTAAAATGTCTAGCAATAAAAGCTCATCCTCATCAAAAACACAAAACAATAACAGAAGCAATCGACTTAGTCATATTCCATTAAAAACTTCCACTATCTGTGGGAGCCCAAGGAAATCAAGATCTCCAATTAAAAAAGACAGACAACAACCTTTGACGGAGACTCCTAGCTCTAAATTGTAGGTCCACAACAAATTTTCTGTGCTTCAGACCGCCGATCATGAAGACATGGATTCAGCATCTTCATCAAAAAGGAAAGACTTGAAAGAGTGGGGTAATGATCGTTCCTCTGCAACAAATTCATCAGACGAATTTTCTAATACCTACTCTCCAAATCCTAGTCCCAAAAAAATCTCGCTTAAGATTGACGGGATCAAGTGCGGTGTTTCCTGAATCTTTTGACAGTCACTCCATGGAGGCATTTATGACCAGTCTTGCCGATAAAATTAGCGCTAGACTTAAATTAGATCTCGACAAACAAACCAAAATTTTCCAGGAAACCTTGGATGTATTCAGTAATAAATTGGAAAACCAGGAAAATAGACTATCGGATATGGAAAAAAAAATATGAAATTATATCAAAGGAAAAACAAGATACAGAGGTAGAGCTTCAGAAACTAAAGCATAAATTGGTTGACATAGAAGATAGGTCAAGACGAAATAACATCAAAATTAGGGTATTTCTGATGTTACACCTAATAGACTTCCTGATTACATTAAATCTGTCTTCAAACACATGCTGCCAAATTTATCGGATTCTGATATAATAGTGGACCGTATCCATAGGCTGCCAAAACCATCTAATATCCCAAGAGAATTACCAAGAGACACTATAATGCGGATTCACTTTTACCACATCAAGGAAAGGATCCAGAACTATGTAAAAGTAAAAAAGGGCTTCCCAGAACCTTTTGGACATCTTAAGTTATTCTCTGACCTCTCCAAAGAGACCATTGAGGGAAGAAAGCTTTTTAGACCCATTACATCAGTCTTGAGAGTCATCCCGTATAAGTGGGGTTTCCCGCTGAAACTGTTGATCAATTTTAAAGGAAAGACATCGGTCGTATTCTCACCGAAAGATGGGTATGAATTCCTGAAGATGAATGGTTTAGTGCTTCATTCGGGCAAAAATGGTTCTCCAGGCTCCAGACATGTTACTTGAGATCTAAAATGTATACTTTGATTTAAAATTTTTATGCAGCCTGAATTGGTTATTGTTTAATATTTCATGATGCTTTAAGTGTTTTACTTTTCAGTGGTGCGCTAAGTTTAGATTGGGCCATTTTATTCTTAAACTAGAGGCTGTTTCCTCAAAAAGTGCACCACACGGACTTCCCCCACACCAAAGGAGAATGTCATGGGTGTATCGCCACAAGGATCGTCGCGATTACACACTCTGACTTCTCACAGCTGAGTTGCTGTTTCTTTGTGTTTGGTAATGAGGGAGTTAATTTTACCTAGCTCTTTGCTAAGACTAGGTCCAGCCTCGCCCGGCTGCTTTTGATTATGTTCTAATTAGATTCCTTCATATACCTGCCAGTCTGCTTGTTAGATGCCGGTGAAAGCCTTTATGTAGTCTAGCAGACTGGATCGGTTCTGAGAATACTTAAGCTAAGAGCTCCTTAGTTGTTTTTACTCTTATAGCTTATAGTTTATCTCTGAGACCTTAGGTGTTCCTACTGTGTGTGAGTGTTGTATGTAAGACTTTATTTACTTTATTTCTTGTCTTTCTTGTATGTCTTTCTGTTCATTAACCGTTACCTGTTCATTCCCTTTGGTGGAAATCAGGGTCCTTCTTAGGACTAGATTACAGTTGGCAGGGATTGATAGGAGACAGGGTTTACGCTGGTGGCCTGGACCTCTGTACCTTTAACAGTACCTCCAGGTAGAGGGATTAGTTAGGACCCCAGTTTAGGGTCAGCATAGACCCGGTCACCCTCTAGCCGGAGACAGCATATAACGGATTCCGTATTGACCCACTGGACTTTCTGTCAGGTAATTCTATGTTATCATATATCTATGCGCATGTTATATTGTATGTTGCCCTTTTGATATAGATTACTGTCATCACATATATATATATCTGCTATACAGCGTGACATTTTCACCGGCCATACTAAAGATTCTCTCCAGCTGTCATGGATCCAGTAGCCCAGCTGGCCCGGCAGTTGCAGGGGTTGTCCATGGAGTTTGCAGATATTAAGTCCAAGGTTTTGTTCCCCCCGGAGCAAATCAGATCTGAACCTAAGGTTGCTCTCCCGGACAGGTTCACTGGTGGGCGGGACAAATTTTTTACTTTCCGGGAGGCATGTAAATTGTACTTTCGGCTGCGGCCTCGGTCATCTGGGAGTGAAGAGCAGAGGGTGGGAATTGTTATCTCGCTCTTACAAGGGGACCCTCAATCTTGGGCGTTCTCTATTCCTCCAGGCTCACCAGATCTCCAGTCAGTGGATCGATTTTTTACTGCCCTGGGTCTGGTATATGATGATCCGGATCGAGTTTCCCTTGCTGAAACAAAGTTACGTAAAATACGGCAAGGAAATCGTCCAGCGGAGGAATATTCTTCTGAGTTCCGTAGATGGGCAACAGATACTCAGTGGAATGACCCAGCTCTTAGGAGCCAGTTTTGTCAAGGGTTGTCTGACAAATTAAAAGATGTGTTGGCTCAGTATGATTCTCCTCCATCACTGGAGGCTGCTATGGCCCTCACTATTCGCATGGATAGACGAATTCGGGAAGACGCGAGGTAACCCGCCTCCCGTGATGACTCCACCTACTACTAAAGTCCCTTATACTGAGGTTCCCCTGGTCTGTTCTGAGGAACCCATGCAGTTGGGAGGGACATCTTTTTGTAGGAGGGAATTGGCAGTGCACCGCAAGACTAGAAGGTGTTTCTTTTGCGGGAGAGAGGGACATTTTGTTGGGGGGTGTCCATCCCGGGCCTCTTTGAGCAAAGGAGTTAACCTGGGAGTGTGTATTTCGTCCCCAAATCCCTCTCAGTTTCTCGTGCCTGCGGAGGTGGTGATTGGTACTAGAACTGAGAGGATTTCTGTTTTTCTTGATAGTGGGTCCGGGGCTAATCTGGTGGACGCTCGGTTTGCCCAGGTGCATGGTATGCAACTGAGTGTATTGGCCAAACCGGTCCCTATAGTCTCTATTGATTCTAGACCTCTCGGTCAAGGTAGCTTGGTACAAGCTGTTCATAACATAGATCTTCGAGTAGGGCAAGACATAAAGAGCAATTGTCTTGTTATGTGTTGGAGGGTCTACCTACTCCTATTGTGTTTGGACTTCCTTGTTTGGCTAAACATAACCCAGTGATTGATTGGCAATCCGGAAAGATAAGCCAGTGGGGTGAATTTTGCAGGAATAACTGCATGAGCACGGTCATCGGTGCGGTTGTGCCTAGGACTTTGTCTCCTTTTCTGGAGGACTTTGGGGAGATGTTCTCAGAGGAGGGGTGTAAAGAGTTACCTCCTCATCGCGCATATGACTGCTCAATAAAGTTGCTTCCTGATGCCTTATCTCGTACTTTCCCAGGGGCCAGGAAGACGGATGATCCGGTTCCTATTCCTCAGGAGGGAGTTGTAGTGTCAGCTGTATGCTCTGAGCTTGAGGGGGAGGTATTGGGGGCTCAGGGGGATGCCCCGGTGGGACTTCCAGGGAGACTGATAGTTCCAGATCGGTTAAGACTGAAGGTTACGGGGAACCGTTACAAACGGATGGCTGATAGGGGGAGAGTTTCTGGTCTAGATCTGAAGGTGAACGATCTAGTTTGGTTGTCTACCAGGAATATAAAACTTAAAGTTTCCTCCTGGAGGTTGGGTCCCAGATTCATCGGGCCGTACAGGATCAGTTCCATAATTAATCCTGTGGCATTTCGTCTGGACCTCCCTCCTACGTTTAAAATTCATAATGTGTTTCACAAGTCATTACTTAAAAAGTATGTGGCACCAGTCATACCGTCACCTCTACCTCCGCCTTCAGTGGTGGTCAATGATAACGTGGAATTTCATGGGTCAAAATCATTGACTCACGTCTCAGTCGCCGATCCCTTCAGTACTTGGTTCATTGGAGGGGGTATGGTCCTGTGGAGAGGACGTGGGTCCCTGCGTCTGATGTTAACGCAGATCGATTGGTTCGGACCTTTCACACAACTCACCCGGGCAGACCTGGCCCTGAGGGTCCGGAGTCCCCTCGTAAAGGGGGGGTACTGTCATGGGTGTATCGCCACAAGGATCGTCGCGATTACACACTCTGACTTCTCACAGCTGAGTTGCTGTTTCTTTGTGTTTGGTAATGAGGGAGTTAATTTTACCTAGCTCTTTGCTAAGACTAGGTCCAGCCTCGCCCGCTGCTTTTGATTATGTTCTAATTAGATTCCTTCATATACCTGCCAGTCTGCTTGTTAGATGCCGATGAAAGCCTTTATGTAGTCTAGCAGACTGGATCGGTTCTGAGAATACTTAAGCTAAGAGCTCCTTAGTTGTTTTTACTCTTATAGCTTATAGTTTATCTCTGAGACCTTAGGTGTTCCTACTGTGTGTGAGTGTTGTATGTAAGACTTTATTTACTTTATTTCTTGTCTTTCTTGTATGTCTTTCTGTTCATTAACCGTTACCTGTTCATTCCCTTTGGTGGAAATCAGGGTCCTTCTTAGGACTAGATTACAGTTGGCAGGGATTGATAGGAGACAGGGTTTACGCTGGTGGCCTGGACCTCTGTACCTTTAACAGTACCTCCAGGTAGAGGGATTAGTTAGGACCCCAGTTTAGGGTCAGCATAGACCCCGGTCACCCTCTAGCCGGAGACAGCGTATAACGGATTCCGTATTGACCCACTGGACTTTCTGTCAGGTAATTCTATGTTATCATATATCTATGCGCATGTTATATTGTATGTTGCCCTTTTGATATAGATTACTGTCATCACATATATATATATCTGCTATACAGCGTGACAGAGAATCCGTGGTGTAGGATTACTTCTAGAGATTTGTATTTTGTGTTTATTTGTTTCATAGTTTGTAGTTTATTTTTATACAGAAGCCCTTCGTTTTGTTTGTAATTAACCAAAGGTCCATTGTTTAGTAATATTACTATTAAATTGTGTTCTTATAATGTAAGGGGACTTAATAGTCCAAATAAACGCTTTACCATCCAGAGAGAAATTCTCAAATCTTCAGCAGACATAGTTTGTTTACAAGAGTCAAAGTTTAAACGAAATAATCACCCAGAATTTTCTTTAAGAAATTATCCTATTAGTTTTGAGTCGTCGAATTCCTCAAAGAAGGCGGGAGTCATCACTATAATAAGGAATTCTTTATCTTTTGAATTGTTAGAAGAGGTTTCTGATATTAATGGACACTACTATATCTTGGTTTGTAATCTAAACGCTAAAATGTACACAATAGTTAATCTATACGTCCCAAATAAGGGTCAAATGAAATTTTTAAATAAAATAATTTAAAAAGTTGATCAAATTAAAAGAGGTATTTTACTGATGTTGGGAGACTATAATATTGTACCAGATAGCATTCTTGATTCATCCTCTACTAATAGATGCAAATCTCCCTCACTAAATTGTTGGATTTTTAAAAATGAATTATTTGACTCCTTTAGATGTCTTAATTCCACATCGAAAGAATATTCCTATTTCTCGGACAATCATTTATCAGCTTCAAGGATAGATCTTATCCTGACAGATATATTTTTCCTCCCTAGATTGAAATCCATTTCTATAGGTAGTAAAACTATTTCTGACCATGCCCCATTGTTTGCTGAATTTGAAGAAGGCCATACAATTAACAATCATTTTTTATGGAACTGTAATTCCTCAATATTTCAAAATTCCAAATATCATAAAGAAATTTCCCTGGCCCTAACTAATTATTTTAGTGAAAACCTGTTTGATTCTACGAAGCCCTTTTTACAATGGAATGCTCATAAAGCGGTCATTAAAGGTACCTTAATACAAATCTCATCTAAAATTAAAAAATTCAACAGAAATAAAATCAAAGAATTACAGTCCATGATTAAAGATAAGGAATTGTCTCTGACTAATACTTCTTCCCCTTGTCCCAAAATAAAATCAGATCTATTAAAATTAAGAAATGAATTGAAAGCCATTATATTCTCATTTTACGACTCAGCAGTCAAAAACTCCAAATTTAAATATTACATGTCTTTAAACAAGCCATCTAAATTTACAGTCATGGCCAAAAGTTTTGAGAATGACACAAATATTAATTTTTACAAAGTCTACTGCTTCACTTTTTCTAATGGCAATTTGCATATACTCCAGAATGTTATAAAGAATGATCAGCTTAACAGCAATTACTTGCAAAGCCAATATTTGGCAAGAAAATGAACTTTATCCCCCAAAACACATTTCAACATCATTGCAGCCCTGCCTTAAAAGGACCAGCTAACCTCTTTTCAGTGATTGCTCCATTAACACAGGTGTGTGTGTAGATGAGGACATGGCTGGAGATCAATCTATCATGATTAAGTAAGAATGACACCACTGGACACTTTAAAAGGAGGCTGGTGCTTGGCATCATTGTTTCTCTTCTGTTAACCATGGTTATCTCTAAAGAAACACGTGCAGTCATCATTGTAATGCACAAAAATGGCCTAACAGGGAAGAGTATCGCAGCTAGAAAGATTGCACCTCAGTCAACAATCTATCGCATCATCAAGAACTTCAAGGAGAGAGGTTCCATTGTTGCCAAAAAGGCTCCAGGGCGCCCAAGAAAGACCAGCAAGCGCCAGGACCGTCTCTTAAAAGTGTTTCAGCTGTGGGATCGGGCTACCAGCAGTGCAGAGCTTGCTCAGGAATGGCAGCAGGCAGGTGTGAGTGCATCTGCACGCACTGTGAGGCGGAGACTCTTGGAGCAAGGCCTGGTCTCAAGGAGGGCAGCAAAGAAGCCACTTCTCTCCAGAAAAAACATCATGGACAGACTGATATTCTGCAAAAGGTACAGGCAGTGGACTGCTGAGGACTGGGGTAAAGTTATTTTCTCTGATGAATCCCCTTTTCGATTGTTTGGGACATCAGGAAAATGCCTCATTCGGAGAAGACAAGGTGAGCGCTACCACCAGTCTTGTCTCATGCCAACTGTTAAGCATCCTGAAACCATTCATGTGTGGGGTTGCTTCTCAGCCAAGGGAATCGGCTCTCTCACAGTCTTGCCTAAAAACACAGCCATGAATAAAGAATGGTACCAGAATGTCCTCCAAGAGCAACTTCTCCCAACCCTCCAAGAGCAGTTTGGCGATCAACAATGCCTTTTCCAGCATGATGGAGCACCTTGCCATAAAGCAAAGGTGATAACTAAATGGCTCAGGGAACAAAACATAGAGATTTTTGGTCCATGGCCTGGAAACTCCCCAGATCTTAATCCCATTGAGAACTTGTGGTCAATCATCAAGAGACGGGTGGACAAACAAAAACCTAAAAATTCTGACAAAATGAAAGCATTGATTGTTCAAGAATGGACTGCTATCAGTCAGGATTTGGTCCAGAAGTTGATTGAGAGCATGCCAGGGAGAATTGCAGAGGTCCTGAAGAAGAAGGGTCAACACTGCAAATATTGACTTGCTGCATTAACTCATTCTAACTGTCAATATAAGCTTTTGTTACTCATATGTTTGCAATTATTATATTTCTGTCTGTGATAAAAACATCTGTCAAACACACATAAAAACCAGAGGGCAGCAGATCATGTGAAAATATAATATTTGTGTCATTCTCAAAACTTTTCGCCATGACTGTATGTTCAATAGAATCAAAAATCAAATAATTCGAAAAAGGATTGATAAGATTACTACTCCCTAAGGAATTACACTTCTACACCCACAAAAAATTGTTAATTCATTTGCAGAGTTCTATAAAAATTTATATAATTTAAATGAGAATCCCTCCCATCCTACTCCCAATGAAAAAACGATTAAAGATTTTTTATCCTCAATAAATCTTCCTATGATTACTATGGATGATTTGGAGTTTCTATCCTCTCCTTTTAATGACGAAGAAACATCTAATATTATTAAACAACTTCACTCCCATAAAGCGCCTGGTCCTGATGGATATGGTAATAACTATTAGAAATCTTTAAGCAAGATTCTGGTTCCCCATTTAACGCAGATTTTTAATGCTGCTGCATCTATAGGTGCATTTCCGAAAGGAAATCTTGAAGCTAATATAATTCTTATTCCTAAACCAAACTTAAATCCAGACCAAATAATAAATGATAGGCCCATTTCCCTCATTAATACTGATTTAAAAATTTATTCCAAGATCATTGCTAATAGACTAAATTGTATTCTGCCCAGTTTAATTTCAAACGATCAAACTGGTTTTATAAAACACAGACAGTCTGTTGAAGGTACAAGACTATTAATAAACATAATTAAATTAATAAATTCCAAAAACTTTGTTCTACTGTGATTTCCTTAGATGCTGAAAAGGCATTTGATCACTTGAATTGGAATTATTTAAATTGTATTCTACAAAAATTTGGTTTTATTATCCCCTGTATTACAAAAATAATGGCCCTTTATTCCAATCCACAAGCAAGAATTTATGTTAATAATCATCTTTCTACCCCTTTTAAAATTACTAATGGAACAAGACAGGGATGCCCACTTTCTCCTTTATTATTTGCTTTAGCAGTAGAGCCCCTTGCTCAATTAATTAGGGATGACCAAGATATTAAAGGAATTAGTACTAACTCCAGAGACCATAAAATTAGTTTATACACTGATGATGTTTTATTAACCCTGACAGAACCATCTAAATCCATCAATAAAATTCAAAATTTACTCAATGAATTCTGTTTTATCTCATATTTTAAAATAAATGTCACCAAATCTAAAATTCTACATTTTAATTTAAACTCTTCTCAAATTAAAGAAGTTAAAAAACATTTCCCCATGGAGCTGGGCAGAAAAAGACTTTGTATATCTAGGTTTAAAGTTTTCTAGGGATATTAACTCTTTGATCTCTACTAATCTCAATGATCTTATTAATTCTATTATTAAGAATTTTAATTTTTACAATGATACAGGAGTGTCATGGTGGGGGAAAAATTTAATTGTCAAATCCATTATTTTGCCCAAAATATTATATGTTTTTCGATCTCTCCCGTTATCTATTTCGACCTCATTTTTAACCAGCCTACAATCTCATATTAATCTTTTTGTGTGGGGTAATAGAAGGGCTAGGATTGCTACTAATCAATTATTTAAAAGCAAACCACATGGTGGAATGGGTCTGCCCAACATTACAGCATATTATTATGCTAATCTCATAAAGCAATCTATTTGGTGGTGGCCTAGCTTATATAAACCATCTTGGATTGACTTGGAATTATTTTTCAATAAAGATACCTCACTAAACAAAATTATTTTCAATCTGCTTATCAAAAAATTGACTTTCCCTATTAATCATCCTATTTTCTTAGCGATTTCGGAAGCTTGGATGAAATTATTCAGACTTAGAAGGCAAATTCCTAAATCAGAAATTATTAAAGGACTTCCTCTTTCTTTGGTTGAGGTTATTGCAGAGTTTAATCTAGATCCACTCTGGGCTAGTTGTGGTGTTACCAAAATTCAAGACATTTACGATGGTAAATTTTTCTACCCATTTACACAAATCAAGGCTAAATTTGGGATTCCCTCTTCTGCCTTTTTACAATTTCTAATCTTGAAGAACCAAATAGAGCCTTTTCTGCAGACCAGACCATATCTCTCTGAACCTTCTGTCCTTATGTTAAAAAATTTAGGTCATAATATTTTTTGGAGCATTCAATACCCTTATAAATAGTTTAACTTGGATCAAACCTTTTGTAAATCTCCTTACATGATTAAATGGGAAGAGGACCTCCACCTTTCAGTAGACATAGACGATTGGGATAAGGCGATTATAACAACGTACTCTTCCACTATTTCAATGACTCTCCAAGAGTCGTTTTATAAACTATTATCACGATGATTATCACAAAAAAATGACTAAGTATGGAATGGACAAGGCAACTGTTAGGTGGATTCATAACTGGCTTAGTGATCGGACCCAAAGAGTGGTTGTAAATGGCTGCACATCCAGTTGGAAGAATGTCTCAAGTGGGGTACCACAAGGCTCTGTTTTGGGCCCTGTATTGTTCAACATCTTTATCAATGATTTAGATGAAGGAATTGAGGGTAAACTGATCAAATTTGCTGATGACAAAAAGCTAGGAGGGGTAGCTAATACTAGAGGAGAGAGAGGATTCAAAAAGATATACATAAACTGGAGCAGTGGGCAGCAACTAACAGAATGGATTTTAACAGGGAAAAATGCAAAGTACTACATCTGGGCAATAAAAATGAAAAAAGCATATACAAAATGGGAGGAATAGGGCTAAGTAACAGCACATGTGAAAAAGACTTGGGTATACTAATTGATCACAGACTTAACATGAGTCAACAGTGTGATGCAGCAGCAAAAAAGGCAAATGCAATTCTAGGATGTATCAACAGAAGCATACAGTCTAGATCACGTGAGGTCATTATTGCCCTCTACTCCTCTTTGGTCAGACCTCATCTGGAATACTGTGTCCAGTTTTGGGCACCACATTTTAAAAAAGACATCAACAACTGGAGCAAGTTCAGAGAAGAGCCACCAGAATGGTGACCGGTCTGCAAACCATGTCCTATGAGGAACGGTTGCAGGATTTGGGAATGTTTAGCTTGCAAAAAAGAAGACTGAGAGGAGACTTAATAGCTGTCTACAAATATCTCAAGGGCTGTCACATTGTAGAAGGATCATCTTTATTCTCATTTGCACAAGGAAAGACTAGAAGCAATGGGATGAAACTGAATGGGAGGAGACACAGATTAGATATTAGAAAAAACTTTTTGACAGTTAGGGTGATCAATGAGTGGAACAGGCTGCCACAAGAGGTGGTGAGTTCTCCTTCAATGGAAGTCTTCAAACAGAGGCTGGATAGACATCTGTCTGGGATGATTTAGAGAATCCTGCTTTGAGCAGGGGGTTGGACCAGAAGGCCAGGAGGTCCCTTCCAACTCTACCATTCTATGATTCTATGGTACTATACTCCTCAAGATTAGCCAAGATCAACTCAGACAACTCCCCAAATTGTTGGAGAGAATGTGGACAGATTGGTTCTCTATTTCACATTTACTGGTCATGTCAAAAGATTAGACCATTATGGATAGAGGTTGAGTCCTTAGTTGGTCAAATTTTAAATATTAATGATTTTATTTTAACCCCTCAATTGGCCTTACTATCTCTGGGCATTGATCTGTTCACTCCATCCATAAGACAACTTATTCTTCACTTTTTTTTAGTTACCAAAAATAATATTGCTCTTTTTTGGAAGTCCCCTAATATTCCCTCATTACAAGATTTAATTAATAAAACTTCTTTACATTAATCTTATGAAAATAAAATTGCTATTTCAAATAACTGCTTTAAAAAATTTGCTAGTAAATGGAACCGTTGGATAGAACTATTTCCATAAGGGCATTGGTTTGTTTTCTAGTTTATATTTGTGTAATATCTTTGGCTATGTTTTTGATCTGACAAATATTTATTTCTTCTATGTATTTTATGGATTGATTGTATGACAATGCATTATTTCCCTTTCCCCCTTCCCTTTCCCTTTCCCGGTTATTATAAATTTTAATAAAATTTACTGGAAAACCAAAGTCATGGTGATCAGTTTGATGTCATGATGTCATGACCTTATGCTTGCTTACGCATAAATGTCCTGATTTCATCAGAACCGGAAGCCCTGGCCAAGCATGAAGAGGCCATGAGATTCAGAAATCGGCTGTGGTGATAACAGGAGTTTGATAAGTGAGCAGAATGGTGAACATGAGTATTTTTTTTTTATTATTTCATACATTTTATGCTTGTTATGCTCTGTGGTCTAAGGAAACCACAAAGTATAGTAGGGGACCTTCAGTTTGTGCAGAATAAATTTGCTGCAAATCAAATTTCATGGGAATATCTGCCCGATTAGGCAAATTAAATTTTGTCAGATCCTCTCATCTCTAATCTTGGCATATTTCCTTATATGTAGCATATTTAAGCTCTTGCAGTCTATGTATTTTTGTTACATAAGAAATGTACAATATTGTAGTGCATAAAGCACCATCAATTTGCGTGGCACTTTACATATTATAATAATGGTCACAATGCGCCTTCCGTCTATTTCGAAGGTCCATTCTGGGATCAGAAGTGATGATGATATACCATCCATAAAGTCACTTGACTGTTGTGGCAACTAATCTGCTGCTGGTTGAGGTGAGTGATGAATGAGTCATTATTCCTTCTATTCTGATGGTGTCCTGTGATCTCATCAGAAATCTTAATTTGAGATATCAGTATTTTAAAGAAATGCATTTGGTGAGTTTTCTTAGTATTTTTCTTGGAGTCATGCTTTCAATCATTATATATTGCATTAAAATTTCTTATCATCCATAAATTGTTGCCAAATAAACAGTATTTTCAGTCAGCAGGTCACTGTATGATTGAGCAGTAAACTTAACCCTTTTGGCTCACAGTGAGAAAGAGCATAAATGGAGTGGTCCTAGGTTCAGAGTCTGCTCTATGCAGGGCACATGATGGCTGTAATACATAGCTGGCATCTACGTAAACAGCAGCAATCATTGTTTGCGTTGTTTGCTGCTGTTTAACTACTGAAATGCCATTGTCAATCTCTTACAGCGCAAATTTCAGTATATGCAATTACCCTCTCAAATTGGCAGATGGGCTAACATGTAATGGAGGGCCTACTGGAGACCCTCCTGATTGCCTTATTGATATTTCTCTGAAAATTTTAACCTTTAAAAGATACTACAATTTTTACTATACTCTGCAACACTGTTATTGCAGTACATAGTTTAAGCAATCAGTAGGGTTGAGCATTCCGATACTGCAAATATCGGGTATCGGCCGATATTGGCTGTATCGGAATTCCGATTCCGAGTACCGATATTTTCGTCATATCGGATACCGGAATCGGGATTGTCACTGTCACTGTCAGTGTCCGTCGGTCGGGTCTGTCAGGAGTCAGCGGCACTTACCCGGCAGAAGATCTCCGGCGGTCACATCCCGGACTGCTTCATGGCCGCCATCCTCTTCTCCCCGGCGGTCACATGCAGTTTCTCGTGATAACTGCAGTGACTGCTGGGTAATCGCGGCCGTAAAGCAGTCCGATGACGTCACCGCCGGGGAAGCAGGTAATCAGCTGTGCTGCGTTGCGATGACAGGCTCTGCCTGTCATTGCGATGTAGCAGAGCTGGATCGTCATGGGACTGTCGTTATGGACTGCGTCGGACAGGTGGTATACTGTTGGTTTTTTTTTTTTTTATTTTTTTACAGGAGATCGATGGCGTCGCAGGAATGAGAGAGTAATAAAAAAAATGAAACTGTGTTGTCTCTTTTATTTCATTAACCCCTTCCCGACCTTTGACACAGCGTATGCGTCATGAAAGTCGGTGCCAATCCGACCTATGACGCATACCCTGTGTCATGAAAGGATCGCGTTCCTGCGGGCCGGGAGACCGGGGTCACTCAAAGGTCACCCGACCCGCAGTTACAGGACCCTTTGTGCTTCACCACAGGGGGGTTGGCTTAACCCCCCCGTGGCCACGATCGCTCTGATTGGCTGTTAAAAGTGAAACAGCCAATCAGAGCAATCTGTAATATTTCACCAATTTAATTGGTGAAATATTACAATCCAGCCATGGCCGATGCTGCAATAGCATCTGCCATGGCTGGACACCGAGCCCTGACCCCCCCACACGGATTCACGGCGGGATCGGCCGCCGCCACCGAAAGATGGCAGCGATCGGTCACCGCCGTCACTAACAGCTCCCCTCCTCCTTTGCTCCGGTGCCCCCACCTTCCGATCCCCCCCCTAACCTTCCGACCACCCTACTCACCTCTCCCGATCCACCGATGTCCCTGGATCGGTCCCGGCGTCCGCCCGGGCCTCTTCATGGGCGCCGCCATCTTGGAAAATGGCGGCGCATGCGCAGTGTGCCCGCGGCCGGCGCATGCGCAGTGCGCCCCCCAGTGTCCAAAAATTTATTTTGATCACTGTGATAAACTGTCACAGTGATCAAAATAAAAAAAGTAAATGAACCCCCCCTTTATCATAGGTAGGGACAAATAAAAAAATAAAGATTTTTCTTTTTTTCTTCCTTTTTTTTTTCCTATTAGGCCCTGTGCACACGTTGCTGATTTTGCTGCGGATCCACGGTGTATTTTGCTGCGGATCCGCGGCGGATCAGCAGCGAAATCAGCGCGATGCGCATAGCCGCAGCGCGAAATCCGCCGAGATTCGCTGCGGAATCCGCGCGGATTTCGCTGCGGATCCGCGGCGGATTTCGCTGCTGATCCGCGGCTGATTTCGCTGCTGATCCGCGACTGGATTTCGCTGCGGATCGCGCGGATTTCGCTGCTGATCGCGGCTGATTTCGCTGTGGATCCCACAACTGATTTAGCTGCGGATTCGCGACTGATTTCGCTGCGGATCCGCGATTGATTTCGCTGCGGATCCGCGGCGGATTTCGCTGCTGATCTGCGGCGGATTTCGCTGCTGATCCCGGCTGATTTCTGCTGATTACATCTGCGCTAGCGGGTATACATAACGCGATCGCGTTATGCTATACCGTCACCAGCCGGTCAACGCTACGTGTTGAAAAGGGCTGGTAAAACGCAATATGAACCCAGCCTTAGGGTTAGAACTAGGGTTAGGGTTAGCATTAGGGTTAAGGTTAGAATTACGGTTAGGGTTGGAATTTGGGTTAGGGTTGGAATTAGGGTTAGGGTTGGAATTAGGGTTAGGCTTGTAGTTAGGTTTATGGTTAGAGTTGGGATTAGGGTTAGGGGTGTGTTGGGGTTAGGGTTATGATTAGGGTTTGTATTAGGGTTAGGTGTGTGTATGGGTTAGGGTTGAGGTTAGGGGTGTGTTGGGGTTAGGGTTGGAGTTAGAATTGAGGGGTTTCCACTATTTAGGCACATCAGGGGGTCTTCATACGCGACATGGCGCCACCATTGATTCCTGCAAATTTTGCGTTCAAAAGTCAAACAGTGCTTCCTTTATTCCAAGCCCCGACGTATGCCCAAACAGTGGTTTATCCCCACATATGAGGTATCAGCGTACTCGGGAAAAATTGCACAACAACTTTGGGGGTTCTAATTTCTCCTGTTAACATTGGGAAAAAAAAATGATTTTATATTTTCACGGCTCTGCGTTATAAACTTCTGTGAAGGACTTGGAGATTCAAAGTGCTTATCACACATCTATAGGAGTTCCTTGGGGGATCTAGTTTCCAAAATGGGGTCACTTGTGGGGAGTTTCTACTGTTTAGGCACATCAGGGACTCTGCAAACGTAACATGACGCCCGAAGACCATTCCATCAAGTGGGCATTTCAAAACGTCACTACTTCCCATCCGAGCCCCGACGTGTGCCCATACAGTAGTTTTCTCCCACATATGGGATATCAGCATACTCAGGACAAATTGGACAACAACTTTTGGGGTCTAATTTCTCATGTTACCCTTGGGAAAATAAAAAAAATTGGGGATTAAAAGATCCTGATTGTGGAAAAAATATGATTTTTTTATTTTCATGCCCGGGCGTTATAAACTTCTGTGTAGCCCTTGGGGGTTCAAAGTGCTCACCACACATCTAGATAAGTTCTTTGCCGGGTCTAGTTTCCAAAATGGTGTCACTTGTGTGGAGTTTCTACTGTTTAGGCACATCAGGGGCTCTGCAAACGTAACAAGATGCCCGCAGACCATTCCATCAAGTCGGCATTTCAAAGCGTCACTACATCCCTTCCGAGCCCTGACGTGTGCCCAAACAGTGGTTCCCCCCACATATGGGGTACTAGTGTACTCAGGAGAAACTGGACAACAACTTTTGGGGTCCAATTTCTCCTGTAACCATTGTGAAAATAAAAAACAGTGGGCTAAAAAATAATTTTTTGAGAAAAAAAATGATTTTTTATTTTCACGGCTCTGCGTTATAAACTTCTGTGAAGCACCTGGGGGTTCAAAGTGCTCACTATGCATCTAGATAAGTTCCTTAGGGGGTCTAGTTTCCAAAATGGGGTCACTTGTGGGGGAGCTCCAATGTTTAGGCACACAGGGACTCTCCAAATGCGACATGGCAACCGCTAAATATTCCAGCATATTTTCTATTCAAAAAGTCAAATGGCGCTCCTTCCCTTCTGAGCCCTGCTGTGCGCCCAAACAGTGGTTTATGACCACATATGAGGTATCTGTGTACTCAGGAGAAATTGCCCAACAAATTTTAGGATCCAATTTATACTGTTGCCCATGTGAAAATGAAAAAACTGAGGCTAAAAGAAAATTTTTGTGAAAAAAAAGTACTTTATTTTTTTACGGATCAATTTGTGAAGCACCTGGGGGTTCAAAGTGCTCACTATGCATCTAGATAAGTTCCTTAGGGGGTCTAGTTTCCAAAATGGGGTCACTTGTGGGGAGCTCCAATGTTTAGGCACACAGGGACTCTCCAAATGCGACATGGCAACCGCTAAATATTCCAGCATATTTTCCATTCAAAAAGTCAAATGGCGCTCCTTCCCTTCTGAGCCCTGCCGTGCGCCCAAACAGTGGTTTATGACCACATATGAGGTATCTGTGTACTCAGGAGAAATTGCCCAACAAATTTTAGGATCCAATTTATACTGTTGCCCATGTGAAAATGAAAAAACTGAGGCTAAAAGAAAATTTTTGTGAAAAAAAAGTACTTTCTTTTTTTTACAGATCAATTTGTGAAGCACCTGGGGGTTCAAAGTGATCACTATGCATCTAGATAAGTTCCTTAGGGGGTCTAGTTTCCAAAATGGGGTCACTTGTTGGGGAGCTCCAATGTTTAGGCACACAGGAACTCTCCAAATGCGACATGGCAACCGCTAAATATTCCAGCATATTTTCCATTCAAAAGTCAAATGGCGCTCCTTCCCTTCTGAGCCCTGCCGTGCGCCCATACAGTGGTTTATGACCACATATGAGGTATCTGTGTACTCAGGAGAAATTGCCCAACAAATTTTAGGATCCATTTTATCCTGATGCCCATGTAAAAATGAAAAAATTGATGCTAAAAGAAAATTTTTGTTGGAAAAATTAAAATGTCCATTTTTTCCTTCCACGTTGCTTTAGTTCCTGTGAAGCACCTGAAGGGTTAATAATCTTCTTGAATGTAGATTTGAGTAGCTTGAGGGGTGCAGTTTTTATAAAGGTGTCACTTTTGGGTATTTTCTGCCATATAGACCCCTCAAAGTGACTTCAAATGTGAGGTGGTCCCTAAAAAAAATGGTTTTGTAAATTTTGCTCTAAAAATGAGAAATCGCTGGTCAACTTTTAACCCTTATAACTAGTGTTGAGCATTCCGATACCGCAAGTATCGGGTATCGGCCGATATTCGCTGTATCGGAATTCCGATACTTAGTTCCGATATTTTTCATATATCGTATACCGGAATCGGAAGTTCCCATAATTCTTTGAGAGGCAATGTGATTTTAGTCAGCCAATGAGGAATCTTATGAAGTGTGGGCACATCCTGTAATGCTGCGGTCATCTTAACTAATGGCATGGCTGTGATTGGCTGCTGAAATGATGTCAGAATGCACTATAAAAGGCGCCGCCTCCATTTTAGCGTCACTGTGCTGTGAACTCAGTTAGGGACAGAACGCTGCTGTGCTGACTCTGAGGGACAGTTAGACATTGCGATTTTGTGTACTCTACTGTGCTTTAGGCAGGCTAGTTTACCAACCGCTGTGTAAAGCTTCCTTTTGCCAGTGTTGTTTTAACAGCTCTGTGCAAGGTGTGTGTGAGAGTGCAGGTGACGCTGCAGTTTGCTCTGCATCCACCGCTGTTTGTAGGCATCTGCACGTGTCACTCACTGACTCTTTTTTTTATTTTATTTTGTGGAATTGGTGCAGCTCCATTATATTTGAAAAAAATCTAATCTATTAGTGTGACGCGCTTCCATCCGTATACAATACATTGGTTGCAAACACTATAGAAGTACAGAAAGGAGCCTTTCACAGATAGTGAACAGTTGTGTTTCAGTGTTCACTGCAGTCTGTGAGGTTTTGATTTTTTGAGTGCAGATCACGCTCCAGTTAGTTCTTCAACCACTGCTGGTTGTAGTCTGCTGAGCGTGTGTCACTGCCTCATCCTTCACATTTTTCTCTAATTGGTGCTGCTCCATTATATTTGAAAAAAATCTAATCTATTAGTGTGACGCGCTTCCATCCGTATACAATACATTGGTTGCAAACACTATAGAAGTACAGAAAGGGGCCTTTCACAGATAGTGAACAGTTGTGTTTCAGTGTTCACTGCAGTCTGTGAGGTTTTGATTTTTTGAGTGCAGATCACGCTCCAGTTAGTTCTTCTGCTGGTTGTAGTCTGCTGAGCGTGTGTCACTGCCTCATCCTTCACATTTTTCTCTAATTGGTGCTGCTCCATTATATTTGAAAAAAATCTAATCTATTAGTGTGACGCGCTTCCATCCGTATACAATACATTGGTTGCAAACACTATAGAAGTACAGAAAGGAGCCTTTCACAGATAGTGAACAGTTGTGTTTCAGTGTTCACTGCAGTCTGTGAGGTTTTGATTTTTTGAGTGCAGATCACGCTCCAGTTAGTTCTTCAACCACTGCTGGTTGTAGTCTGCTGAGCGTGTGTCACTGCCTCATCCTTCACATTTTTCTCTAATTGGTGCTGCTCCATTATATTTGAAAAAAATCTAATCTATTAGTGTGACGCGCTTCCATCCGTATACAATACATTGGTTGCAAACACTATAGAAGTACAGAAAGGAGCCTTTCACAGATAGTGAACAGTTGTGTTTCAGTGTTCACTGTAGTCTGTGAGGTTTTGATTTTTTGAGTGCAGATCACGCTCCAGTTAGTTCTTCAACCACTGCTGGTTGTAGTCTGCTGAGCGTGTGTCACTGCCTCATCCTTCACATTTTTCTCTAATTGGTGCTGCTCCATTATATTTGAAAAAAATCTAATCTATTAGTGTGACGCGCTTCCATCCGTATACAATACATTGGTTGCAAACACTATAGAAGTACACAAAGGGGCCTTTCACAGCTACTGAACAGTTGTCTGCAGTGTTCACTGTAGTCTGTGAGCTTTTCATTTTTTGAGTGCAGATTACGCTCCAGTTAGTTCTTCAACCACTGCTGGTTGTAGTCTGCTGAGCGTGTGTCACTGCCTCATCCTTCACATTTTTCTCTAATTGGTGCTGCTCCATTATATTTGAAAAAAATCTAATCTATTAGTGTGACGCGCTTCCATCCGTATACAATACATTGGTTGCAAACACTATAGAAGTACACAAAGGGGCCTTTCACAGCTACTGAACAGTTGTCTGCAGTGTTCACTGTAGTCTGTGAGCTTTTCATTTTTTGAGTGCAGATTACGCTCCAGTTAGTTCTTCAACCACTGCTGGTTGTAGTCTGCTGAGCGTGTGTCACTGCCTCATCCTTCACATTTTTCTCTAATTGGTGCTGCTCCATTATATTTGAAAAAAATCTAATGTATTAGTGTGACGCGCTTCCATCCGTATACAATACATTGGTTGCAAACACTATAGAAGTACACAAAGGGGCCTTTCACAGCTACTGAACAGTTGTCTGCAGTGTTCACTGCAGTCTCTGAGGAATAACCACACTTAGGCCTTATAACTTTTCTGACTTTATCAATCTACCAAGATAAGAAGGCAGGGAGTAAGGCACGTGGTCGTGGCCGTGGAGTTTCAGCAGGGAGAGGACGTGGGGATTCTGTGGCTGATGCCGCACCCAGTGACACAGCATCCACCAGTTTTCCCCGTGAGCGTTCCTTTATGCGCACTTTTGTAGGAGCTCAGCGTACCCCCCTGCTGCGGGAAGAACAAATTGAAGCCGTTGTTGGTTGGATGGCAGCCAATGCATCGACTTCAATTGCTTCCACCTCCTCTCAGGACCACAGCACTGTTGAACAACCACCTGTCTCTTCACCGCCTGCCAAATTGCCCAGGCAGTCAGAGAGTTCTGAACTGGAGCCAGCTGAGTCTCTGCTTCTGTTCTCAGAATCTGTTGGCTTGCAAACAGGGGCCCAGCCAAGCAGCATTCTGGAATGTGAAGAAGAGGCAGTATGCAGTGATGCGCAACAGCTGTGTCTCTCTGAATCTGAAGAGGCGGGTGAGCCAGTGCCGATGGTCAGCACACCGCAGAACGCATCTGATGATGATGAGATTCAGGTGCCATTTTCTGTTGAGCAAGGTGCTGGCCAGACCACCCAACAGCAGCAGGTGTTGGAAGAGGGTAGTGGAGATGATGAGGTCCAAGACCCAACATGGCGTGAGGAACAGGAAGGTGGTGGTAGCAGCTCTGAGGAAGAGATTGCCCCAACGGTCCAAACAGTAAGGAGAGGTAGGCTGCAGACTCGGTTGCCTGTACCCTCCAGTTTGGCACCCGTTCGTAGCAGTTCTCTTCCAACAGCCAAACCGGGCGCTCCCAGGACTTGCACTGCGTGGTCCTTTTTTGACACACTTGCAGATGATATTTGCTATGTCAAATGCAAGCTGTGTAATCAAAAAGTTAAATGAGGTAAAAATATCAGTAACCTCAATACCACAAATATGTGGAAACATGTACGGACAAAGCACGTAGCTGAGTTACAAAGACACACTGGAGATGTAGGCCAACCTACAGCAGCACCTACATCTTCAGCTCGTGTTGGAGCCTCTTCCTCCAGCTCACACACAGCTGGTTCGGCTTCCTCACAGGATCGCCATGGAAGAACCTCTGTCACTGTTGTCCAGAGACCCAGTGTTATTCCACCCACAGCTGCAAGTTCCCTGTCATCCTCACACTACCAGGCCACAAAACAGCCATCGGTAGCACAGGCATGGGATAAAAGACGGCCATACTCGGCAAACCATCCACGAGCACAGGCTCTGAATGCTGGCATTGCAAAACTCCTGTCCCTTGAAATGCTGTCATTCTGGCTGGTGGAGACTGACAGTTTCCGTAACTTAATGGCATTGGCAGTCCCACAATACAATGTGCCCAGCCGATTTTATTTCAGCAGGCAAGCCGTCCCTGGTCTGCAAAAGCATGTTGAGGGAAAAATTAAACATGCGCTACTAAACGCCGTCAGTAGCAAGGTCCACCTGACCACCGATGCGTGGACCAGTACCCATGGCCAGGGACGATACCTTTCCCTCACTGCCCATTGGGTCAATGTTGTGGAGCCGGGTACAGATCTTGCGAGTGGCGCTGTACGTGTTCTGCCAACTCCAAGGATTGCAGGAATCAAGTCTGTCCACATTGACTCCTCCTCCTACTCCAGTTCCTCAGAATCATCGCTGCAGGAGCCGTCACGGTCTACCTTCACATAGACCCGTGAACGCTTACCTGATGCGACCGATATGAGCACAGCCATGGCCAAACATCAACAGGCCGTCCTGAAATTAATTTCCATGGGGAATCGAAGCCACACAGCGCAGGAGCTCTGGAATGCCATCAAGCAGGAGAGCGACGTGTGGTTTTTGCCAGCGAATCTCCAGCCAGGCTTGGTAGTGTGTGACAATGGCCGAAATCTGGTGGCAGCTCTGGGCCTTGGCAACCTCACTCACATACCATGTCTGGCACATGTGCTCAACTTGGTCGTGCAGAGTTTTTTGAGGGACTATCCGGATCTTGATGCACTGCTGCACAAGGTCCGCCTAGAGTGCGCTCACTTGCGACATTCCAGCATGGCCAGATCGCGCATTGCAGCTCTGCAACGCAGATTTCGCCTTCCTGAACATCGCATCATATGTGACGTACCCACCAGGTGGAATTCCACGTTACATATGTTGGAGCGGTTGTGTGAGCAGCAGCCAGCAGTAATGGAGTATCAGCTGCATCAGGCGCAATCAACTCGCAATTTGCGCCGTTCACACTTCACCACTACTGAGTGGGCCTCTATGAAGGACATCTGCCACGTTTTGCGTGCGTTTGATGAGTCAACGCGGATGGCGAGTGCAGATGATGCACTAGTCAGCCTGACTGTCCCCCTTATCTGCCTGCTTCAAAAAACACTGTTTTCCAGGCCTAGAATGATAAATTTTTATGACAAATATGGACAAATAATAATTTGTCATCACAGCGCATATCTGCACATGTCTATTAGAAATGGTAACAAAAACTAAAACATAGTCTTCATTTTTTGAAATTAATGCATAAAAGTACATTTCATACTTATCAATTAATGCTTTTTAAGGAACTTTATCTGTTCCTGTAAGATAATGCAGTCAATGGATGTACGAATCATAAAATCCTCATCATCATCATCACGAGTTTTATTTATGACAGACATTATAAAATACACATACTGATGCCAACTGTAACTTCACACACCATATATGAAATGGCCAGCATCTAAACCTGGTAATAATGTGCAATAATAAATTATTACATCTAGAAAGTGCATCATGCATACTGACAATAGGTAGTTATACCTGCAAGTGCTGTTGAAACAACCACAACAGATATAAATTAATAATGGTATATAGGTATCACAGTGCATAGTTACTCATGGACAATGTCGATGTAATACTGTACCTCAATAAAGTCAGCGTCAACCATTATGCTTGTTAGTCTTGTAGATTGTTAAAGAGGGAACGTTCTTTTTTTGTTGGTCATAGGTGGAGTATTAGACAGTAAATGATTACTGCTGTCGTATTTTTGGCGTCCCTAGGGCGCAATAACGCTGCGTAACGTCACATTTTATAGAGTCATCTAATTGACACACGCTACCCTACCCTACGCGTGACAGTAGGAAGGTAGTGTTGACGGATAAAGCCTTGCGCAACCAGACATGCTTTTACCCTCTTCAACACTGTACAAGCAAAAAATGCATGATTGCAGCCGCAGACTTTATTGACGTACAGTATAACATCGCCATTACCCATCAGAGGCTGTCCACTGTCTGATACAGACATAGAATATACCTTTGCTATCCGTAGCCTTTGTTTCACCTACACTTGCAGGCACACACTTAAATTGTGACAATGCATTATGTTTTTTTAAATGGTTATTTTTTATCGTACATTATTGTGTCATCACATTGATGAGTCCATGCTGGACATGTCATACATGCTGTACAAAGTAACGATTTTATTAACTTAAATAATTGAAATGTCTGTGACTGTCACATCTAAATTGCAATGATGATGATGATGAGTGACTATTACAAAATCCATTGTCTTCACTATGTTATGGTTTAACATAGCGTTCCTTAAGCATTATTCATAAATACAAAAATGGACTTTTATTCTTAAATTTACAACACTATATTTTGTAACCAATTTTTTGGGTGGTGTGTTGTTCCATTTCTTGTTGGCATGTGCATATATGCGTTTATGTTTGCAGTGTCTTTATTTTTATTCTTGAAGTTAGGAAACATGTGTATCTTCGTACCGTGTTAGCCAGTAGATAGAAAAATATTTAGACTTGAGAGTCCGCAGTGGTTGTTACCTTTTAATGGATAACTGAAAAGATGGTAACAAATTGCAAGCTTTCGAGGCTACTCACGTCTCTTCATCAGGCAAAGACTAAAACAAAAAATGAAGCTTCACATATTTCTATACACAACAGGACACAGGAATAGTGCAATAGGTAAGACAAGTAAGTGATGTGTAGCAGAACTGTCATTATCACAGAGGGATGAACATAAATATTGGAACAGTTCCTAGATAAGGATAGAAAGTTTTATTGCCCTCTGATTGGGTCTGGTTTTGTGTTTTCATGCCCCTGGAAGGGCAGAGACGCAGATTCCTTAACCCCTTCACCCCAAGGGTGGTTTGCACGTTAATGACCGGCCAATTTTTACAATTCTGACCACTGTCTCTTTATGAGGTTATAACTCTGGAACGCTTCAACGGATCTTCGCGATTCTGAGATTGTTTTCTCGTGACATATTGTACTTCACGATAGAAGTAAAATTTCTTCAATATAACTTGCGTTTATTTTTGAAAAAAATGCAAATATGGTGAAAATTTTTAAAATTTTGCAATTTTCAAACTTTGAATTTTTATTCCCTTAAAACAGAAAAATATGTCACATAAAATAGTTAAGAAATAACATTTCCCACATGTCTACTTTACATCAGCACAATTTTGGAACCAAAATTTTTTTTTGTTAGGAAGTTATAAGGGTTAAAAGTTGACCAGCGATTTCTCATTTTTACAACAAAATTTACAAAGCCATTTTTTTTAGGGACCACCTCTCATTTGAAGTCACTTTGAGGGGTCTATATGGCAGAAAATACCCAAAAGTGACACCATTCTAAAAACTGCACCCCTCAAGGTACTCAAAACCACATTCAAGAAGATTATTAACCCTTCAGGTGCTTCACAGGAACTAAAGCAACGTGGAAGGAAAAATGAATATTTAACTTTTTAGCCACAAAAATGATCTTTTACAAACTTTTTTTTTATTTTCACAAGGGTAAAAGGAGAAAATGGACAGATAAGGTTGTTATGCAATTTCTCCTGAGTACGCCAATACCCAATATGTGGGGGAAAACCACTGTTTGGGCACACGGCAGAGCTCGTAAGGGAAGGAGCGCCGTTTGACTTTTTCAAACTAAAATTGGCTGGAATTGAGATTGGACGCCATGTCGTGTTTGGAGAGCCCCTGATTCGCCTAAACAGTGGAAACCCCCACAAGTGACACCATTTTGGAAACTAGACCCCTAAGGTACTTATCTAGATCTGTTGTGAGCACTTTGAACTCCCAAGTGTTTCACAAAGGCTTATAATGCCTGGGTGTGAAAAAAAAAAAAAACAATTTTCCACAAAAATGATTTTTTAGTCCCAAATTTTTGAATTTTCCCAAGGAAATTGGACCTCAAAAGTTGTTGTCCAATTTGTCCTGAGTACGCTGATACCCCATATGTGGGGGGAGGAACTGTTTGGGTGCACGGCAGGGCTTGGAAAGGAAGTAGTAACGTTTTGGAATGCAGACGTTGATGGGGGTCATGTTCCGTTTGCAGTGCCCCAGATGAGCCTAAACAGTGGAAACCCCCCACAAGTGACCCCATTTTGGAAACTATACCCCTAAGGAACTTATCTAGATCTTTGGTGAGCACTTTGAACCCCCAAGTGCTTCACACAAGTTTATAATGCCCGGGCATGAAAATAAAAAATCCTATTTTTTTCCCACAAAAATTATATTTTAGTCACTAATTTTTTATTTTCTCAAGGGTAACAGGAGAAATTGGACCACATAAGTTGTTGTCCAATTTGTCCTGAGTACGCTGATACCCCATATGTGGGTGGGAACCACTGTTTGGGCGCACGGCAGAGCTCGGAATGGAAGGAGCACCATTTGACTTTTTCCAACCAAAATTGGCTGGAATTGAGATTGGATGCCATGTTGCATTTGGAGAGCCCTGATGTGCCTAAACAGTGGAAACCCCCCACAAATGACCCCATTTTGGAAACTAGACCCCCTAAGGAACTTTTCTAGATCTTTGGTGAGCAATTTGAACCCCCAAGTGCTTCACACAAGTTTATAACGTAGAGCCGTAAAATTTAAAAATCATATTTTTTCCACAAAAATGATCTTTTCACCCCAATTTTTATTTTTCCAAGGGTAACAAGACTCCAAAAGTTATTGTGCAATTTGTCCTGAGTGCGCTGATACCCCATATGTGGGGGTAAACCACTGTTTGGGTGCATGGCAGAGTTTGGAAGGGAAGGAGCGCCGTCTGACTTTTTCAACGCAGAATTGGCTGGACGCCATGTCGTGTTTGGAGAGCTCCTGATCTGCCTAAACAGTGGAAACCCCCATCAATGACGCCATTTTGGAAACTAGACCCCTCAAGGAACTTATCTAGATGTGTGGTGAGAACTTTTAACCCCCAGGTGTTTCACTAAAGTTTATAACGTACAGCCGTAAAATAAAAAATCTTTTTTTTTTTTACAAAAATGATTTTTTCGTCCCCAATATTTTATTTTCACAAGGGTAACAGAAGAAATTGGAACCCAAAAGTTGTTGTCCAATTTGTCCTGAGTACGCTGATACCCAATATGTGTGAGAAAACTACTGTATGGGCGCACGTCAGGGCTCGGAAGGGAAGTAGTGACGTTTTGGATTGCAGACTTTGATGGAATGGTCTGGGGGCGTCATGTCACATTTGGAGAGCCCCTGATGCACCTATACAGTGGAAACCCCCCACAAGTGACCCCATTTTGGCAAATAGACCCCACAAGGAACTTATCTAGATGTGTGGTGAGCACTTTGAACCCCGAAGTGCTTCACAGAAGTTTATAACGTACAGCCGTAAAAATAAAAAAATCTTTTTTTTTTTTACAAAAATGATTTTTTCGCCCCAATATTTTATTTTCACAAGGGTAACAGAAGAAATTGGAACCCAAAAGTTGTTGTCCAATTTGTCCTGAGTACGCTGATACCCAATATGTGGGAGAAAACTACTGTATGGGCGCACGTCAGGGCTCGGAAGGGAAGTAGTGACGTTTTGGATTGCAGACTTTGATGGAATGGTCTGGGGGCGTCATGTCGCATTTGGAGAGCCCCTGATGCGCCTAAACAGTGTAAACCCCCACAAGTGACCCCATTTTGGAAAATAGACCCCACAAGGAACTTGTCTAGATGTGTGGTGAGCACTTTGAACCCCGAAGTGCTTCACAGAAGTTTATAACGCACAGCCGTAAAAATAAAAAATCCTTTTTTTTTTTGCAAAAATGTTTTTTTGCCCCAATATTTTATTTTTACAAGGGTAACAGGAGAAATTGGACCCCAAAAGTTGTTGTCCAATTTGTCCTGAGTACGCTGATATCCAATATGTGGGAGAAAACTACTGTATGGGTACACGTTGGGGCTCGGAAGGGAAGTAGTGACGTTTTGGATTGCAGACTTTGATGGAATGGTCTGGGGGCGTCATGTCGCATTTGGAGAGCCCCTGATGCGCCTAAACAGTGGAAATCCCCAACAAGTGACCCCATTTTGGAAAATAGACCCCACAAGGAACTTATCTAGATGTGTGGTGAGCGCTATGAAGCCCAAGTGCTTCACAGAAGTTTATAATGTACAGCCGTAAAAGCAAAAAAATATTTTTTTTTTGTACAAAAATGATATTTTCGCCCCCAGTTTTTTATTTTCCCAAGGGTAGCAGAAGAAATAGGACAAATTGCACAATAACTCTTGGGGTCCAGAGTACGCTGATACCCCATATGTGGGGATAAACTACTGTTTGGACGCATGGCAGAGCTGAGAAGTGAAGGAGCACCGTTTGACTTTTTCAACGCAGAATTGGCTGGAATTGAGATCAGACGCCATGTCACATTTGGAGAGCCCTGATGTGCCTAAACAGCTGAAACCCCCCAATTCTAACTCCAACCCTAACCCCAACACACCCCTAACCCTAGTCCCAACCCTAACCACAAACCTAACCCTAACACACCCCTAATCCCAACCCTAATCCTAACTTTAGCGCCAACCCTAACCCTAACTTTAGCCGCAACCCTAACCCTAACCCTAATGGGAAAATGGAAATAAATACTTTTTTTTAATTTTATTATTTTTCCCTTACTAAGGGGGTGATAAAGGGGGGTTTGATTTACTATTTATAGCGGGTTTTTATGATTGGCAGCTGTCATGCTAAAAGACGCTTTTTATTGCAAAAATAGTTTTTGCATCATCACATTTTGAGAGCTATAATTTTTGCATATTTTGGCCCACAGAGTCATGTGAGGTCTTATTTTTTGCGGGATGAGTTGACGTTTTTATTGGTACCATTTTTGAGCACGTGACGTTTTTTGATCGCTTTTTATTTCGATTTTTGGGAGGTTAGAATGAACAAAAATCAGCAATTCATGAATTTCTTTTGGGGGAGGCGTTTATACCGTTCCGCGTGTGGTAAAAATGATAAAGCAGTTTTATTCTTCGGGTCAGTACGATTATGGCGATACCTCATTTATATCATTTTTTCATGTTTTGGCGCTTTTATAGAATAAAAACAATTTTATATAAAAAATAATTATTTTTGCATCGCTTTATTCTGCGAGCTATAACTTTTTTATTTTTTTCGCTGATGATGCTTTATTATGGCTCGTTTTTTGCGGGACAAGATGACGTTTTCAGCGGTACCATGTTTTTTTATATCGGTCTTTTGATCGCGTGTTATTCCACTTTTTGTTCGGCGGTATGATGATAAAGAATTGATTTTTTGCTTCGTTTTTTTTTTTTTTTTTTTAAGGGGTTCACTAAAGGGGTTAACTAGTGGGACAATTTTATAGGGGGGGTCGTTACGGACGCGGCGATACCAAATATGTGTACTTTTATTGTTTTTTTTTTTATTTACAGGAAGAAGTGAATTTATTGGGGAATATATATTTATTTTTTTATTTATTTTGTATTTTTTTTTACACATGTTTATTTTTACTTTTTTAACTTTTTTACTTTGTCCCAGGGTGGGACATCACAGTATTTTATCAGATCGCTGGTGTGACAGTGTGCACAGCACTCTGTCACACCAGCGATCGCACAGGCATAGATGCAGGCTTCTCAGTGCCTGCTCTCGGCAGGCACTGAGGTAGCCGCCTCCCTCCAGGACCCCGGCGCCATCTTGGATCCGGGTCCAGGGAGGGAGGAAGCCCTCAGAACAGTGCGATCACATCGCGCTGCTCTGAGGGTCTCAGGGGGGCGCGCAGGGAGCCCCCACCCTGCGCGATCCTCCCCTGTGCCCCCAGTACACCGCGATCATGTTTGATCGCGGTGTGCAAGGGGTTAATGTGCCGGGAGCGGTCCGTGACCGCTCCTGACACACAGTCATGGGTGTCAGCTGTGATAATCAGCTGACACCCGGCGGCGATTAGCTGCGCTCCCCTCAGGAGCGCAGCTGATCGCCTATGATGTACTATCCCGTCCCCGGTCATACGGGCCCAGGTACCATGGACGGGATAGTACGTCCGATGGCAGTAAGGGGTTAATTGATATAGAATGACATAAATCCGTGTGATCTATTCATTCCATCACTAACAGTGTCAAAGGTCATGATGAGCTTATATTCTGAAACCTTTGTATCTTTCTCATATTTGAAGTTATATTTTAATACCAGTAATTCCATATCCATCATGCTATGACCGGGCATACAAAATTGTTTTGCCACAGGTAAATCCATTATTTTTTCTCTTATTGTGTGGCGCTGATAATTCATTCTTGTTCTCATTTTTTGGCCGGTCTCCCCTCACTTGTCCCTCCCTCACTTGTCTTACCTATTCCTGTGTCCTGTTGTGTGTAGAAATATGTGATTCTTCATTTTTTGTTTTAGTCTTAGCCTGATGAAGAGACCTGAGTAGTCTCGAAAGCTTGGAATTTGTTACCATATTTTCAGTTAGCCATTAAACGGTATCAACCACAGAGGACTCTCAAGTATAAATATTTTTCTATTCTTGGAATTGAAATTCATCATTTTATTGTCCTAGTAAAACTTCATTTATTCTTGTTTGAAGTACATACATTTGCAATGGCCAAGTAACAAGGCAATAACTCAATATTTTATGCCTACACCCTCCTTGACCCTGGGCTTCAACACCGCCAGTTGCTGCTCAGAAGTGTTAGATGCACAGATGAAAACAATCGCTGATGTGTTTGTGGGGTTCAGTAACGCCTGCTGTTCCCCTGCTGTGTGTCTGGCAAAAATTACTGCTGCTAACTACAACTTCAACTTCAAACATCTCATACTAGGCCTCTGCCTACACCCTCCTTGACCCTGGGCTTCAACACCGCCAGTTGCTGCTCAGAAGTGTTAGATGCACAGATGAAAACAATCGCTGATGTGTTTGTGGGGTTCAGTAACGCCTGCTGTTCCCCTGCTGTGTGTCTGGCAAAAATTACTGCTGCTAACTACAACTTCAACTTCAAACATCTCATACTAGGCCTCTGCCTACACCCTCCTTGACCCTGGGCTTCAACACCGCCAGTTGCTGCTCAGAAGTGTTAGATGCACAGATGAAAACAATCGCTGATGTGTTTGTGGGGTTCAGTAACGCCTGCTGTTCCCCTGCTGTGTGTCTGGCAAAAATTACTGCTGCTAACTACAACTTCAACTTCAAACATCTCATACTAGGCCTCTGCCTACACCCTCCTTGACCCTGGCTTCAACACCGCCAGTTGCTGCTCAGAAGTGTTAGATGCACAGATGAAAACAATCGCTGATGTGTTTGTGGGGTTCAGTAACTCCTGCTGTTCCCCTGCTGTGTGTCTGGCAAAAATTACTGCTGTTAACTACAACTTCAACTTCAAACATCTCATACTAGGCCTCTGCCTACACCCTCCTTGACCCTGGGCTTCAACACCGCCAGTTGCTGCTCAGAAGTGTTAGATGCACAGATGAAAACAATCGCTGATGTGTTTGTGGGGTTCAGTAACGCCTGCTGTTCCCCTGCTGTGTGTCCGGCAAAAATTACTGCTAGCTACCTAATCATGGTGAAAAAAACATGACATGTCAAAGTGTCTAGTGCTACACATAGATATGAGGCTACACCCTGATTTCTAAGCTGTAAACATTTGAAACGTCAACTTTAAAACCATAAAATGATTAGTCTTTGTCACAAATCTGTTACAAAATAATTGTGACATATTATTACAGATATGCACATGTCGAAAACAAATGCAAACACAAAAGCCTACTTATGCTATAGGATACTGATGGTCAACCTTGTCACTCCATAGCTTAGACAAATCCAACTCACATCATGACTCAAATTCTGCAATGTTGGAAGTGCATAATGTGGGTTGAACTTTGACAACTGCTGCAGTGCGAAGGTTATACTTCAGTGTTCTTGCCTTTTAACCCCTTAATGTCCACTGACGTGCAGAGTCCGTCATGGCAAGGTGCCAGTTACGGAACCAGGACGGACTCTGCACGTCATGGCTTTGATCTACCACTGCGTGTAAACACGCAGTGGTAGATCAGTGCCGACAGCTGTCACAGACAGCTGACAGGCACGGCAAGCGGTGCGGGGACCTTTGCCGTCGGTCCCCGCACCCACAGCGCTGTGATTGGTCAGTCAATCTGACTGACCAAACACAGCAGCGATCGTGCAGGAGAAGCTGAAATTTCAGCTTCCCCAGCGCGATCAGTGCAGGAGCCGGCGCTGCAGTGGCCAGACTTCCTGCACTGACAGCCAGGAGCGGAGCCCCCACCGCCCCTGGCTGTTAACCCCCTGACTGCTGCGATCCAGCGCGATCGCAGAGCTCAGGGGGGGAGGCAGAGGGTCGGGAGCTCCCTCTGCCTGAGATCGGCACCCTGCAATGTATTTGCAGGGGCCAATCTCTGCCTTGATGACCCGGGGGTTGTCATGACAACCTCCGGGTCATTTAGCTACGGGAAGCTGCTGTGATCATGTCACAGCAGCTTTCCCCATAGGTACAATGCATTGCAATGCCAGAGCATTGCAATGCATTGTAACTGCAATAAAAAGTAAAAAAAAGTGAAAGTCCCATAAAGGGACAAGTTTAAAAAAATCATTTTTTTTTAAAAATTGTAAAAAAAATATTAAAAAATAATTTAAAAAAAATCCCTAAAAAATACACATTTTTATGTAATAAAAAAAATAAAAAACAAAAAACATACACATGTTAGGTATCGCCACGTCCGTAAAAATCCCATCTATAAAAGCGTAACCCTAGTTAACCCCTTCAGTGAAAGCCGTAAAAAAAAACACAAAAAAGTAGTAAATTATACTTTTTCCAAGCGGTATCATTATACCGCTTGGAAAAAGTGCAATAACACGCGATCAAAAAGTCAGATATAAATAATCATGGTACCGCTGAAAACGTCATCTTGTCCCGCAAAAAACAAGCCGCTATACAGCATCATCAGCAAAAAAATAAAAAAGTTATAGCTCGCGGAATAAACTGATGCAAAAATAATTATTTTTTCTATAAAATTTTTTATTGTGTAAAAAACGCCAAAACATAAAAAAATATATATAAATGAGGAATCGCCGTAACCGTAGTAACCCGAAGAATAAAGCTGCTTTATCAATTTTACCACACACGGAACGGAGGAAAAAAAAAAAAACAATTCCTGAATTGCTGGTTTTTGTTCATTCTGATTCCACAAAAATCGGAATAGGAAACGATCAAAAAACGTTATGTGCCTGAATATGGTACCAATAAAAAGTCAGCTCGTCCCGCAAAAAATAAGCCCATAGATAACTCTGTCGGCCGAAATATGGAAAAATTATAGCTCTCAAAATACGGCGATGCAAAAATTTCTTACAAAAAATTATTCCAAAAAAAAGCATCTTTTAGTGTGTGACAGAAGCTAAACATGAAAAAAGAGTACAAATCTGGTATCGCTGTAATCGCACCGATCCGAGGAATAAAGTCGTCTAATCACTAATACCGCACGAGGAACGGCGCAAAAAAGAAAACCAATTCTTCACCTTTTGTGGATTTGTTCATTGTGCCTCCCAAAGATCGCAGTAAGGCGATCACAGTGGTTCCCCCCACATATGGGGTATCAGCGTACTCAGGACAAATTGCACAATAGCTTTTGGCGTCCTATTTCTCCTGTTACCCTTATAAAAATAAAAATTTGGGGGCAAAAAATTATTTTTGTGGAAAAAAATATGATATTTTTATTTTTCACGGCTCTACGTTATAAACTTCTGTGAAGCACTTGGGGGTTCAAAGTGCTCACCACACATCTAGATAAGTTCCTTAGGGGGTCTAGTTTCCAAAATGGAGTCACTTGTGGGGGGTTTCTACTGTTTAGGCACATCAGGGGCTTTCCAAACGTGACATGACACCCGCAGACCAATCCATCAAAATCTGCATTTAAAAACGGTGCTCCTTCCCTTCCGAGCTCTGCCATGCGTCAAAATAGTGGTTCCCCCCCACATATGGGATATCAGCGTACTCAGGACAAATTGCACAATAGCTTTTGGCGTCCTATTTCTCCTGTTACCCTTATAAAAATAAAAATTTGGGGCAAAAAATTATTTTTGTGGAAAAAAATATGATATTTTTATTTTCACGGCTCTACGTTATAAACTTCTGTGAAGCACTTGGGGGTTCAAAGTGCTCACCACACATCTAGATAAGTTCCTTGGGGGGTCTAGTTTCCAAAATGGAGTCACTTGTGGGGGGTTTCTACTGTTTAGGCACATCAGGGGCTTTCCAAACATGACATGACACCCGCAGACCATTCCATCAAAATCTGCATTTGAAAAAGGCGCTCCTTCCCTTTCCAGCTCTGCCATGCGCCCAAATAGTGGTTTACCCCCACATATGCGGTATAAGCGTACTCAGGACAAATTGCACAATAACTTTTGGGGTCCTTTTACCCTTTGGAAAATAAAAATTGGGGGTGGAAAGATCATTTTAGTGGAAAAGATATGATTTTTTAATTTTACAGCTCAACGTTATAACCTTCTGTGAAGCCCTTGGGGGTTCAAAGCTCTCACCACACATCTAGATAAGTTCCTTGGGGGGTCTAGTTTCCAAAATGGGGTTACTTGTGGGGGGTTTCCACTGTTTAGGCACACAGGGGCTCTCCAAATACGACATGGCGTCCAATCTCAATTCCAGCCAAAAAAGTCAAATGGCGCTGCTTCCCTTCCGAGCTCTGCCATGCACCCAAATAGTGGTTTACCCCCACATATGGGGTATCAGCGTACTCAGGACTAATTGCACAATAACTTTTGGGGTCCTTTTACCCTTTGGAAAATAAAAATTGGGGGTGGAAAGATCATTTTAGTGGAAAATATATGATTTTTTTAATTTTACAGCTCTACGTTATAACCTTCTGTGAAGCCCTTGGGGGTTCAAAGCTCTCACCACACATCTAGATAAGTTCCTTGGGGGGGTCTAGTTTCCAAAATGGGGTTACTTGTGGGGGGTTTCCACTGTTTAGGCACACAGGGGCTCTCCAAATGCGACATGGCGTCCAATCTCAATTCCAGCCAAAAAAGTCAAATGGCGCTGCTTCCCTTCCGAGCTCTGCCATGCACCCAAATAGTGGTTTACCCCCACATATGGGGTATCAGCGTACTCAGGACTAATTGCACAATAACTTTTGGGGTCCTTTTACCCTTTGGAAAATAAAAATTGGGATGAAAAGATCATTTTTGTGGAAAAAATATGATTTTTTAATTTTACGGCTCTACGTTATAACCTTCTGTGAAGCCCTTGGGGTTCAAAGCTCTCACTACACATTTAGATAAGTTACTTGGGGGGTCTAGTTTCCAAAATGGGGTCACTTGTGGGGGGTTTCCACTGTTTAGGCACACAGGGACTCTCCAAATGCGACATGGCGTCCAATCTCAATTCCAGCCAAAAAAGTCAAATGGCGCTGCTTCCCTTCCGAGCTCTGCCATGCGCCAAAATAGTGGTTTACCCCCACACATGGGTATCGCTGTACTCAGGAGAAATTGTACAACAAATATTGTGGTTCATTTTCTACTGATACCCTTGACAAAATTTTAAAAAATTGTGTCGAAAGAAAAATTTTGGGAAAAAAAGTTAAATGTTAATTTTTTCCTTCCACATTGCTTCAATTCTTGTGAAGTACCTAAAGGGTTAATAAACTTCTTGAATGTGGCTTTGAACACGTTGAGGGGTGCAGTTTTTAGAATGGTGTCACTTTTGGGTATTTTCTGTCATATTGACCCTCAAATTCACTTCAAATGTGAGGTGGCCCCTAAAAAAATGATTTTGTAAATTTTGTTGGAAAAATGAGAAATTGCTGGTCAACTTTTAACACTTATAACTTCCTAACAAAAAAAAATGTTGGTTCCAAAATTGTGCTGATGTAAAGTAGACATGTGGGAAATGTTAATTATTAACTAATTTTTGTGACATATCTCTCTGATTTAATGGCATAAAAATTAAAAGTTTGAAAATTGCAAAATTTTCAAAATTTTTGCCATATTTCCGTTTTTTTCATAAATAAACGCAAGTTATATTGAAGAAATTTTACCAATATCATGAAGTACAATATGTCTCGAGAAAACAATCTCAGAATCGCCAAGATCCGTTGAAGCGTTCCAGAGTTATAACCTCATAAAGAGACAGTGGTCAGAATTGTAAAAATTGGCTGGTCTTTAACCTACAAAATGGCTTGGTCGTTAAGGGGTTAAATAAAAGCATACAAGTAAATATAATAATCCAATGTTGATTAAGGGACGTGATGTACACCTGTAATATTGTGCAAACAATGCATGTAGGAATAGTCCTCTTCAACATTACTTATATTTGTGTCATTTTAAAAAATACATATTTAATTAGAAAGTTAACAGCCCATATCATAAAGGTCCTTCATGTAAACATGATAATCGCTAACAAAAATCATGCATTACCTTGGTAAAGTCAATAGTGCATAGTCACAATAGCAAAATATATACCTGTAAGTGGTGCTGAAAGAACGACAACTGATAGAATAGGTGAATGATATCTATTTATCAGACTGAATAGCGACACCTGTACAATGTCGATATAATACTGTACCTTAACAAAACAGCTGTGTCACACCTCACACTCGTTTTTCTTGTAGCTTGTTATGTAATAGGGCACATGCGCGTATGTTTCATCATAGGTGCATGTTTACTGAGTAAAGCAGTCATGACAACGCCTTTGTGTTGTCGGTACGCTTGCGATGATGAACGATGCGCACCGTGAATGTTAGTCTGCATCATAAGACGTACAGACGCTCCAATACCCAACGCGTCACAGCAGGAAGCCAGTCTGTGCGTCCAAACAAAGGCGCAACCATAC
>JARQOD010000001.1:215993314-216058400 GCA_033576555.1 Oophaga sylvatica
CAAAGTCTAACCCTGGGTACTTGCCAGCAGTTTGAACGCCATATCGTGGGTGACCTGAGGTCCTAGAAAAACCATTTTCAGAGCCTCCAGAAAACGAGAAGCGCTCCGCACCACACGGTCGTCGCGCTCCCACAGCGGCCTTGCCCACTCCAATGCTCTGCCCGACAGAAGAGCTATCACAAAGCCCACTTGGGGAAACGTGCAGCCAGAAGCTCGAGGTGTATGAAGCACTGACTCACGAATCCCCGACATTGCTTGCTGTCACCAGCAAACTTGTCTGGAAGCGGGAGGTGGGACAATGTAGGGACAGAGGTGGCAGAGGACAAACTGGCTGCAGCTACGCTAGCAGCCTGAACAGCGACTGCGGTAACATCCACAGCTGAGGTTGTGCGCTAAAGAGCCCCCAACCTACCCTCCAGCTGCTGGATGTACAGCTGTAAACGCTGTTCATCCGCCATTTTACTAGCCAGACCCTGGCGCTAATATTATGTTAGGGTCTGCGGAATGCACCAAATATAAGATGTGGAGAGGTGTGTTCACAGCCCGGGGTCCACCGTGCAGGCGGAGCCTGCTGCTAGTAAAATGGCGCAAGAAGCGAACTCTGTTATCCCACAGAGTAGCCAAAATAAACGCCGTAACGCGCTGTGGCAATATGTGCAAACTCTGTTAATCCACAGAGCCGCTAGAAGGAGTGCCGCAGCGCTATATGGCGATGTGTGCGAACTCACTTAACACAACTGAGTCGCAAAATAAACACGCTAGGGCGCTGTCTAGCGTTGAAAGCGAACCCTGTTACATCACAGAGCCGCTGAGACAAACTTCTGTGTCCTGTCAGGCACCCAGGTACACAGTGAACAGCTAAGCGAACATAGAACGTGATCATGTGCTAATGTCCTCGCGGGAGTCACCCGCAATCTATGGCGTCTGAACGCCAGGCCCTGAATATGGCAATCAAACTCCTCACTGGTTATGCCGGCAATCTAGGACATCTAGGACACCGACCCTGACCAGCTAGCATACCAAACTCCTCACCGATTAAGTCGGTATTCTAGGGCTTATTTCAGCCAGGCCCTAACCACACACACGCATGACCACACTGGCGCTAAGCATATAATGATTGATATTAGCGCATGACGGCCCAGCCATGCCACCCTTTTATAGCAACAGCTATAGGACCTGCCAGAAACAAGGACCAATGAGAAACTGTTACAAACACATGTAGTTTCATGACCTTCCTGGCGGACCAATAGGAGCTGCTGGAGTACCTGAACATGTGACCCCAGATCTCCAATGAGAGATCTTACCCTGGGCATGCTCAGAAGGGGAAACGAAGGACTTAGTCCCAAAGACATCTGCTCCAGTACTGGCTATAATAGCAGATCCAGGAGAGGCAGCAGCAAGTCTCTGCACAGTACTGGAATGGGCAAGACGCTGGGACCGACGTCTCTGATGAGCAGGCTCCACTGCGGCCGGAGATGAATTGGGGACTGCAGCGGGACCGGTTCAAGACTCCCCTTGTGCAGCAGCGGGAACTCGAACCCTAACATATGGTGTAACAAAGCGCTATTCAGCAAATAAAAAGTAACAAAGGAGCAAAGCAAAAGTGCAGACAAAAATGGAGCACAATTGCAGCGTCAGACCCCCAAAAGGGGACAGGCTGCAGTCCACTGCAAGCAGCAAACCACAATGAAAATCAAACAGAGGAAAAAAAAATAGCAGACACTTATCTGAAGGAGAGCAGGAATCTAGCAGTGCTCCAAGCAAGACCAGAAGGAACAATTGATAATCGGCAAGGCTGCAGGGAACTCAGGCCACTTATATCCGCCAGCTGAAGACTATTCAGTAATCAGTTCATTACCCTCAGCAACCACCGGAGAGAGCCCCAGCTCAGAAGCCGCCTCCAGAATATTCACAACAGTATCCCCCCCCTTGAGGAGGGGTCACCGAACCCTCACCTGCGCAACCAGGCCGATCATGATGGGCTCGATGATAGGCACGGATAAGTCTCCCAGCATGAATGTCTAAGCAAACACCCAAGAATTGTCCTACTGACCATAACCTCTCCACTTAACCAAACACTGGAGTTTCCGTCTAGCAAAATGAGAATCCAATATCTTCTCAGCCACATACTCCAAATTGCCCTCAACCAAAACAGGGTCGGGAGGTGCAGCCATAGGAACCACTGGTTCGACAAACCTCTTCAATAAGGACTTGTGGAACACGTTATGGATCTTAAATGTCTCTGGAAGAAGCAAACAGAAGGAAACCAGATTAATCATTTCCATGATCTTATAATGAACCTTGGCTTAATTTTTGGAGATGCAACCTTCACAGGGATATTCCTTGAGGACAACCAAACCAAGTCCCCCACTTTAAAACGAGGACCATCAGTCCTATGCCGGTTGGCAAAGTGCTGGGCCTTCTCCTGAGAGAGAGACAACCTCTCCACCACCTGGTCCCAAATCTGCTGCATACGCTGCACAATAGAGTCAACCCCCGCCTCCGCCTGTCCTGAAGAAAATCGAGGGTGAAACCCGGAATTGCAGAAAAATGGAGACATCAAGGTGGCAGAGCTAGCTCTATTATTAAGAGCAAACTCAGCCAAAGGCAAAAAAGAGACCCAGTTATCTTGATCAGCAGACACAAAACATCTCAAATAAGTCTCCAAGGTCTGGTTTGTTCTCTCGGTTTGTCCAATGGTCTGAGGGTGAAATGCAGAGGAGAAAGACAACTGAACACCAAGTTTAGAATAAAAAATCCTCCAAAATCTGGAAACAAACTGGACTCCTCTGTCAGACACAATGTTCTCCGGAATGCCATGTAACCGAACTATGTGCTGAAAGAACAAAGGCACCAATTCGGAGGAGGAAGGCAACTTAGGTAATGGCACAAGATGTATCATCTTGGAAAACCTATCACAGATTACCCAGATAACGGTCATTCTCTGAGAGACAGGGAGGTCAGAAATTAAATCCATAGAAATATGGGTCCGTGGCCTCGAGAGAAAAAGGCACAAGGGTTACTCTTAGAGGTCTCTGGATCCCTTTGGGACAAAACGGCACCTGCCCCAATCTCAGAGGCATCAACCTCCACCTGAAACGGCAGAGAAACATCAGGCTGCCATAGAACAGGAGCATAAATGAATCTCTGCTTAAGTTCCTGAAACGCAGAAACTGCCTCAGGAGGCCAATTCACCACATCAGAACCCTTTTTGGTCAAATCAGTTTAATGGTTTAACAATACCAGAGAAATTACCAATAAATTTACGATAAAAATTGGCAAAACCCAAAAATCTCTGAAGAGCCTTTAATGAAGTAGGTTGAACCCAATCACAGATGGCCTGAACCTTGAACGGGTCCATTTCAATAACAGACGGAGACAAAATGAATCCCAGAAATGAGTTCTTCTGTATGCCAAAAAGACACTTTGATCCCTTCACATACAGTGCATTCTCTCTCAAAATCTGGAACACAGTCCGAACATGTTTCACATGAGAGTTCCAGTCATTGGAAAAAATCAAGATATCATCCAAATAAACAATCAGAAATTTATCCACAAAATCCCTGAAAATATCATTCATGAAGGATTGGAAGATGGAAGGGGCATTAGAAAGCCCAAAAGGCATCACTAGGTACTCAAAATGCCCCTCTGGGGTATTAAACGCTGTCTTTCATTCATCCCCATGCTTAATGCGAATAAGGTTATACGCCCCCCTGAGGTCAAGCATGGTAAACCAACTAGCACTTTTCACTCTGGAAAATAGGTCAGAAATCAAAGGTAACAGATATTGATATTTAACAGTGATCTTATTCAGGAGGCGATAATCAATACACGGCCTCAATGAACCATCCTTTTTGGCCACAAAGAAAAAACCGGCGCCCAAGGGTGAAGAGGATGGTCTGATATGACCCTTCTCCTATGACTCCTTGATATAAGATCGCATAGCATCGTGTTCAGGTACAGATAAATTAAAAAGGCTACCTTTAGGAAATTTACCATCAGGCACTAATTCAATAGCGCAATCATAGCTCCTGTGAAGGGGCAAGGATGCAGATTTACTTTCACTAAACACATCAGAAAAATCAGTCAAAAAGTCAGGGACATCCTGAGACTGGGGAGAGGCAGAAAAAAACAGGAGTGTCAGTATTAACACATTGGCAGCCCCAACTGGTCACAGACACAGATTTCCAATCCAAAACAGGATTATGAGACTGTAACCAAGGGAAACCTAGTACAATAATTTCATGCAAATTATGCAGCACCAGAAATTTGCAACTCTCCTGATGATCAGGTTCAACCCTCATTATCACCTGAGTAGAAAACTGGGGTTTATTCTCTGCCAAAGGGGTAGAATCAATGCCCAGTAGGGGAATAGACTTCCGCAGGGGTATCATGGGAAACCCACAACGTTTGGCAAAGTGAAAATCCATTAGGTTAATAGCTGCTCCTGAATCAACAAAAGCCTGAGCAGAAAATGTGGACAGGGAGCAAATCAGGGTAACAGTCAACAGAAATTTAGTCTGAACACTACCCAAGACAACTGAGTGTGCAAAACGTCTTCCCCGCTTAGGGCAGACAGAAATAGCATGGGAAGCGTCACCACAGTAGAAACATAACCCATTGCACTTACGAAACTCATGACGCTTAGCCCCAGAAGTCACTCCATCACACTGCATGGGCTCAGGAGCTGGCTCACAAGGCAACACTATCTCACGCATACCTCTGCACTCATGCAAACGTCTGTCAATTTGAATAGCCAAAGACATAGAATCATTGAGACCATAGGGAACAGGGAATCCCACCATAACGTCCTTTACTTTTTCTGACAGACCCTTTCGAAAAAGGGCTGCCAAAGCATCATCATTCCATTTGGTCAGGACTGCCCACTTTTGAAATTTCTGACAGTACAACTCAGCATCTTCAAGACACTGATTTAATGCCAACAAGATCTATTCAGCTTGATCAGTGACATTAGGTTCATCGTACAATAACCCCAGAGCCTGAAAAAATACATCAATATCATTCAAAACAGGATCCCCAGTGTCAGGGAAAAAGCCCAATCCTGAGGGTCACCGCGCAGCAGGGAGATGACAATTTGAACCTGCTGTGCCGCGTTCCCTGAGGACTTAGGCTTTCAGGCAAAAAACAACTTACAGTTATTTTTGAAATTCAGAAATTTAGATCGAACCCCAAAAACAAATCTGGCATGGGGATCCTAGGTTCCACAACCGGCAACCCAGCAAGATAGGTAGCAATACTCCGAACCTCAGTGGCAATCTGATCCACACGGCCAGACAACTGTGTAAACTCCATTGAAAAAAAAAAATTCCTCCGCAGCACCCAGAGAAAAGAGGGGAAACAAAATGCAACAGAGTTTCCTCATTACTATTTTCCCCTTCTGTGAGTACCATACAATTTTCAGTTTTTGGGCCGGTTATACTGTTATGTTTCGGTAACTGAGGAGAAATAGCAAAAAACAGCAAAAGCGGTAATACACCAGAGAACTTATTGGATTGCAGTAACCTGAACTAACCACACAACTAGAGGTAGCCGTGGAGCATTCCTACGGTGATCCTAGACGCCTCGTCACAGCCTGAGAGATAACTACACCTAAAGACAAAAAGATGAAAGCTATCTGCCCCGGAGCAGATCCCCAAAGAAAATAGGAAGCCCCCAAACATGTAATGCCGGTTAGACAAGAAGAAAGCATGGACACAGACAGAAAATAAAATGAGCAAACGCTGGGGCCCAATCTGTCTAGACAGAAAAGTACAGGAAAGAATTCTGACTGCAATTGAACAAAACCCTAAAAAAATATCAACACTTCTGATTGCCAAAAAACCTGAGATCACACGATCTCATCCACCTAAATCAGATCTCTGGTGTAACAAAACGCTATTCAGCAAATAAAAAGTAACAAAGGAGCAAAGCAAAAGTGCAGACAAAAACGGAGCACAATTGCAGCGCCAGATCCCCAAAAGGGGACAGGCTGCAGTCCACTGCAAGCAGCAAACCAGCAATGAAAATCAAACAGAGGAAAAAAAAACAGCAAACACTTATCTGAAGGAGAGCAGGAAACTAGCAGTGCTCCAAACAAGACCAGAAGGAACAATTGATAACCGGCAAGGCTGCTGGGAATTCAGGCCACTTATATCCTACCATTCAGCGCCAGCTGAAGGCCATTCAGTAATCAGTTCATTACCCTCAACAACCTCCGGAGGGAGCCCCAGCTCAGAAGCCACCTCCAGCATATTCACAACAGATTCCCCCATACATGGGGTATCAGCGCACTCAGGACAAATTGGACAACAACATTTGGGGTCAATATCTCCTCTTACCCTTGGGGAAATAAAAAATTGGGGTCTAAAAATTCATGTTTGGGTAAAAATATGATTTTTTTATTCACGAATCTACTTTATAACTTGTGTGAAGCACTTGGGGGTTCAAAGTGCTCATCACACATCTAAATAAGTTCCTTAGTGGGTCTAGTTTCCAAAATGGTGTCACTTGTGGGGGTTTCCACTGTTTAGGCACATCAGAGGCTCTCCAAATGCGACATGGTATCCGATCTCAATTCTAGCCAATTTTGGTGTGAAAAAGTCAAACGACGCTCCTTCCCTTCCGAGCTCGGCTGTGCGCCCAAACAGTAGTTTTCCCCACATATGGGTATCGGCACACTCAGAAGAAATTGCACAACTTTATCTGTCAATTTTCTCCTTTTACCCTTGTGAAAATAAAGAAATTGTAAAAGATCATTTTTGTGACTAAAAAGCTAAATGTTCATTTTTTTCTTCCACATTCAAAAAATTCCTGTGAAGCACCTGAAGGGTTAATAATCTTCTTGAATGTGGTTTTGAGTACCTTGAGTACCTTGAGGGGTGCAGTTTTTAGAATGCTGTCACTTTTGGGTATTTTCTGCCATATAGACCCCTCAAAGTGACTTCAAATGTTAGGTGGTCCCTTAAAAAATATTGTTTTTGTAAATTTTGTTATAAAAATGAGAAATCGCTGGTCAACTTTTAACCCTTATAACTTCCTAACAAAAAAAAATTTTGGTTCCAAAATTTTGCTTATGTAAAGTAGACATGTCTGAAATGTTATTTAGTAACTATTTTATGTGACATAATTCTCTGTTTTAAGGGCATAATAATTCAAATTTTGAAAATTGCGAAAATTTCAAAATTTTCGCCATGATTCCATTTTTTCATAAATAAACGCAAGTTATATCGAAGAAATTTTATGACTAACATGAAGTACAATATGTCACAGCAAAAAAATCTCAGAATTGCCAAAATCAGTTGATGCGTTCCAGAGTTATAACCTCATAAAGGGACAGCGGTCAGAATTGTAAAAGTTGGCCCAGTCATTAACATGCAAACCACCCTTGGGGGTTAAGGGGTTAAGCAGGGGTTTTCCGGTACTGGACAACCTTTGAAGTAACTTCAAAATTGAGTAATATTTGTGCATATTTATTCCTGTAACTAATGTTTATTTCTGCATGCTGTGTCATAAATCATAGAGATGAGCTAGCATTAAAAATGCTTGCGTGCTTGTTGCTTGAACTGAGCAATTCCTTGTACTCGCATGCTCGTTTCACATAACAAGTATAATGGGAGTCAATGGGAAAGCCAAGCTTTTTTCTGGCAGACGTGCGGGAGGCAGTGAAAATGTTCAAATGGATGGGAAAAGTGCTGAGTGGAAGCAGAACTGCATGAGGAAGACCCCGGAAGCATCTCTGACTCTCAGATCGCAGCTGAGAACAACGGTGTCACACTTTTACTCCACTATAAGGAGTGACAAAAAACATTCCAAACCGACGAAAAATTGCATTTTAACAGGTCCTTACCCCACAGTAGTGACATAAATTTCACGAGAGTAGAAATAATATAATATAATATGAACCGACAGGTCTTCCACTACACCCAATCCAACAGATAGACACCCAACCAGAAGTGTACACATTTCCAAAAATTACTGGCAGACACCACAAAAGTGGCATCAATTTCACCACAGTAGAAATAGTATAATAGGGACCGACAGGTCTTCCTCTACACCCAATCAAGCAGATGGACATCCAACCAGGAGTGTTCACATTTCCAAAAATTACTGGCAAATACCACAAAAGTGGCATCAATTTCACCACAGTAGAAATAGTATAATAGGGACCGACAGGTCTTCGACTACACCCAATCCAGCAGATGGACACCAAACCAGGAGCGTTCACATTTAACCCCTTCCCGACCCATGACGCCGACGTCGGGGTCATGAAAACCTGTGCCATCCCGACCCATGACGCCGACGTCGGCGTCATGCTATAAATCAAGTTCCTGCGGGTCGGGGGACCGGGGTCAGTGAAAGGTCACCCGACCCGCAGTAACAGGACCCTTACTGCATCACCACAGGGGGGTTGGCTTAACCCCCACGTGGCCACGATCGCTCTGATTGGCTGTTTAAAAGTGAAACAGCCAATCAGAGCGATTTGTAATATTTCACCAATGAAACTGGTGAAATATTACAATCCAGCCATGGCCGATGCTGCAATAGCATCTGCCATGGCTGGAGACCGCGATCAGACCCCCCCCACACCATGTCACGGCGGTGATCGGCCGCCGCCATCGAAAGATGGCAGCGATCGGTCACCGCCGTCGCTGTCTGCTCCCCTGCTCCTGCGATCACCCCCCCTCACCTTCTGATCCCCCCCCCACACCTTCCGACGTCCCCTACTCACCTCTCCCGGTCCACCGATGTCCCTGGAACCGTCTTGGAAAATGGCGGGCGCATGCGCAGTGCGCCCGCCGGCCGGCGCATGCGCAGTGCGCCCCCCATTGTACAAAAATTTATTTTGATCACTGTGATAAACTGTCACAGTGATCAAAATAAAAAAAAGTAAATGAACCCCCCCCTGTCATAGGTAGGGACAAATAATAAAATAAGATTTTTTTTTTTCTAGTGGATTGCTGCTGATCGCAGCTGATTTTGCTGCTCCGCATTGTGCTTTCCAGTGGGATTTCGCTGCTGATCCGCGGCGGATTTTGCTGCGGATCCGCGGCCGAGTTCGCTGCTGATCCGGGCGATTTCGCTGCGGATCCGCGGAGATTTCGCTGCTGATCCGCGGCGGATTTCGCGCTGATCCCGGCGGATTTCGCGCTGATCCGCGGCGGATTTCGCGGCTGATCCGCGGCGGATTTCGCGGCGGATCCGCGTCGAGATTTCGCTGCTGATCCGCGGCGGATATCGCTGCTGATCCGCGGCTGATTTCGCTGCTGATCCGCGGCTGATTTCGCTGCTGATCCGCGGCTGATTTCGCTGCTGATCCGCGGCGGATATCGCTGCTGATCCGCGGCTGGATTTCGCTGCTGATCCGCGGCGGATTTCGCTGCGGATCCGCGGTGGATTTCGCTGCGGATCCGCGGCGGATTTCGCTGGCTGATCCGCGGCGGATTTCGCTGCGGATCCGCGGCGGTTGCTGCTGCCGGCGGATTTCGCGGCTGATCCGCGGCGAGTTCGCTGCTGATCCGCGGCCGATTTCGCTGCGGATCCGCGGCCGATTTCGCTGCGATCCGCGGCGGATTTCGCTGCTGATCCGCGGCGGATTTCGCGGCTGATCCGCGGCGGATTTCGCTGCTGATCCGCGGCGGATTTTGCTGCTGATCCGCGGCTGATTTTGCTGCTGAACCGCTGCGGATTTTGCTGCTGATCCGCGACTCATTTTGCTGCGGATCCGCGGCTGATTATCTGCTGATTCATCTGCGCTAGCGGATATAGCATAACGCAATCGCGTTATGCTATACCGTTACCAGCCGGTCAACGCTATGTGTTGAACGGGCTGGTAAAACGCAATATGAACCCAGCATTAGGGTTAGAACTAGGGTTAGCATTAGGGTTAAGGTTAGAATTACGGTTAGGGTTGGAATTTGGGTTAGGGTTGGAATTAGTCTTAGGGTTGGAATTGTAGTTAGGTTTATGGTTAGAGTTGGGATTAGGGTTAGGGGTGTGTTGGGGTTAGGGTTATGATTAGGGTTTGTATTAAGTTTAGGTGTGTGTAGGGGTTAGGGTTGGGGTTAGGGGTGTGTTGGGGTTAGGGTTGGAGTTAGAATTGAGGGGTTTCCACTATTTAGGCACATCAGGGGGTCTCCATACGCGACATGGCGCCACCATTGATTCCTGCAAATTTTGCGTTCAAAAAGTCAAACAGTGCTCCCTTTATTCCAAGCACCGACGTATGCCCAAACAGTGGTTTATCCCAACATATGAGGTATCAGCGTACTCGGGAAAAATTGCACAACAACTTTGGTGGTTCTAATTTCTCCTGTTAACATTGGGAAAAAAAATTGGGGACTAAAAATTATTTTTGTGGAAAAAAAATGATTTTATATTTTCACGGCTCTGCGTTATAAACTTCTGTGAAGGACTTGGAGATTCAAAGTGCTTATCACACATCTATAGGAGTTCCTTGGGGGATCTAGTTTCCAAAATGGGGTCACTTGTGGGGAGTTTCTACTGTTTAGGCACATCAGGGACTCTGCAAACGTAACATGACGCCGAAGACCATTCCATCAAGTGGGCATTTCAAAACGTCACTACTTCCCATCCGAGCCCCGACGTGTGCCCATACAGTACTTTTCTCCCACATATGGGATATCAGCATACTCAGGACAAATTGGACAACAACTTTTGGGGTCTAATTTCTCATGTTACCCTTGGGAAAATAAAAAAATTGGGGACTAAAAGATCCTGATTGTGGAAAAAATATGATTTTTTTATTTTCATGCTCGGGCGTTATAAACTTCTGTGTAGCCCTTGGGGGTTCAAAGTGCTCACCACACATCTAGATAAGTTCTTTGCAGGGTCTAGTTTCCAAAATGGGGTCACTTGTGGGGAGTTTCTACTGTTTAGGCACATCAGGGGCTCTGCAAACGTAACAAGATGCCCGCAGACCATTTCATCAAGTCTGCATTTTAAAGCGTCACTACATCCCTTCCGAGCCCTGACGTGTGCCCAAACAGTGGTTCCCCCCCACATATGGGGTACTAGCGTATTCAGGACAAACTGGACAACAACTTTTGGGGTCCAATTTCTCCTGTAACCATTGTGAAAATAAAAAATAGTGGGCTAAAATATCATTTTTTGAAAAAAAAAATGATTTTTTATTTTCACGGCTCTGCATTATAAACTTCTGTGAAGCACCTGGGGGTTCAAAGTGCTCACTATGCATCTAGATAAGTTCCTTAAGGGGTCTAGTTTCCAAATGGGGTCACTTGTGGGGGAGCTCCAATGTTTAGGCACACAGGAACTCTCCAAATGCGACATGGCAACCGCTAAATATTCCAGCATATTTTCCATTCAAAAAGTCAAATGGCGCTCCTTCCCTTCTGAGCCCTGCCGTGCGTCCAAACAGTGGTTTATGACCACATATGAGTATCTGTGTACTCAGAAGAAATTGCCCAACAAATTTTAGGATCCAATTTATACTGTTGCCCATGTGAAAATGAAAAAAACTGAGGCTAAAAAGAAATTTTTGTGAAAAAAAAGTACTTTCTTTTTTTTACGGATCAATTTGTGAAGCACCTGGGGGTTCAAAGTGCTCACTATGCATCTAGATAAGTTCCTTAGGGGGTCTAGTTTCCAAAATGGGGTCACTTGTGGGGAGCTCCAATGTTTAGGCACACAGGGACTCTCCAAATGCGACATGGCAAGCGCTAAATATTCCAGCATATTTCCATTCAAAAAGTCAAATGGCGCTCCTTCCTTCTGAGCCCTGCCGTGGCCCAAACAGTGGTTTATGACCACATATGAGGTATCTGTGTACTCAGGAGAAATTGCCCAACAAATTTTAGGATCCAATTTATACTGTTGCCCATGTGAAAATGAAAAAAACTGAGGCTAAAAGAAATTTTTGTGAAAAAAAAAGTACTTTCTTTTTTTACGGATCAATTTGTGAAGCACCTGGGGGTTCAAAGTGCTCACTATGCATCTAGATAAGTTTCTTAGGGGGTCTAGTTTCCAAAATGGGGTCACTTGTGGGGGAGCTCCAATGTTTAGGCACACAGGGACTCTCCAAATGCGACATGGCAACCGCTAAATATTCCAGCATATTTTCCATTCAAAAAGTCAAATGGCGCTCCTTCCCTTCTGAGCCCTGCCGTCCCGCCAAACAGTGGTTTATGACCACATATGAGGTATCTGTGTACTCAGGAGAAATTGCTTAACAAATATTAGGATCCAATTTATACTGTTGCCCATGTGAAAATGAAAATAACTGAGGCTAAAAGAAAATTTTTGTGAAAAAAAAGTACTTTCTTTTTTTTACGGATCAATTTGTGAAGCACCTGGGGTTCAAAGTGCTCACTATGCATCTAGATAAGTTCCTTAGGGGGTCTAGTTTCCAAAATGGGGTCACTTGTGGGGGAGCTCCAATGTTTAGGCACACAGGGACTCTCCAAATGCGACATGGCAAGCGCTAAATATTCCAGCATATTTTCCATTCAAAAAGTCAAATGGCGCTCCTTCCCTTCTGAGCCCTGCCGTGCGCCCAAACAGTGGTTTATGACCACATATGAGGTATCTGTGTACTCAGGAGAAATTGCCCAACAAATTTTAGGATCCAATTTATACTGTTGCCCATGTGAAAATGAAAAAAACTGAGGCTAAAAGAAAATTTTTGTGAAAAAAAAGTACTTTCTTTTTTTTACGGATCAATTTGTGAAGCACCTGGGGGTTCAAAGTGCTCACTATGCATCTAGATAAGTTTCTTAGGGGGTCTAGTTTCCAAAATGGGGTCACTTGTGGGGGAGCTCCAATGTTTAGGCACACAGGGACTCTCCAAATGCGACATGGCAACCGCTAAATATTCCAGCATATTTTCCATTCAAAAAGTCAAATGGCGCTCCTTCCCTTCTGAGCCCTGCCGTGCGCCCAAACAGTGGTTTATGACCACATATGAGGTATCTGTGTACTCAGGAGAAATTGCTTAACAAATATTAGGATCCAATTTATACTGTTGCCCATGTGAAAATGAAAATAACTGAGGCTAAAAGAAAATTTTTGTGAAAAAAAAAGTACTTTCTTTTATTTACGGATCAATTTGTGAAGCACCTGGGGGTTCAAAGTGCTCACTATGCATCTAGATAAGTTCCTTAGGGGGTCTAGTTTCCAAAATGGGGTCACTTGTGGGGGAGCTCCAATGTTTAGGCACACAGGGACTCTCCAAATGCGACATGGCAAGCGCTAAATATTCCAGCATATTTTCTATTCAAAAGTCAAATGGCGCTCCTTCCCTTCTGAGCCCTGCCGTGCGCCCAAACAGTGGTTTATGACCATATATGAGGTATCTGTGTACTCAGGAGAAATTGCCCAACAAATTTTAGGATCCAATTTATACTGTTGCCCATGTGAAAATGAAAAAAAACGAGGATAAAGAACATTTTTGTGAAAAAAAAGTACTTTTTTTTTTTTTACGGATCAATTTGTGAAGCACCTGGGGGTTTAAAGTGCTCACTATGCATCTAGATAAGTTCCTTAGGGGGTCTAGTTTCCAAAATGGGGTCACTTGTGGGGGAGCTCCAATGTTTAGACACACAGGGACTCTCCAAATGCGACATGGCAAGCGCTAAATATTCCAGCATATTTTCCATTCAAAAAGTCAAATGGCGCTCCTTCCCTTCTGAGCCCTGCCGTGCGCCCAAACAGTGGTTTATGACCACATATGAGGTATCTGTGTACTCAGGAGAAATTGCCCAACAAATTTTAGGATCCAATTTATACTGTTGCCCATGTGAAAATGAAAAAAACTGAGGCTAAAAGAACATTTTTGTGAAAAAAAAGTACTTTCTTTTTTTTACAGATCAATTTGTGAAGCACCTGGGGGTTCAAAGTGATCACTATGCATCTAGATAAGTTCCGTAGGGGGTCTAGTTTCCAAAATGGGGTCACTTGTGGGGGAGCTCCAATGTTTAGGCACACAGGGACTCTCCAAATGTGACATGGCAAACGCTAAATATTCCAGCATATTTTCCATTGAAAAAGTCAAATGGCGCTCCTTCCCTTCTGAGCCCTGCCGTGCGCCCATACAGTGGTTTATGACCACATATGAGGTATCTGTGTACTCAGCAGAAATTGCCCAACAAATTTTAGGATCCATTTTATCCTGATGCCCATGTAAAAATGAAAAAATTGATGCTAAAAGAAAATTTTTGTTGGAAAAATTAAAATGTCCATTTTTTCCTTCCACGTTGCTTTAGTTCCTGTGAAGCACCTGAAGGGTTAATAATCTTCTTGAATGTAGTTTTGAGTAGCTTGAGGGGTGCAGTTTTTAGAATGGTGTCACTTTTGAGTATTTTCTGCCATATAGACCCCTCAAAGTGACTTCAAATGTGAGGTGGTCCCTAAAAAAAATGGTTTTGTAAATTTTGCTGTAAAAATGAGAAATCGCTGGTCAACTTTTAACCCTTATAACTTCCTAACAAAAAAAAATGTTGTTCCCAAAATTGTGCTGATGTAAAGTAGACATGTGGGAAATGTTATTTATTAACTAATTTGTGCCACATAACTCTCTGGTTTAACAGAATAAAAATTAAAAATTTGAAAATTACAAAATTTTCAGAATTTTCGCCAAATTTCCATTTTTTTCACAAATAAACGCAAAAATTATCGACCTAAATTTACCACTAACATGAAGCCCAATATGTCACAAAAAAACAATCTCAGAATCTCTAGGATCTGTTGAAGCGTTCCTGAGTTATTACCTCATAAAGGGACACTGGTCAGAATTGCAAAAAATGGCAAGGTCTTTAAGGTCAAAATAGGCTGGGTCATGAAGGGGTTAAACAAACTAGGGCTTTACACCACAGAAGAAGCATCAATTTCACCATAGTAGAAATAGTATAATAGGGACTGACAGGTCTTCCACTACACCCAATCAAGCAGATGGACATCCAACCAGGAGTGTTTATATTTCCAAAAATTACTGCCAAATACCACAAAAGTGGCATCAATTTCACCACAGTAGAAATAGTATAATAGGGACCGACAGGTCTTCGACTACACCCAATCCAGCAGATGGACACCAAACCAGGAGCGTTCACATTTAAACAAATGAGGGCCTTACACCACAGAAGTAGCATCAATTTCACCACAGTAGAAATAGTATAATAGGGACTGAGAGGTCTTCCACTACACCCAATCATGCAGATGGATACCCAACCAGGAGTGTTCACATTTAAATAAATGAGGGCCTTACACTACAGAAGTGGCATCAATTTCACCACAGTAGAAATAGTATAATAGGGACTGAGAGGTCTTCCACTACACCCAATCAAGCAGATGGATACTCAACAAGGAGTGTTCATATTACCAAAAATTACTGGCAGACACCACAAAAGTGAAATCAATTTCACCACAGTATAGATAGTATAATAGGGACTGACAGGTCTTCCATACAATCCAGAAGAAGGACACCCAACCTGTAGTTTTCACATTTTATAAAATGAGGGCCTGACACCACTGAAGTGGAATAACTGTCACGAGAATAGAAATAGAATAATTGGGACCAACACGTCTTCCACTACAACCCTGCAGATGTAGACCAACCATGACTGTTCACATTTCCACAAATTTGTGTTAACATCAGCAGCAGCAGCCTCAGCAGGCACAGAAGCCACACTAAAGGTATCTAAAGTGCAGTTACGTGACATTAATGCATTACACTAAAAAATGCAATATCACCTGGTCTGTACAGTCTGCAATTGGGGTGCAAAAGTACTTGAAGATCCATGACTTGTTCATCTTGATGAAATTTAGGTGGTCTATACTTTCAGGGGACAGCCAGCTGCGCTTATCCGTCAGGACACCATCAGCAGCGCTGAAGACACGTTCTGAGAGAAGGCTGGCTGCCTGGCATGATTAAACCTCCAAGGTGTGTCAGGCGAGCTCAGGCCACTCATTCATTTTGGAAGACCAAAATGTGAAAGGGTCCAAACTCTCCATGTTGCTTGCCCATCACCTCTTCCACCTCCATTTGTTCCTCGGATCTTGCATCTTCGATAACAGTTTGTCTGTTATCACCAGCCCACCTTGATCACAGTAATCCACCCTCCCTTGGCACCCATCTGTGTGATGACAGTCTTGAACTTAGAGACAATGTTATCCCTTCCGCTTCCTCCTCTGCTTTCTCCTTTTCTTCTGGGACCACCATCTCCTCCCGCAGGCTATTAAAAGTCTGCTCCAGCATATAGATGACCGGAATAGTGATGCTGATGATGACGTCATTAGCGCTAACCATCTTAGTAGTCATTTCTAAACTGTGCACAAGGGTGCAGAGGTCCGTAATCTGTGCCCATTCTGTAAACGTGATATGCACAACATCCATACTGCGTTGGCCCAGGCTATACGATATGACATACTGTGTCAGGGTTCATTTCTGCTGCCACAGTCACTGCAACATGTGCAGAGTGGAATTCAACCGTGTCGGCACATTGCATGTCAACCTGATAACTGGCATGGACAAAGATCTCTGTATTGATGCAAGTCAATGACCAGAGGGGTGTGAACAGTGGAAATGAGCACACAGCTTACATACTACATGCTTTCTAGAGCACCTAACCCAGGCCAGGATAGTGGTGGAGAAAACACTGTACCACCAGGTTGAGGACGTGAACCATGCAAGGCACATGTGAGAGTTTGCCTCGCCATAGGGCCGCCACCAGGTTTGCAACCGTTATCGTACACAGCTTTCCCTGGATGCATGCAGGTTTAGCGGAGACAGCCATTGATCAAACTCAGCCTGGAGAGCTGTACACAACTCTTCAGCTGTATGACTGCGATCTCCAAGACATTTAGATTTTAATACTGCCTGATTGCGGTGAGCCCTGGAGGTGGAGGAGATTTCCTCTGCACTGTTGGAATGCATGTCTCATTAAGTCAGAGATTGAGGGTACAGGTCGAGGCCCTGGAGGAGATAGAGGAGGCAGAAGCAGTGGAGGAAGTGTTAAATATAGAGATTTGGCCTGTTAGCCTTGGGGATTCCAAGACTTGTGGAGCAGTGCCTGTCCGCACATCCATCACAGTCATCCAATTCTCAGTAAGCGAGATGTAACACCCTTGGCCATGTTTACTCGTCAAAGTGTCTGTGGTGAAATGCTCCCTGGCAGACAGAGATTTAGTCAAGAAATGGGTGATGTTGTCTGCGACATGCTGGTGTAGCGCAGGCACAGCTTTCTTAGAAAAGTAATGGCGACTGGGCAATTGATCATGGGGACTGTGACGGTCATCAGCTTTTGGAATCTGTCTGTATCTACCAGGCGGATAGGCAGCATTTCTGTGGCCAACAGCAGATTGGAGATGGTGGAGTTCAACCTCTTAGAAGACCTACATCTCAATAGTTGGCATGGTAACAGAGGATGAGGAAGAAGCAGCAGATGCGATTTATGGGGCGGCTGATGGTTGTTGAGTTCTGCCGGTCCGCATTTTTGCGCAGTGGGATTGCCACAGTAAAGCATGTTGATTGCGCATGTGAAGGTTCATACATATAGTAGTCAAATTATTGCACTTTTTACCTCAACTCAATTTTTTTTTCAAAGTTGGCAGATTACGTGAGTTGGCTCATTCTTTGCAGTGTCAAAAAAGGCCCAGGCTAGGCAACAATGCCACCCCTGCGAGCTGCAGACCTGCGGATGCTGCCGGTCACAGGCACAGTTGTGGCTGAGGATGTATTGCTGTTCGTGGCTGCATCACTAAGTGTCTGCGACATATGGTGCAATGTAACCTCCTCGTCTTTCTCCTCAGATTACTTACTCAACAGTGTGCTTCTATGCTCACACCAACTGGGATCTAACACCTCATCATCATCCTATGTGTTAACACATTCCTTGCCATTGGAGTCACCCTCCACCTTTTCTTGCCCTGACAGCACAGTACAGTCCGTGTGAGCCTCAGATATCTGAGTCTCATCAGAATAACCTCCCTCTAGGGATTAATGTCTGATGATGAGGGTCAGGATGCTATTTGGACCCTTCTTTGTCAGGTTCTGAATTTCAGCTAAAAAATTTTTTGGCATCGGTGCAGATTTCCTCCACTTGACTCTGTGAAGCTTTTGAGTACACTTTTGATGACCATGGCATAAAATGTGAGAACAGCTCTTCAGACTCACCCATCTGTGGTTCCGTACAGTCAGTTGTACGGTTGGAAAGTTGGGATGCCGGGGAAGCAAGGGGAATTTGTGTGCCACCTCTGTGGACTGTACTGGGTGTGATGTTGAGGTGGAGGAAGAGGAGGAGAGGCCACTTGAAGCTGCACTTGGCATCCACTCGAGTACATGCTCTTTCCGGGCATCATCAACAAAGGCATACAGCTGTGCATGTGCCAAAGAAAGGTAGTGGAGTAGCCTGTCCAGTAACAGAAGTTGTCAGTTGTCTTTGCATAGGACGTGACGTTGCTTCACTAGTGCTTTCACAAACATTACCACCTGCCCCACATACACCTTTAACACCAAGCCTAATTCCCCTTCCACCATGGCCTCGCTTTTTCCCAGTCATGTTGCTCAGATAGTGTGGTAGGAGCACAGTATTAGCAACAAAAAATTAGATTTTAAACTCTGCACCACCTCTGCAAACAGCTGAATTCCAGCGAAAGTAAATTGCAAGTTGAAATATCACTTGCTGTATTGTGTTAGTCAAAGAAAAAAAGATTTGCTTCAGTGTCGATGAGGCCTGTATGACAAAAAAGTTATGCTACAAACAATTTGAAAGTCACGTCCCCTACTGTATGAAACTAGGAACAGTAGAATTTTTTGTGGCCTCTGTATCAGGCCTCTATAACACCCTAGATAGATGCTGCAAACTATTTGAAAGTCATATCCACTACTGTATGACACTAGGAACAGAAGATTTTTTTGTGGGCCTATGGATCAGGCCTCTGCAACCTACTAGATGCTGCAAACTATTATAAAGTAATTTCCCCTACTGTATGACACTAGGAACAGAAGAATTTTTTGAGGTCTTTATATTAAGCCTTTATAACAAACTAGATGCTGCAAACTATTTGAAAGTCAGGTCCCGTACTGTATGACACTAGGAACAGAAGGATTTTTCTGTGGTCTCTGCATCAGGCCTCTATAACACACTAGATGCTACAAACTATTTAAAAGTCAGGTCCACCACTGTGTGATGCAAGGAACGGAAGGATTTTTTTATGACCTCTGTATCAGGCCTCTATAAGACATGACTCTGGAAAGGTCGATTTTCTGTGACCTACCCTACCTTGTTGTCCAGCTGTCCGTTATCATAGAGGGCACCTCACTCCTCGGTTAGTCCTTTTGAATCCTTTCCCTGAGACCCCACCACCTTTTACCCTATGTCATTTTCTCCCTGCCCTCGAGCCAATGCCCCTTAGCTTGTCTTTCGTTCTCCTCCTCCAGACCAGAAGAATTTTTTTGTGGCCTCTGTATCAGGCCTCTATAACATACTAGATATTGCAAACTATTTGAAACTCAGGTCCCCTACAGTTTGTCTTTAGGAACATAAGCATTTCTTGTGGCCTCTATATAAGCCATTTATAACACACTAGATGCTGCAAACTATTTAAAAGTCAGGTCCCCTACTATATGACACTGAGAACAGAAGAATTTTTTTGAAATCTCTGTATCAGGCCTCTATAACACACTAGATACGGCAAACAATTTGAAAGTCAGGTCTTCTACTGTATTACACTAGGAACAGAAGAATTTTTTGTGGCCTCTGCATCAGGCCTCTATGACACAGTAGATGCTACAAACCATTTAAAAGTCAGGTCTCCTACTTTATGACACTAGGAAGATAAGAATTTTTTTGTGGCCTATGGTTCAGGCCTCTATAACACTCTAGATGTTGCAAACTATTTGAAAGTCAGGTCCCATAATGTATGACACTAGGAAGAGAAGAATTTTTTTGGCCTCTGAATCAGGCTTCTATATCAAACTAGATGCTGCAAACTATTTGAAAGTCAGGTCCCCTGCTGTTTGACACTAGGAACAGAAGAATTTTTTGTGGCCTATAGATGAGGCCTCTATAACACACTAGATGCTGCAAACTATTTGAAAGTCAGGTCACTTACAGTATGACACTAGAAATATAAGAATTTTTTGTGGCCTATGGTTCAGTCCTCTATAGCACTCTAGATGTTGCAAACTATTTGAAAGTCAGGTCCCCTACTGTATGATGCTAGGAATAGACAGATTTTTTTGTGGCCTCTGTATCAGGCCTCTATAACACACTAAATGCTGCAAACTATTTGAAAGTCAGGTCCCCTATTGTATGACATTAGGAACAGAAGAATTTTTTGCAGCCTCTGAATCAGACTTCTATATCATACTAGATGCTTCAAACTATTTGAAAGTCAGGTCCCCTACTGTATGACACTAGGAACAGAAGAATTTTTTTGAGACCTCTGTATCAGGCCTCTATAACACACTAGTTGCTGCAAACTATTTGAAAGTCACGTCCCCTACAGTATCTTTTTGGAACATAAGAATTTTTTGTGGCCTCTATATAAGGCCTCTATAACACACTAGATGCTGCAAACTATTTGAAAGTCAGGATCCCTACAGTATGTCACTACGAACAGAAGAACTTTTTGTGGCCTCAATATAAGGCCTCAATAACACACTAGATGCTGCAAACTATTTGAAAGTCAGGTCTCCTGCTGTATGACGTTAGGAACAGAAGAATTTTTTGTGGTCTCTGAATCAGGCCTCTATAACACACTAGATGCTGCAAACTATTTGAAAGTCAGGATCCCTACAGTATGTCACTAGGAACAGAAGAACTATTTGTGGCCTCTATATAAGGCCTCTATAACACACTAGATGCTGCAAACTATTTGAAAGTCAGGTCTCCTGCTGTATGACAATAGTAACAGAAGATTTTTTGTGACCTCTGTATCAGACCTCTATAACAAACTAGAAGCTACAAACTATTTAAAAGTCAGGTCCCCTATTGTATGAAACTAGGAACAGATTAATTCTTTTGTGGCCTATGGATCAGTCCTCTATAACACACTAGATGCTACAAACTTTTTGATAGTCAGGTCTTCTACTGTATGACACTAGGAACAGAAGGATTTTTTGTTGGCCTCTGGATCAGCTTAATTTTAACCCAACAAAATGACGAAGTGTGATACGGCAAGTAGTCTAACTTTTTGCTACTGAATTTTTTTTTTCTTTTAATGTGCCTTAGGTCTGCAGACAGTTTCATATCACCACAGCACAAAATTCCAAGGTGGGATACAGCAGGCTGTTTCACATGTAGTTATTGAAAAAATATTATTTTGAATGCTTTACTCGTGCATGGAGCACAATAGAAGCAGTGCACAACATACTTGTAGGACATGTGCCCTGCTGGCTTTATCTGTGGACCTCAGTAATGGCCAAAAAAAGTGCTGGAAGGTAAATTTAACAGCCACACTGGACAGTAGCTATCTACACTATCTGACTCATATACAACCACCAGCTAACTAACTAAAATCTTGCTGTTACAGTGCCAAAATGGCGCTAAAAGAAGATGTCTTCTATTTATATGGAGAGCGACATGTGATTTAAGCAGTCAATTACACAAGCCGTTGTGTTAGGACAGTGTGGGTGTTTACTGCGCCCTGATTGGATAGCCGCAATGTGCACACTTAAAGTTAGGGGAAAAAAATGACTGTTTACAAGAAAGCCACACCTCTGAGCTCTTCAAAAGCCCTCCCCTCATCAAACACGTGCCAAACGCTCATGATACACCACCATTATTGTTGCTAAAGTGCTGAAAATAATTTTGAAGCAGCGCAAATATTTTCCCGCACTTTTACAGGTTGTTACCGTTTTTTTCCGAATTTATTAAATTTTGCTCATGTTTCCGATCATAAATTTGAATGTGCCATATTCGTGCCAAATTTATGTTTTGGCGATTGTTTTCCGAACAAATTCGCTCATCACTAATTATATACCAACGAAATGTACTCTAGACCACGGAAAAGTCTATTGGCGAACAATTTACTACCGATAAATTTTTCAACAAGTTTTTTGAGGCTTTTATAGCAACCAAATCTATGTAAGAAGATGTAGTACCCTATGCATTAGCAATATAATGCTGATAAACTTTGAACACTTTTTCGAGAGTTATATACCAATGAAATGTACCCAAGAGGAGGTAATACCCTATGGATGAGCAATATAATATGGATAAATTATGAACTAGTTTTTTTAGAGTTATATACCAACAAAATTTACCCAAGAAGATTTAATATCCTATGGATGAGTAATATAAGATCGATATACTTTTTAACAAGTTTCTTGAGGATTTTATAGCAACAAAATGTACCAAAACGATGACACCGGTTGCAAATTGCCATTTTATTTGTCTCAGAACTCTCTTTAAAAATGTCCCCGACTGGGTACAAATAACTCTTTGATGGAGAAATTCAGGAGTGTCGGTGATCTACTGAACAGTTTCCAGTATTATCTCTCTGGTCACCTTACTGCCTCTTCCTGTCTGTTTCAGTGATGCCGATCTCCCCCTCTCAGTGCTACTGGCCACACTCTGCATTCCAGATTCCTAGGTTGGGTTGGTGACTTGACTTCATCATCCACCACCTCGTCTTCCACGATCACACCCAGGTCCTCCTTACTTCTTGACATAACAAGACTTAGCGGTAACTGTGCTTCATCATCATCTCCTTCATTATCCCAAATTTTCCATTTCCCATGTTCTTGTGGCTTTAGCCATGGCTGCTCTCAGTTTTGAGCATCACTAAACAGCATGTCCTCCTGTCCCTCTTGGAGCATGCAGATTGAGAGGCAAAAATCAAGAAATAATGTTGTAAAGAGCTCCCGGAGTGTTCTAGTGTGGAATCACTAGTCTCCTGGGACTCAACAAGGTGGGAAGAAGGAGGATCAGGGTGAACCAGACTTTAGGCTGGTGAAACTGTGTGGAAGACTGGGCTACTAAGCCTGTTAAAAGCATTATCTGCTATCCAACCAACCACCTATTCACACTGCTCTGGCTTCAGAAGTGGTGTACAGTGCTTACCTGCAAAGTTGGATATGAACCTATGTGTCGTGGATGGGCATATTTCTTGTGCTCCAGCAACAGGAGTAGTCACACCTGCCGCATGGCCTTGACATCTTCTTGCACCATTATCAGCACTTTCATTTCCCCTTTCCTTAATGCACATCTTAAGCATTTTTTAATTTCTAGGTCTCTAAACCAAGTTTTATTTTAAAAAAAAGTTGGTCACCTGCATCAATCAATGCAGTTTTTGGGAGCTTACTCTACCATAATGTAACAGAAAGAATGCAAAAGTGTATAGATGACAATCAAATTTATTCCAGAAAAATGTTTCAATACTTTTTTCCGTTTTATGGATCACAGAAATGTGCGTAGACCTCGTAATAACCAGGGGAGGAGTCCCGAGGAGATAATTTGCATATTCCCAGTGCCTTCTGGGATAAGTGAAGAGTCTCCGCGAGCTCAAGGAACACTGGATTTTGGCTGTTGCAGCTGAAAGGAGGACATCAGTAAACCAGGGGAGGAGTCCCGAGGAGATAATTTGCATATTCCCAGTGCCTTCTGGGATAAGTGAAGAGTCTCCGCGAGCTCAAGGAACACTGGATTTTGGCTGTTGCAGCTGAAAGGAGGACATCAGTAAACCGCGCGCCGCTTTATTTCACCGCTTGATTATCTCTTGAACAATAAGAACATGGAAGAGGCTAGGAGCCATGTGGTGAGCTGCATTTCTTGCTACATGTTCATAGACTTACCAGTGGAAAAGCCAAACATCACATGCCAGAAATGCAAGCTTGTGTCCCTGTTGGAGGAAAAGTTGCAAAATCTGGAAGAGAGGTTATCTACATTGAAGACCATTAAGGAAGGTGAAGAGTTCTTAGCAGAGCAGAATTTTCTCTTCATGGTACAGAAAGAGAAGAAATTCGAAGTGCAACTGAAGAAACAGAGGAATGGAAGCATGTGACCCAGAGAAGCAGGAGGATCAGGAGGCAGTCAGCTCCAATTCTGCTCAGGAACCAATACCAGGCTCTTACACAGGAGAACGATGAAGAAATACATCAGGATAAGACTTTGCCCACAAACAACCTTCTACGCCCTCAGAGTCCTCCTGAATGGAGAAAGAAAACTGTTGTGAAGAAGAAACGGAGAGTTGTTGTCATGGGCGATTCCCTGTTGAGAGGAACAGAGGCTGCTATCTGCAGACCGGATATAACCTCAAGAGAAATGTGCTGTCTTCCAGGTGCAAAAATTAAAGATGTGTCTGACAGGATATCAGGACTCTTCAGACCTAAAGATGACTACCCATTCCTGCTAATACATGTGGGGACAAATGACACCGCTAGAAACGACCTGGAAACCATCTGCAGTGACTTTGAAAACTTAGGTAAGAAAGTGAAAGAACTGGGAGCGCAGGTGGTCTTCTCTTCCATCCTCCCAGTGGATGGCCATGGAACAAGGAGGTGGAATAAGATTCTGCAGGTGAACAACTGGCTACGTCGATGGTGCCGTCAGCAAGGATTTGGATTTCTGGATCACGGAGTGAATTACCTATACGATGGACTACTTGCTAGAGATGGGGTGCACCTTACGAAGACTGGAAAACATGTATTTGGAAGTCGCCTTGCTACACTCATCAGGAGAGCTTTAAACTAGAACAATGTGGGAAGGGAAGCAAAACGCCAGCAAAAGCCATACACTTGACAAATACTATTGAGATTTCTGCTATTAGAAGAGAAGGGGAAGAACAAAGACAAAAAATTTACATAATAAAAATATTGAAGGAAGAGAAACCAATCACAAACTAAAGTGTTTCTATACGAATGCACAAAGCATGGGCAACAAACAAGGAGAACTGGAGCTACTAACGCAGGAGAAGAAATATGATGTCATTGGAATCACTGAGACTTGGTGGGACGATACACATGATTGGAATACAAGGCTAGAAGGATACAACTTATTTGCAAGAAACAGACTTGATAAACGAGGAGGAGGTGTTGCATTGTATGTTAGAAAATCGTATATCTGCACAGAGATTGACGCTTCAGAGACTGGGAGTTCTGTGGAAACTGTTTGGGTAAGAATACAAGGACAGAACAATGGAAAGGACACCATTGTAGGCATTTACCACAGGCCGCCTGTGCAAGCTGAAGATATGGATGAACTCTTTATGCATCAAATGGCCAAGTTCTCCAAAAAATATGACATAGTGGTCATGGGAGATTTCAACTATCCAGACATTTGTTGGGAATCTCTCTCAGGCAAAACTAACAGGTCCAGGAAATTCTTATCCTCTCTTGCTGACAACTTTATCTTCCAAAAGGTAATGGAGAAAACAAGGGGATCTGCTACCTTGGATCTAATCCTCATAAACAGGGAGGAAATGGTGGAGGAGGTAAGAGTGGCTGGGACTCTAGGAGGTAGTGACCATGCTATTTTAGAATTTTGGATAACAAGAGGAGGAAGACCTGTGAAGACTCAGACGTCAAGGTTAGATTTCAGAAAGGCAGATTTTAAGGAACTCAGAAAGAGAATTGGAGGGATCCAATGGCTGGATATCCTTAAGGACAAAAATGTCCAGGAAGGATGGAAAATCTTGAAAAATGAGATTCTCAAAGCACAATCGTTAACAATTCCGAAAAGAGGGAAGAATGGGAAGCATTTAAGGAAATCAGGATGGATGAACATAGAACTTAAACACATGCTAAAAAGGAAGAAAGAAATGTTTATCAAATGGAAAGAGGGAGGCATATCTAAAGAAGAATATAATGCCATCTGCAGAACCTGCAGGGCACAAATCAGATTATCTAAAGCTGACAATGAACTAAGGCTTGCAAGTGACGTCAAAAGCAACAAAAAAGGATTTTGGGGATACGTCAAAAGTAAAAGAAAAGTCAAAGATGCTATAGGATTTTTACAGGATGAAAATGTTGAAATGGTAAGTCAGGATGTTGAGAAGGCTGAACTTTTAAATTCCTATTTTGCATCTGTTTTCTCTCAGAAAGGAAATGTAACATCAACTGATCTTCACTGTCCTATTAAAGGAATAGAAGAATCCAGGATATCTATAAACAGAAAGACAGTGAGGAAACACTTAGCTAACATAAATGAATTCAAGTCTCCAGGTCCAGATGAATTACACCCCAGGGTACTGAAGGAGATAGCAGAAGAAATTCTTGAACCACTGTCCATAATCTTTGAAAATTCTTGGAGAACAGGAGAAGTCCCAGAAGACTGGAGAAGAGCAAATGTTGTTCCTATCTTCAAAAAGGGGAAGAAGGTGGACACAGGGAACTACAGGCCGGTGAGTCTGACTTCTATACCAGGAAAGATCTTTGAACAAATTATTAAAGAACATGTATGCAAGTACCTGGATAAGAATGAAGTGATTAAACAGAGTCAGCATGGGTTTGTAACTAATAAGTCATGTCAGACTAACTTAATTTCCTTCTATGACAGAATCACTGACTGGGTGGATCAGGGAAATGCTGTAGATATAGTATATCTTGACTTCAGCAAAGCATTTGACAAAGTATCTCACACAATCCTTATTGAAAAAATGACTAAGTATGGAATGGACAAGGCAACTGTTAGGTGGATTCATAACTGGCTTAGTGATCGGACCCAGAGAGTGGTCGTAAATGGCTGCACATCCAGTTGGAAGAATGTCTCAAGTGGGGTACCACAAGGCTCTGTTTTGGGCCCTGTATTGTTCAACATCTTTATCAATGATTTAGATGAAGGAATTGAGGGTAAACTGATCAAATTTGCTGATGACACAAAGCTAGGAGGGGTAGCTAATACTAGAGAAGAGAGAGAGAGGATTCAAAAAGATATACATAAACTGGAGCAGTGGGCAGCAACTAACAGAATGGATTTTAACAGGGAAAAATGCAAAGTACTACATGTGGGCAATAAAAATGAAAAAAGCATATACAAAATGGGAGGAATAGGGCTAAGTAACAGCACATGTGAAAAAGACTTGGGTATACTAATTGATCACAGACTTAACATGAGTCAACAGTGTGATGCAGCAGCAAAAAAGGCAAATGCAATTCTAGGATGTATCAACAGAAGCATACAGTCTAGATCACGTGAGGTCATTATTGCCCTCTACTCCTCTTTGGTCAGACCTCATCTGGAATACTGTGTCCAGTTTTGGGCACCACATTTTAAAAAAGACATCAACAAACTGGAGCAAGTTCAGAGAAGAGCCACCAGAATGGTGACCGGTCTGCAAACCATGTCCTATGAGGAACGGTTGCAGGATTTGGGAATGTTTAGCTTGCAAAAAAGAAGACTGAGAGGAGACTTAATAGCTGTCTACAAATATCTCAAGGGCTGTCACATTGTAGAAGGATCATCTTTATTCTCATTTGCACAAGGAAAGAATAGAAGCAATGGGATGAAACTGAATGGGAGGAGACACAGATTAGATATTAGAAAAAACTTTTTGACAGTTAGGGTGATCAATGAGTGGAACAGGCTGCCACAAGAGGTGGTGAGTTCTCCTTCAATGGAAGTCTTCAAACAGAGGCTGGATAGACATCTGTCTGGGATGATTTAGAGAATCCTGCTTTGAGCAGGGGGTTGGACCAGAAGGCCCAGGAGGTCCCTTCCAACTCTACCATTCTATGATTCTATGATTCTATGATTCTAATATTGTATGCCTGAGAAATGGAAGTCTATAACATTTTTCAAAACATTTTTTTAAGTTTTAGAGATTACAGGAATGTTCACAGACCATGTACGTGACACTGTATGTCTGACAAATGAAAGCATACAAAATTTTTAAAACCCTTTATCAGTTTTAGACATCACAGAAATTTTCACAGACCATGTAACACTGTATGGCTGAGAAATGGAAGCCTACAAATTTTGTAGCCCAAGAAAATGTTTCAATGATTTTTGGGTGTGTTATATAACACAAAAAATGACCTCAAAGAACGTAATACTTGATGGATCAAAATATATAACATTTTTTCATCCCCCACAAAAAAAGTTGCAGCTTTATATTTGCCAATGGACTTCACAGGTCTAATCCCTGTCTACAGACTGGATTCTGTCACTCTCCCTGCTCCTGTGACTCTCTCTCCCTCCCTAGTCTAAATGCAGATTGTTTGTGATACAAACTGCAAAGCAAACAATCAGCCCTTAGATCGCTCAGCTTCAGCAGCAGTAGCAACACTACAGGCCTCTGATTCATTATAATGTGCAAACAGACCTAGACAAGCACTCTATACCTCCAATACAAAGTGTCACAGAGTTTTGCCATCAGTGTGCTGAACAGGGCATTGCCTGTCCTATTATAATCCCTGAAGATGTCAGACGGCCAGTCAATCACAGTACTGCCACAGCCAAGATGGCTACGGCATTACAGTGACTCACAGCCAATCCCTGCATGCTTATTGGCTGCATAACAGACACCAAAGATGCAGGATGGGGATTTAAGTTTTAAATCAAGCACCGCCCATTGCTTGCCAAGTAACAAGCACATTCGAGCACCGTGATACTCGAGTGATAACTGAGTATCACCAAGCACTTTCACTTATCATGAATAAATAATAATATTTTCAGAAAAAAAAAATTGCCTGGTAAATTGGCTTGTACTTGCTTGCTTTGGATCTTTCCAAGTTCTTCTACCTTTAAATTACAATATACAGTATGCTTTAAATTTCAATCTTGCAATGAATTAAATCTTAATAAAATACATTTTAGGCCGGGATCACACATGCGACGAAGTCGTCTGACACTCGCATGTGAAATCCCAGCTCTGGCATCGGCACTCGGGAGTGGAGTGCACAGCTGCATGTAGTTCCATGCAGCCGCTCGCTCCACTCCCGAGTGCCGGCGCCAGAGCTGGGATTTCACATGCGAGTGTCGGATGACTTCGTCGCATGTGTGATCCCGGCCTTATGGTATTAGTGGATGACACACACAGTCTTACAGATACCTTAGCACTTTTTCATTAGGATTAATTTAAAGTGAACCAGGGAATAATGGCACTTGAATGCCACTGGAGCACAGTTTACCTTTAGGTCCAATACTACCACTAAAGATGTGATTAAAGGAAATTTGTTAGCAGTTTTTTTGCTATGTAATTTGAGAACACCATGAGGTAGGGGCTGAGACATAGTTTTCAGCAGTGTGTCACTTACAGTATTAGTCTCTTTGCTGTTTTTTTTCAATACAAACAGTCTTTTATCAGCAAGAACAACCGGATTACTTACCGGTAATGCTCTTTTATAGAGCCCACGACAGCACCCACTGAGAGAGGGGATCCGCCCCTAGGAACAGGAAACCTACAGAGATAAAAGGGGCGGCCCCCCTCGCTCCTCAGTTGGTTTACAGAGAATGAGAGGAACCGCCACACAAGTTTTAGTTAATTTGCTCCATAACACGTTTAACATATATATACAAATTTATACTGCTGGACTATGTATAGTCAATATATTATAATCAATCCTTCACCCAATCGAATACACCGTGTATACTACAACTAGGGGAGGGAAGTGAGTGGGTGCTGTCGTGGGCTCTATAAAAGAGCATTACCGGTAAGTAATCTGGTTTTTTCTCTTCGCCACGACAGCACCCACTGAGAGATTTTCAGAGACAATTACCTGGGAGGGATCACCGTGTCAAGGATTGATCTACCAAACACTAGGTCTGATGAGGAGGATAGATCTAATCTATAGTGCTCATAGAAGGTAGAAGGTGAAGCCCAGGTTGCGGCCTTACATATAAGGTCTATCGGGACATCTGCTCTTTCTGCCCAAGAAGACGATATGGCCCGTGCCTTCACGCCCTGTGGTGGGACTTTCTCTTTTGCCACATACGCCAATGCTATTGCGTCTCTAATCCACCGAGATAGCATGCTTTTCGTTACTCCTGTACCTTTGCGGCTGCCCTGGAAAGAGACAAAGAGAGCCCTGCTCTTCCTCCAGGGGCTAGTCCTATCTAGATATGCTAAGACTGATCTTTTAACATCTAAAGTGTGGAATTTCTCTTCCTGTGGTGATGAGGGGTTATCATAAAAGGAAGGAAGATAAATTTCTTGAGATCTATGAAATTTGGTTGATACTTTAGGAAGATAAGACGGGTCAGTTTTTAACACTATCCTGTCAGGATATATAGACAAGAAAGGAGGATCTATTGATAAGGCGTGGAGATCACTCACTCTTCTTGCTGAGGTCAAGGCTACTAGTAAAATGGTTTTTAATGAGGCATATTTTATTGGAACTGACTGAAAGGGTTCAAATGGACTCTCTGTTAAGGCGTCTAGGACTAAGTTTAAGTCCCAAGATGGCATTTGAGGTATATGGACTGGTTCTGCTCGATGGCATGCTGAGATAAACCGAGCTACCCATTTATTGCCTGCTATGTCATAACTATATAGGGCACCCAGAGCCGATACCTGGACCTTAAGAGTATTTACTGATAGGCCTAATTCATGCCCTTTTTGTAAAAATTCTAGAATAGCTGGGATAGGTACTTCACTAGATAGACGTTCTGAATGAAAAGTCAGAAATTTCCTCCAGACTCTGGCATATATATTAGTAGTGGACTCCTTCCTGCTATGTAGGAGCGTATTAATCAGTCCGTTTGAAAAACCTCTTAGTTTTAATAGCTGCCTTTCAAGTTCCAGGCCGTGAGGCGCAATCCTTTGACCTGAGGGTGATAGAAGGGCCCCTGTGAGAGAAGGTCCCGGTCCCAAGGGAGGATCCATGGATCCGAAATCGACATGGCCCTCAGCCACGAGAACCACGGCCTCTTCGGCCAGAACGGGGCTATTAGGATTACTCTCGCTCTTTCCTCTCTTATTTTCCGGATGACAATCGGTAACAGAATCATTGGAGGAAAGGCATAGGCCAAGTGGAATGTCCACGGAACCTGCAGGGCGTCGAGAATGTCCGGATTGTCCCTCTTGAATAAGGAGGCAAACCTTTTTACCTGCCTGTTGTTTCGTGTGGCAAACAGGTCTATGTCCGGTGTGCCCCATTTGAACGTTATCCTTCTGAAGATGTGATGATTGAGTATCCATTCCCTTGGTGCAGGGTATGACGACTGAGAAAATCTGCCTTTACATTGTCTATTCCTCTGACGTGCAGGGCCGACAGGGACAGGAGATGACTTTCTGCCAATGTTAAAATTTTCTCTGCAATACACATGAGAGGCATTGATCGTGTACCTCCTTGGTGATTTAGGTACGCCACTGAGGTGTTGTTGTCCGACAGTATTATTGTATGAGTCCCTTGAAGCTGCGGAAGAAATTTACATATGGCATAATATATAGCTTTTAGCTCTCTCATGTTTGACGAATCCTCTGACTCTGACCTAGACCATTGTCCCTGCGCCATGTTATCTTCCCAATGAGCCCCCACCCTAAGGGGCTGGCATCTGTGGTTACTATATTTGAGGGGACCACTACCCATGGAACACCTCCCGATAGATTATCTGAGTCTAGCCACCAGGTTAGGGAACTGATTACTTCCGGGGTTAGGGATATTTTATTTTCTAACTGTCCCTGTAACCTCTCTTCTTGTTGTAAGATCAATCTTTGCAGCTTCCTGGTATGAAACTGGGCCCACCGAACTGCCGGGATACACGAGGTCAAAAGAGCCCAGCAAGGACATGCCCTCTCTTAGAGATAGTGTTGGATTATGTATTACCGTTTGTACTTTATTAATTACGGTTAACTTTTTTGCCTCCGGTAGCAGACATTTCTGACTTACTGAGTCCAGATGAAGGCCTAGGAACGTCTGACAGGTTACTGGCCGTAGCCTTGATTTTTCCCAGTTGATCAGCCAACCTAAGTTCTGTAGGGATGAAATTACGTCAGACAGCCTGTGCTCACATTGTTGGAATGAATTTCCTACTATTAGCAGATCATCCAGGTATGGAATTACCAGTGTGTCTCTTACTCGTAAATATGACATCACCTCCAGCATCAGTTTTGTGAAGACGCGTGGTGCCATAGATAGCCCGAATGGCATTGCCGCAAACTGCAGATGACGGATTTGACCTTCTAATGTGACCGCCACTCGGAGAAAGCGTTGATGTGGGGCATATATTGGTAGATGATAATATGCATCTTTGAGATCCACGACCACCATGTAGCATCTGGGAAATAAGAGTTTTATGGCTGATCTTATAGACTCCATTTTGAAGGTTCGGTTTTTTCAAAAAGGTATTCAGTTTTTTTAGATTAACTATGGTTCTAAATGAACCATCTGGCTTAGTTACCAGAAATAAAGGAGAATAAAAGCCTTTCTCTTTTTGATTTACCGCAACCTCTATTAGCACTTTCTTGGATAGTAGGCTTTTAATTTCCAACTCTAACGCGTCTTGTTGAGTCTGGGATTTCAGAGAAGTCAATAGAAAGGAGTCCGGGGGATCCCGGACAAATTCTAATGTTAGGCCTGATTTTACGATGTTAATGGCCCAGGGGTTAGTTGTAATTTGTTCCCATTGATAACAGTAGTGTAATAACCTGCCACCCACCGGTAAGTTGGTATTATCGGAACTTATCTCCCGATCTGAAGGGACATTTACCGAATAGGTTTCCCTTTTGTTTGAAATCCCTGTTATTCCAAGAATTCTGGGTCTTATAATCCTTCCTTCTGTTAAACGCTGGCCTCCTGAACGCCCTCCTGTAGGATGGAACGTATGGATTAGGGAAACCTTTTTTCCTTTCTCCTGCTTTGGTTAAGATATCATCCAATACTGCACCAAAGAGGTACTCACCCTGACAGGGTATAGCACAGAGTTTTGACTTAGCTTGCATATCCCCTTTCCAACCTTTCAACCATAACGCCCTTCGGGCTGCGTTGGTTAGTCCTGCCGTTCTTGCCGCTAGGCGGAGAGAGTCTACTGAGGTGTCCGAAAGAAATGCTGCTGCACCTCTAATTAAAGGGATGGAAGACCGTAGCTTGTCTCTGGAGAGGCCCTTTTTTATATTTTCCTCCAACTCATCTAACCATACTAACATGACCCTGCCTGTACATGTGGCCGATATTGCGGGTTTAAATGCACCTACACACGACTCCCAGGACCTTTTTAGAAGTGCATCTGCTTTTCGGTCTAGGGGTTCCGACAAAATTCCAGCATCCTCTACTGGCAAGGATGACCTGCGGGAGGTTGACGCCACAGCTGCATCCACTTTGGGTGCTTTCTCCCAAGAGGCCAGGTCCTTGTCATCAAAGGGGTACCGCCGCTTTGACGCGGCTGGCATAAAACCTTTCTGCCCTTGTTTCTCCCATTCTCTCTTTACTAGATCCTTTATAGCCGGATCAATTGGAAACACTCGCCGTTTGCGTTGGGAGATACCCGCGAACATAATTTCCTGAGGAGTTTTAGGGTCTTTTGTATCAGACAATCCCATAGTGTTCCGAACCGACTTAATCAGATTATTAATACTATCGGTCGGAAAACAGGTATGCTCCTCCTCCTCTGATGAACCTGATTCACGTGAAGCCTCTGAATTGAGTTCCCCGCTGTCCGTGGAGGATCCCAATTTAGGTGGGGTCATCTCAATAAGGGATTTCTTTCCTGTAATACTACTGGCTCCCTCTAGGGCCTGTAACTCCTCTCTGATCATCAGACGGATATCTTCTGCTCTCACTGAACTTTCCTCCTGCAGCGTATGGCTAATACAATCCTGACACAATCTTTTGGGATAAGTGTCCGGGAGAGGTTGGGAGCATAAGGCACATTCTTTATGTTTTGTCTTTTCCGTTTTTTTGGCCTAGGGACACATAGAAAAAAGGGGAAGGGGAAAGGCCCATCAGCTTGACAGGTGTGACTTATAACACTCACCCAGTGAAGCTTTCCGTCAAGATGGTACCGGTTTTTAAGCATGGAGGGTCCGGCTGCGGTATGGAGCGACTTGATTTTCCTCCAGACCTGCTTGTGGAACCACTCTGCTTAGAGTGTCCACTACCACTTTTTCTGCCGCAGCTACTGCCGCTATGATGTGGCACCACCAGCTCCTCAGGTGGGCGCAAAGCAGGATCGCTTGGGGACGACATTGCTGCGCACCGTTTTTCCATATGGTCGGTGCTTTTATGCAGCTTCCCCATTTTTTTTTTTTTTTTTTTTCTTCTAGCGCCGACCCGGAAGTGCTAGGTTCACTTCCGGTTCTCTGCCCCCCTGCGCCTGCGCGGCCACCTGATCTTTCACAGTGCAGCTTCCGGGACCGCTCCTGAGCATGTGCATCGCGCTGACCGCTGTGGTCCCGTCCCTTCCCAGAGAGAGAGGCGATGGGACCCCCATCTTGACCTGCCGAGGCTCCCAGCGTAATCAGGTAGGGCAGCCTCGGCCATTCATGTGACACTCATATTACATGCGAGCCAGAGCAACCCTGCTCCTGGCCTCGCACCTGGGCATCTTCTTCTCGTGACGGTGGGCTGCAACTGCCGCTGCCGTCTTCAGACCCTCGGTCCGTTACCTCCAGGTATGCGGTGTCTTTTCCATCTCAGCTGAGGAGGGATAAACCCCCGACGCTGCTTCTGGTGCTGGAGCCCCTGCCGCTCCAAAAGAAACCGCACAGGCGGCTATTCAGCCCAGGAATTCCTCTTCTCAAGTAGGTTCCTCTCCTAGGAACAGGAAACAACTGAGGAGCGAGGGGGGCCGCCCCTTTTATCTCTGTAGGTTTCCTGTTCCTAGGGGCGGATCCCCTCTCTCAGTGGGTGCTGTCGTGGCGAAGAGAAAATTATCACTGTTAGGCCAGGATCACACATGCGAGGAAATCGTCCGATGCTCGCATGTGAAATCCCAGCTCTGGCACCGGCACTCAGGAGTCCACTCCCGAGTGCCGGCGCCAGAGCTGGGATTTCACATGCGAGCATCGGACGATTTCCTCGCATTTGTGATCCCGGCCTTAGAATAGCTTCCCCAGTGTCTCTTTGTCCAACCATGCCCCCAGCAGTGATAACAGCTTACTGTCAATATACAATGTACCCAGATCAGAGCCGTGGGCACGATTAACTTTATGAACACTGATACATCAACAGCAGAGAAAACTCTGATTGTATCTGCTGCACTGAGCAAACTAAGTAATACATTGCTGGAATCAGGGTCTCTTTCCCAACATTATGCTGTTCTCAGACGTGATAGAAAAATCTGGTGACAGATTCCCATTAAATGCACTTGTTCTTCTTCTGTTGCATCACTATCATATATTTTAGTTTAGCTTTAAAATGTTGAGCAATAACAGGTAATACATTGAATTTTTTTCTGTAATACTATGCTATGCTATAATGACCAATGTTATTATTAGATACTGCTCTCTTTTTCTTACTTATTCTTTTTTTTGTCTATGTAAAGCTTCATCACAGTTAACTCTGAAATAAAAGCCATGTTAATTGGGTAACCTTCAATTCACCACCTGGCCAATAATTAAAGAAATGTTAAAGGCTAACCTTATGTTAGGCATCGGGCGACGGCAGGATCCAAAACTGGATCTGAGGAGTCTGTTGTCTCCCATCCAGGTCCAGCCGAAGCAAATGCTACTCAGCTGTCGATCCCAACGCCTAGCTAATACCCGAGCAGCACAGGCTGTTACTAGAGTCTTTGTTCATAGTAGCCTTAAACCTAGGTTACAGAACAGGAAAAGGCTGTTATAAGCCTAAGTCCAGAAATGCCTGCACTGAGCATGTCCGTGACATGGCGAACCGTGATTGATGGTTAATGTCAGCTGATCCTCTGACCTGGCATTGCCTGATTGGTCACGAATGACATCATCGGTGATGCGATTGACGAGATTGCTGGGGGCGGAGCTTAGCCCTTAAATAGCTTGTCTGTCCACGGCACGGTCAGATCATATTAAAATAGGCAGTGCTCATGTGTGGACGTACCAGAATCAGGGCTCCACGTGCTCTCTAGCTTTGCTCTCCGGGACCTATCGATGCCAGAGTTCTCTCGGCTAATTAGAACAGGTCCTTCAGGTAGGATTAGCTTATGCCAGGCAGGTAGCCAATGTGGCGCAGTCTTGCTACAACAAGAGGGTAGCGGTACACCCTGAGCAGACTGCGGGGCGGGTAACCTGGGCATCGCCTGCCAGCTGAAAAAAGAGTTGCTCAGTCCGGTCGCACACGGCTGGCAGCACATGGATATCGTCGCCAGCTGATCAGTCAGTTGCTCAGTTCGGTCTCACACCGGTTGACAACACATACGCCTGGCGGGAGTCGCATGCACTACCTAGTCGTCTGGCAAGTGGCTTCTATGCAGTCAACAGGGCTACATCTACGCCAGCCTACAGCACATCTCCTGTGAAGTTAATGGAGATAGTGCAAATATCTCTCTCCTTGTGTGAAGTAACACAGGCGAGATCTAATTTTATTCTTTAGTTGTCAGTTGTTACCTTCATACCCAAGGGGTGTTCGGCAGCAGTGACTCTAACTGCATTGCGGACCCCGGATTCGGTTGCAATCCATTATCCAATAAAGTTGTTGCAACCAAGCTCATAATAGTATTTGACCGCCAGGGTCTAGCCGACCATGGCTGACAACCAGCAGCTGCAGTGCTACGTTCAGCAACTAGAGGCCAGATTTAGGTCTCTGGAGCAGGCTCACTGCAGTAGCTATGCAGGCAGCCGCAAAAGCAGCAAATCTCGTAAACTCTGCTGCTGTGAATGCTGCGATAGCTGCTAAAGTCTCATTACCGCTATCACGGTGAAGATTGCAAGAGAACTCACCAGTGCAATCTCCCGGAAGACGAGTGCAGAAGAAAGCTTCAGGCTCCTAGGAACGCAGGGTGAGCAAGGCAGGAGAGAGATGGTTTCAGGGCCTGAATCACCTGACAGTTGAGGGGCGTGGCTTCAGCTCCAGGGAGCTAGAAGCTGAGGGAAAACTCCTAGAAAGGTAACTACGGGACAAAGTTACCCAGGGGCACAGACAGAGACGTAAATCAGAACAAGCCAAGGTCAAAGCACGAGAAGACAGTATAGTACCAAGGATGAGACAGAACGGATAGTCGGGGACAGGCAGAGGTCAAAACCAAACAGACAGCGAAGGTACAGAAACAGAATCCAACAAGCAGTATCCAGAGAACAGACCGAGTCAAAAACAAAGTATCAGGCAAACCAGAACACAGCACAAACACACTCAGGGGTCAACACACTCTGCCAAGGGCGAAAGTATAACTGACAGGGATTGGAGCTTCCTAGGGCTATAAGAAGCTCTCCCCGAACCAAGGAGAGGCCACAATAATAAGCCCCAGGTGTGCAGGTAAGAGCTTGCACTGGGATCAAAACCTTAACCCCTAGCGTGCAGGTCAACCCTGCACTGGGATCATGACAACCGCATTTTGCTCTGCTGGAAAAAAATTCTGGTGACAGCAGATCCTGCAGAGGGTTTATTAATTAATGCTCCATTCAGCTAGAAGTGATGGAGGCACGGTTCCCCTCTGAAAGGGCTAAAGTGGGGTTTGTCATCTCATTACTTACCCGCAAGGCCTTGGAGTGGGCTACTCCTCTGTGGGAGCGGAATGACCCGGTAGTGGCAAACGTGGGTCTCTTTCTCAGAACCCTAAAAAGTGTGTTCCTCGGTCCTCAGGTTACACATGATACGGCTCTTAAGCTTCTTGCATTAGTGCAGGGGTCAACCACCGCCAGTCACTATGCCATCCAATTCAGAAACCTAGCGGCTGAATTGGATTTGTCTGAGCCGTCGCTAATCCCGGTGTTCTGGAAGGGTCTGGCTGGGCATATAAAGGATGCTCTAGCCACCAGGGAGATTCCAACCTCTCTGGAAGAGTTAATTACTCTTGCCAACCGAATAGATTTGCATCATTCAGAACGCAAGTTGGAACTGGAGGCTTCTAAATCTCGGTTTTGGCTGGCACCATTGTTCTCTAGACCCATTTCCAAATCCGTGGTGTCCAACATAGAACCTGAGCCTATGGATATATCCCAGACTAGGAATAGGTCTCCTCATTCCCGTCCTGCACATCTCTTGGAGTATTCCAATAATAAGGGTTCCAAGCGGTCGGGAAACGAGAATGTCTAACCACCGTTGGAGGAGGTGTGTTAGATTCAGAGACTTCTTCCTCCAGATTAGCATATAAGGTGACGTTGCTCTTCGGAACAACCACGGTTTCTGCCAAGGCGGTGGTGGACTCTGGGGCCGATGGCAATTTTTTGTCGTCAACCTTTGCCCAGAAGCACGCCGTTCCTATCGAGATACTGTCCAGACCAATAAACATCAGGGTAGTCAACGGTTCCATGTTAGACACACAAATCACTCACCAGTCGATTCCCCTCACCATGTCGTTTCCTCAGGGTCACTGGGAGGATATCTCGTTCCTTATTCTCCCCGGTGGATTGGATGAGGTGCTATTGGGTCTTCCATGGCTACGTTGTCACAATCCACATATAAACTGGAACATGGGGGCAGTTTATTCCTGGGGTGAGAAGTGTGATTCCCAGTGTATGGTGGCATCAACCTGGAAGGTGGTCTTAGACCCGCCAGCCGGTCTGGATGAGCTTCCAGAGCAATATTGGAGCTTTGCAGATGTTTTTTCTAAAAAGGCTGCAGAGACCTTGCCTGCCCACCAACCGTATGACTGCGCTATAGATTTGATCCCCGGATCTGAGCCTCCTCGTGATAGGGTTTATCCCCTGTCTGTCCCCTTGACCCAGGCCATGTCCGATTACATCAAGGAGAACCTGGCTCTGGGGTTTATCAGGAAATCGGTCTCTGGAGCGGGGTTTTTCTTCGTCCAGAAGAAAGGAGGAGACCTACGTCCATGCATTGATTACAGAGGATTAAATGCCATCACTAGTGTTGAGCGATACCTTCCGATATCGGGAAAAATCGGATCGGATTGGATCGGACTGATACCCCAAAAAGATCAGATATCACTGATTACAATACCGGAAACCAATTCAAGTCAATGGGACACAAATATCGGAATGAAAATAAACCCTTAATTTCCTTGTAGCTTAATTCTACATGAAGGAAAACAACTAAGAATAATGTAGAATGTATTGGGGGAGGTGGAGGAGACATTAAAGGCATAGAGGTTTAGCCCAATCAAATGGAATAGCAGGAATTACCAAGGACTACCAAGGACTAGCAGACGTTGGAGGAACTCGGATACCGAGAAGGAGGCACCTAAGCCAAAGGCTCTGCCTGGAACCAGCTGACGTTACTGGAACCCAGGGGGGCATATTCAAGATTGACTTCCAGAGAACCAGCTAATGGTACTGGAACTAAGATAGGCAGCAGAAGGTACACATGAAAAAAAATGGTGCAAGGCCACGAGCCTCCCGGAGTTAACGAAACCCACAGTCCTACAGGGGAGCTTGTCCTATTGGCACTACGGAACCAGCCTTCATTGCCTGATCCCGCAGCCCACATAGGAAGCACCTAAACTGCAGGCATCATAGAGTCGGCTAACCCGACCGCAACATGACAGGACAACGTATTGGAGGCAAAGTGACGTTGACACTACCCGGAAAGAGCTGGCGTGCTGGAACGAGGCTGGGCAGGAGGGAGTACCCGTGCCAAAGACACTTCTGAGCAGCAACTGGCAGTGTTGGAGCCCAGGGATTACAGTAGAAACAGAGTGTAGCCAGAGGCCTAATTGGAGCAAGTTTAATATCTGTAGCAGTGTGAATGTGGACAGAGCAGGCGAAATTGCCGGACACACAGCAGGGGATCAGATGATGTTACAGAACCCCAATAACATAGGAGCAAGTGTTGACTGTGCAGACGGCACTTCTGAGCAGCAACTGGCGGTGTTGGAGCCCAGGGATTACAGATCAGGTTGTAAAAACATGAACACAATAGGAGACATGGATAGTGTTGCCAACCAATTATTTAATCTGGAAGAGGACTGGCAAATTCTTGCGAGATCCAGGCCTTGTTCATTTTCAGAAAAGTAAGCCGGTCAACGTTATCGGAGGATAGTCGCATGCGACGGTCTGTTAGTACACCACCTGTGGCACTAAAGACGCGTTCGAATAATACACTAGCAGCAGGGCAAGCCAGCACCTCCAATGCATACTGGCTAAGCTCTGGCCATGTATCCAGCTTAGAGACCCAAAATTTGAAGGGGGAAGAGCTGTGTGGGAGAACACTGAGAGGGCAAGACATGTAATATGTCACCATCTGACGGAAACGTTGCCTCCTGCTGACTGGAGCCGTCTGTGATGGTGTAGACATTTGTGGCGGGGACACAAAACTTTGCCACATTTGGGCCATACTGGTCTTGCCTTGTGCTGAGGCGCTGCTTCTGCTCCCTCTTTGTGCAGAGCTTCCTCCACTGCTTCGACGCACTGTGCTGCTTTGTAAAGCACTAGCAGCACTGCTCTCAGGTGGAATGGAGAACATGATGGAATGCACCAGTGTGTCTTGGTACTCCCGCATTTTACGCTCCCGGTTCAACGGTGTTAAGAGGCTTTGTAAGTTGTCCCAGTAGCGAGGATCTAGGAGGGTGTACACCCAATAATCAGCTGCGTTGAGAATGTGGGCGATGCGGCGGTCGTTTTTCAGGCACTGCAGCATGAAATCAACCATGTGCTGCAGACTCCCAACTGGCCAAAAAACGCTGTCCTCTGCTTGAGGCGTCTTCTCTGCCTGCTCTGCATCACCCCACCCTCGCTCTACATACTGACTACTAGAGCATTGTGTACCTCCCTCCTCTGGACAGATGTCTTCCTCCTCCATTGACTCCTCCTCCTCCTCCTCACAAAATGTCCCCTGCCTAGGCCTTTGTGAGGAACCACGTTGCGCAGAATGTCCAGAAGCAGATGGCATTTGTGACTCCTCATCCTCCACCTCTTCCACAACCTCCTCCCTTAGTGCTTGCAGTGTTTTTTCAAGCAGTCAGATAAGAGGGATAGTCATGCTGACTAGTGCATCATCTGCACTCGCCATCCGCGTGGAATCATCGAAGGCATGCAAAACGTGGCAGATGTCCTTCATAGAGGCCCACTCAGTGGTGGTGAAGTGTGAAAGGCGTGCAGTTTGACTTGTTTGCACCTGATTTTGCCATGCTGGAATGCCGTGTAGTGCAATCTATGCGGAACTTGTGCAGCAGTGCATCAAGATCCGGATAGTCCCTCAAAAAAGTCTGCATGACCAAGTTGAGCACATGTGCCAGAAATGGGATGTGAGTGAGGTTGCCTAGGCCCAGAGCTGCCACCAGATTTCAACCATTGTCACACACTACCATGCCTGGCTGGAGATTCGCTGGCACAAACCACACGTCGCTCTCCTGCTTGATGGCATTCCAGAGCTCGCGCGCTGTGTGGCTTCGATTCCCTAAAGAAATTAATTTCAATACGGCCTGTTGACATTTGGCCACAGCTGTGCTCATATCGGTCATAACAGGTAAGCGTTCACGGGTCCATGTGGAGGTAGACTGTGACGGCTCCTGCAGCGCTGATTCAGAGGAACTGGAGTATGAGGAGGAGTAAACGTGTGCAGACTGGATTCCTGCAATCCTTGGAGTTGGCAGAACACGTACAGCGCCACTATCAAGATCTGTACCTGGCTCCACAACATTTACCCAATGGGCAGTGAGGGAAAGATATCGTCCCTGTCCATGGTTACTGGTCCACACATCGATGGTCAGGTGGACCTTGCTACTGACGGTGTTTAGTAGCTCATGTTTAACTTTACCCTCAACATGCTTTTGCAGGGCAAGGACGGCTTGCCTGCTGAAATGAAATCGGCTTGGCACATTGTATTGTGGGACTGCCAATGCCATGAAGTTACGGAAGGTGTCAGTCTCCACCAGCCTGAATGAGAGCATTTCAAGGGACAGTAGTTTTGCAATGCCAGCATACAGAGCCTGTGCTCGGGGGTGGTTTGCTGAGTATGAGCGCCTTTTCTCCCATGCCTGTGCTACTGATGGCCTGGGAGTGTGAGGATGACAGGGAACGTGGTGCTGTGGGTGGAATGACACTGTGTCTCTGTACAACATGCCAGAGGTTCTTCCATGGCGATCCTGTGAGGAAACCGAACCAGCTGTGTGTGAGCTAGAGGAAGAGGCTACAACACGAGCTGAAGAGGTGGTAGGTGGCGCTGTCGGTTGACCTATGTCTTCAGTGTGTCTTTGTAACTCCACCACGTGCTTGGTCCACACATGTTTCCACATATTTGTGGTATTGAGGTTGCTGACCCTTTTCCCTCTTTTCACTTTCTGATTACACAGCTTGAATTTGACAAAGCAAATATCATCTGCAACTGTGTCAAAAAAAGACCAGACACTGCAAGTCTTGGGAGTGCCCATTTTGGGTTTTGGAAGAGGCATGCTCCTAATGAGTGCCGAAGTGGAGGCTACAGGCAACCGAGTCTGCCCACTCCCTCTCCCTCCTTTTTTGGCCGTTCAGGGAATCTCTTCCTCAGAGCTGCTCCCACCACCTTCCTGTACCTCACGCCATGATGGGTCAAGGACCTCATTATCTACACTACCCTCTTCAAACGACTGCTTCTCCTGGGTAGTCTCGACAGCACAGTACGCACCAGAAAGTGGCACCTGAGTCTCATCATTAGATGCGTACTGAGGTGTGCTGACCATAGGCACAGGCCCACCCGCCTCTTCAGATTCAGAGAGACAAAGTTGTTGCGCATCACTGCATACTACCTCTTCTTCTAATTCTCGAATGCTGCTTGGCTGGCCCCCTCTTTCCAAGCCAACAGATTCAGAGAACAGAAGCAGAGATGGCTCCTGTCCGGACTCTCTGACTGCCTGGGAAATTTGTCAAGTGGTGAAGAGACAGATGGGTGCTCTTCAGTGCTCTGGACCTGGGAGGATCTGGAACTAATTGAAGTCGATGCGTTAGCTTGCATCCATCCGACAACGGCTTCAATTTGTTCGTCCCGCAGCAGTGGGGTACGGCGAGCTCCTACAAAGCTGTGCATAAAGGACTGTTCCCTGGTAAAACTGGGGGATGCTGAGTCACTGGTGCCCACAGGAGGCACAGAATCCCCACGTCCTCTCCCTGCAGAAACTCCATGCCCACGACCACGTGCCTTACTCCCTGCCTTCTTCATCTTGCTAGACTGATAAAGATAGGCAGAAAAGTACTAAGGGCTTAGTGTGCTTATTCCTGAACAGCTGCTAACAGGTATAAGAAACACTAATTTTATAACGTGTGGACTAGACCTTAATATGAGCTAATGTGGCCATACACAACTGTAAAGTGGAGTGTTTGGTGAACTTTATTAACTTTTTTTTTTCACAAAAAGACACTGGATGTGCCCAAAGATGTAAAACCGATAGTATCACAAACTTTTTGTAGCTATTACAATGCAGGAAGGTAACCTCCAATGCAATAGATGAGGCTCCAAAAAATAGTCTAATACTAATCTGGCTGGGGCTGCAGGGCACAAGCCAGCAGAAAGGCTCCTCTATCTACTCCTATATTGTGTTTGCAATATTCTAGCTGGATACGGATGGAACCACACTAGGAGAAATCTGGAAAAATTAGCAGCACTAATGCAAAAAAGGACAATGTATGAGGCAGTGACGCACACTGAGCGGACTACAACTGGAGGTGGCTGCAGAACATACTACAGCGTGAGCTGCACTCACACACAGAGACCTCGCAGACAGCTGTGAACAGCACTGCAAGGCTGCAGAAAAGCTCCTCTATCTACTCCTATATAATGTTTTCAAGCAATCTAGCTGGATACGGTGGAACCACGCTAATAGGAGAAATCTGGAAAAATGAGCAGCACTAATGCAAAAAAGGACAATGTATGAGGCAGTGACGCATGCTGAGCGGACTACAAACGGAGGTGGCTGCAGAACACACTACAGCGTGAGCTGCACTCACACACAGAGACCTCGCAGACAGACGTGAACAGCGCTGCAAGGCAAAAGAAAGCTTCTCACACAGCGGTTGCTAAAGTAGCCTGGGTAAAGCACAATAGAGCAAATCGCTAGCTCAAACTGTCCCTCAGAGTCAGAGCAGCAGCATCCTGTCCCTAAGTAAATTCACAGCAGAGTGAACCAAAAATGGCGGCGGCGGCTTTTATAGTGCATCATGACATCATTTCAGCAGACAATCACAGCCATGCCATTAGTTAACATGCCTAACATGCATAGCAGGATGTGCCCACACTTCTTAGGATTCCTCATTGGCTGAATAAAATCTAACTGGCTCATTGCATTATGGGAACTTCTGATTCCGGTATTCGATATTCTAAAAATATCGGAACTCCGATACCGCAAAAAACGGCCGATACCCGATATTGCAGTATTGGAATGCTCAACACTAGCCATCACCATTAAGAACAAATATCCTCTACCTCTGATTTCTGAGTTATTTGACAGGTTGCGAGGGGCTAAGAGCTTTACAAAATTGGATCTGCGTGGGGCATAAAATCTTATATGGATCCGTGAAGGCGACGAGTGGAAAACGGCGTTTAATACTCGTGATGGGCACTACGAGTAACTCGTCATGCCCTTCGGGTTAAGCAATGCTCCTGCCGTTTTTCAGGATTTCGTCAACAATATCTTTCGGGATTTGCTGCTGTCCTCCGTGGTAGTAAATCTTGACGATATCCTGATATTATCTCTGGACTAGTGTTGAGCGATACGATACTGCAAATATCGGGTATCGGCCGATATTAGCTGTATCGGGCTTTCGATTCCGAGTACCGATATTTTCGTCATATCGGATACCGGAATCGGATTTGTCACTGTCACTGTGAGTGTCCGTCGGTCGGGTCTGTCAGGAGTCAGCGGCACTTACCTGGCAGAAGATCTCCGGCGGTCACGTCCTGGACTGCTTGATGGCCGCCATTATCTTCTCCCTGGCGGTCACATGCAGTTTTTCGCGATAACTGCAGTGACTGCTGGGTAATCCCGGCTGTAAAGCAGTCAGTCCGATGACGTCACCGCCGGGGAAGCAGGTAATCAGCTGTGCTGCGCCGGGATGACAGCCTCTGCCTGCCTGCCTGCCTCTGATGTCATTCTGATGTAGCAGAGCTGGATCGTCGTGGGACACTCGTTACTATGGACTGCGTCGGACAGGTGGTATACTGCTGTTTTTTTTTTTTCATTTTTTTACAGGAGATCGATGGCGTCGCAGGATGAGACTGTAATAAAAGTAATGAAAACTGTGTTGTTTTTTTTATTAAATTAAAAAACTTTTTTATGAACATTCACCCGTCCGGGTACATCAACAATTTAACTATTTACATACAGGGACCCTGTCCGGGTTATTTATAATTCTTTGGCAGGGGTGTTCCAGGTACCACCTGGTACTCTTCTGATGCTTGCCAAACATCCGAGACACCAAGGACCACCAGGACCTGATGACGTCATGTGGCCTGTACAGTCAAGTCGTGACCCGCTATCTGTGTCTGTGTGGCCACCTCTTTCATCTCCCTCCGGGTCTGGAGCCCTATGTCCCGGACTGAACGAACCCCAGGGGGCCTAACAGGCGCCGGGTACGGGCCAGATATCATTATCATGTCCATAGCTGGGGCTGCTGAGGAGACCACTGAGGGAGGCTGGGGAGATTTACGGCGTGGGGTGGGCACTTGTGCAGAGGCCTGGATGTGGGAGGCTGAAGGCTCCGAGGGTCTCACAGGTTCCTGACACTCTGGGGACCAGGGTCGCACCTGGTGACATTTAGGGCATACCATCCATTGTAACCCCAGTGTCGGGTCTAAGTTACCAAGTCTCCTGGCAACAGGTCCCTCCCCGGGTGTCCTTCGGGGAGGTGAGTCTCCACGTCCCGCCGGGTCACAAACACTTCTAAATAAAGTCCAGGCTCCTGGATGAAGCCCCAACCAGCTTTCAATTTAAAGCTCCGTACTGCACTCAAACGCCGCGGCTCCATCAGGGTTCCTTTATCTTTTCTCAGCCGGTCCTTATCTGCCTGGTCCTTCTCGATGTGACGTTGGCGAAGCTTCTGGGATTCGCGCTGCTCCCTTTGTCGCTCGGCTTCTCTCTCCCAACGTCTCCACTCTTCCTCCTGACGCCGGTTGTAATTCTCCTCCACCAGCATCTCCATGTCTCCACCATCAAACTGCAGCTTACGATGTCCAGTTTGCGGCAGCTCTCCTGGCGCCCGACAGTCCTGGCGGCGCTCACTGCGGAGGAAGCAGCCGGCTCTGGAACAGATGACAGTCGGGCTCCGGTACAGACAGGTAGACCTCTGGTGCCTGCGCGGCCTCCTCCATGAGGACGGGTGTCGCTTCTTCTGTCTCAGCGACGGGGGCAGACAGCGGGATCTGGGGTGCTGCCGGTGCAGCGGTTTTTGCAGGAACGGGTGCCTCCACTGCGACAACGTCAACCGGATCACATTGCAAGGGCTGGGATGCCCGCACGGACTCCTCTACTAGAACGGGTGCCTCACCATCCGGTACAGACACTTCAGGTAAGAGGGATTGGCGCCGCTCCAAGTTTAGCTTTAGGGCACACCAGCTGGCTTCCATCCTGGTGACCTCCTCCCTGTGCCGGGCCAGGCCTCTTAGGGTATCCTCCGCTTCTTGCAGCGTAGGAGGGTTTCCAGGCCGGGTGCCCAACGGTGGTTCCGTGGCGATCGGGTCGCTTCCGTGGGGGGAGAGCTCTGACTGCTCCATCCCTTCACACTTCTGCTCGTGTCCATTAGCCATCTCTGCCAAGTCACATGTGTCATTAGCATCTGGAAAGGGCCCTTCTTTTGTAGTGAGGCAGGACCTTCGTGTTAGTTTCCGCACACTGAGGAGGATGAGGAGGCGGAACTCAAGAGCTGTGGGGCACGATCTTACATTGCAGTACCATTTAGCGTGGTCGGCCATCGTTTTCGCGCCACTGAGTGAGTGTACACCCATGAAGAGCACGCCCTTCTTCTTCACCAGTGCCTCGTCGTGACGCAGATATGGCGGAAAAATGGCAAATACATTCTCTGATGATTTTAGCAATTCTCAAGCACAAAACCAGTTCAATTCAGGCACACAGGACTCGCTTATAGCGAGCTACAGAATCCTGTTCGTGACGCCCAAGTTGAGTCGCACAGAGCCAGAGGTTTTGGGGGTACTCGGCACCGAGCCCGTCGACTTCTATGGGGTATGTCACGGCTTTACCCGGCAATTGAATCAGAGTCTATTTTACTATGTAGAAGTGTATAAACTATAAATATATGTATATATATATTGTCACAATGACATGTATATATATATATATATATATGTATTCTATGTGTGTATATTTTGTGTTTACAACGAAAGAAAGTGTTTTTTTAGTTGCGATATTTTGTTCCCATAGACTTACATTGGACTTCCGGTATCGGAATCGGATATCGACGATATTTAGTGATATCGGCGATACCATTCCGATCCGATATTTTTAGATATCGAGCAGTATCGCTCAACACTACTCTGGACCTCTCCACACACAGAGAGGATGTTTGCAGAGTTTTCGAGCATTTGCACGCAAATTCTCTGTACTGTAAGCTGGAGAAATGCCAATTTGAACAGGAGTCTCTACCGTTCCTGGGGTACATCGTATCCAGTAAGAGCTTGGCCATGGCTCCACAAAAGCTCGTAGCTGTACAGAATTGGCAAGAGCCCCATTCTCTGAAGGCGGTACAGCGCTTCATGGGGTTCATTAACTATTATCGGCAATTTATACTGCATTTTTCCACACTGGTGGCTCCTTTGGCCGCGTTAGCCAAGTTAGGTGCCAACCCAAAAAACTGGTATAAGGAGACATCTGAGGCATTCCGGGAGATCAAATCTTATTTTTCGAAACCTCCCGTCCTACATCGGCCAAATGTCAATAAGCCATTTTTTCTGGAGGTCGATGCCTCCTCCATAGGAGCAGGTGCGGTCCTTTCTCAATAGAATGGGCAGGGTCGGAGAAGACCATGTTTCTTCTTCTCCAAGATCTTTTCTCCAGCGGAGAGGAATTACACGATTGACGATAAAGAATTACTCACCATAAAATTGGCTTTTGCTGAATGGAGGTATCTTTTGGAGGGAGCTAAACATCCTTTTGTGGTATATTCCGACCATAAGAATCACTCGTACCTACAGACGGCGCAGCGTCTTAACCCGAGGCAAGCTCGGTGGTCCCTCTTTTTTGCCCGATTCAATTTTACCATCAACTTTCTAAAAGGGGAAAAGAATCCTTGGGCGGACGCCCTATCTCGGTCTAAGGATACGACGGAGGACGATGACGAGCTCAGACTTATCAGTCCTCCTGCGAGTATGCGAACGGTGGTACCGGTGACTTTAGACCAGGTTCCACCCGGGAAGACATTTGTTCCTCCTAATCTACAGAATGAGGTGCTCTCATGGGCACATGCCTCTAAGATTGGAGGTCACTTTGGAATCAAACGTAACACTGAGTTCCTCCAACGCTCGTATTGGTGGCCTCGGTTGTCCCAGGACGTTAAGGAATACGTCCAAGCATGTATCTCCTGTGCGAGAAATAAATAATCTCATCAGAGTCCAGCGGGTCTTCTACATCCGTTACCCGTGGCGGATAGACCTTGGGAGCTGATAGGGATGGATTTCGTGGTTGAGTTACCTAAGTCCCGGGGTAATACGACCATATGGTGGTTTCTGACCATTTTTCTAAGATGGTTCACCTGGTAGCCCTTCCTAGGGTTCCCTCTTCCCGGGTTCTGGCATCACTGTTTATCCGTCACATTTTTCGGCTTCACGGTATGCCTGATAGGATTGTTTGTGATCGAGGTCCTTAGTTCACCTCTCGGTTTTGGAGAGAACTGTGTAATCTGTTTAGTATTGAACTGAACCTCTCTACTGCCTATCACCTGGAGACCAATGGCCTGGTGGAACGTACTAACCAGACGCTTGTAACATACTTGCGCCATTTCGTTTCTGCCAACCATAATAATTGGGCAACTTTGCTTCCTTGGGCAGAGTTTGCTCTAAACAATGCAGTGGCGGATTCCACAGGTCAGACCCTTTTCCTTTTGAATAATGGTCAGCACCCGCGTGTTCCGGTCCCTATGCCAGTTAACTCTGGGGAGCCGGGGTCAGAGATTGGGCTATGGAGGCGCGGGACGTCTGGGAAGCTTTATTGGCCTCCAAAAATCTGATGAGACAGTCAGCTGACACTCATCATCATCCAGCTCCCGTATTCTCTCCGGGCAACCAGGGTCTGGCTCGTGGCTCGCAATAACAGAGGTCGCGGGGAATCTGCTAAATTCTCCCCCCGTTTTATTGGTCCTTTTAAACTTCTGTCCCAAGTAAATCCCATGGTGTATCGAAATTCTCGGAAGCTCAACACGCTTCTGACACCGGGGGTGAGGATTTTGAGGTAGAGGCGATTGTGGGGTCTAAGATGGTTCGTGGCAAAAAATTCTATTTGGTACACTGGAGGGATTGCGGTTCTGAGGATTGCACTTGGGAACTCGTGGACCATATTCATGCTCCCCTGCTCATTGAGCAATATGAGCATCAGGTGGGGGGGATAATGTTAGGCATCGGGTGACACGAACCTGGATCTGAGGAGTCTGTGTTCTCCCATCCAGGTCCAGCCGAGGCAGATGCTGCTCAGCTTTGCCATTGATCTCAACACCTAGCTAATACCTGAGCGGCACAGGCTGTTACTAGAGTCTTTGTTCATAGTAGCCTTAAACCTAGGTTACAGAACAGGAAAAGGCTGTTATAAGCCCAAGTCCCGAAGTGCCTGCACTGAGCATGTCTGTGACATGGCGAACCGTGATTGGTGGTTAATGTCAGCCGATCCTCTGACCTGGCATCGCCTGATTGGTCACGAATGACGTCATCGGTGATGCGATTGACGAGCAGGCTGGGGAGAAGTTTAGCCCTTAAATAGCTTGTCTGTCCACGGCATGGCGTGGTCAGATCATATTAAAATAGGCAGTGCTCATGTGTGGATGTACCAGTCTCCACGTGCTCTCTAGCTTTGCTCTCCGGGACCTGCCGATGCCAGAGTTCGCTCGGCTAATTAGAACAGGGCCTTATGGCCGGATTAGCTTATGCCAGGCAGACTGCGGGGCACGTAACCTGGGCATTGCCTGCCAGCTGAACAGAGAGTTGCTCAGTCTGGTCGCACACCGGCTGACAGCACGTGGCTTCTGTGTAGTCAACAGGGCTATGTCTACGCCAGCCTACAGCACATCTCCTGTGAAGTTAACAGAGATAGTGCAAATATCTCTCTCCTTGTGTGAAGTAGCACAGGCGAGATCTAATTTTATTCTTTAGTTGTCAGTTGTTACCTTCATACCCAAGGGGTGTTCGGCAGCAGTGACTCTAACTGCATCGTGGACCCCGGGTTCGGTTGCAATCCATTATCCAATAAAGTTGTTGCAACCAAGCTCATAAACACCTTAAGTTTGAAAATATCTGTAAAAGTGAACCATTAAAGTCATTAACCAGTCTCTGACCTGTGATTTTGTTCATAACCAAAGCAGTGTAAATTTATGCAAAAAACCTTCAAACCACTAATATGTCATTATGTCATGGGTTCCAAGTTGCTATAATTTCTTGGAATTTTTTGCATATTCTATAATGATATAGCAATGAGGAAACATGCACACAGTTTTGCACGTAATACACTAAAGAAATATAGTCTTTATATTTACATTTTTACAGTAACATTAAATCATACGTATACATTCTGAAAATTTTAATTGATGCGGGACGTCTTATATACCACAAATGCCCTGCCAATGAAAAGCTATATAATAAACTTAAATGGATTATTTAATTTCAGTAAGTAGCATATATATATATATATATATATTATATATAAATAGATAGATAGATAGACTGACAGACAGATAGATAGATATAGATATATACAGTGGGGAAAAAAAGTATTTAGTCAGCCACCAATTGAACAAGTTCTCCCACTTAAAAAGATAAGAGAGGCCTGTAATTGACTTCATAGGTAGACCACAACTGTGAAAGTCAAAATGAGAAAACAAATCCAGAAAATCACCTTGTCTGATTTGGTAAGATTTATGTTGCAAATTATGGTGGAAAATAAGTATTTGGTCATTAACAAACGTTCATCTCAATATTTTGTTATATATCCATTTATTTGTTGGCAGTGACAAAGGTCAAACGTTTTCTGTAAGTCTTCACAAGGTTTGCCCACACTGTTGGTGGTAGGTTGGCCCATTCCACTGTGCAGATCTTCTCTAGAGAAGTGATGTTTTGGGCCTGTCGCTGGGCAACACGGACTTTCAAATCTCTCCAAAGGATTTCTATGGGTTGAGATCTGGAGATTGGCTAGGCCACTCCACGATCTTCATATCCTTCTTACGAAGCCACTCCTTTGTTGCCCTGGCGGTGTGCTTGGGATCATTATCATGCTGAAAGACTCAGCCACATTTCATCTTCAATGCCCTTGCTGATGGAAGGAGGTTTGCACTCAAAATCTCACAATACATGGCCCCATTCATTCTTTCATGTACAAGGATAAGTTAACCTGGTCCCTTGGCAGAGAAACAGCCCTAATGCATGATGTTGCCACCTCCATGCTTCACAGTAGGTATGGTGTTCTTTGGATGCAACTCAGCATTCTGTCTTCTCTAAACATGACGAGTGAGCTTTCCCATAATACATTGTAGCTATGGTATCACAAGGCATAGCAAAGCCAAGTCAGGAGGTACTATTAGGGCCTGAATAAAATCTGAGGAAGGGAATGTAGCAAACATTTTAGGTTGATTTAAGATAGGCAAGTACAAAGTAAACTCACAGTTTAGTCATAGAGCTAGGGAGAGAAAGAATTAAACATTGGACAACTATTTCTTGACAATGTGTGTTGTACAACAACAGCACTGAGGAAAATGAGTACAGTAATCTGCTATTCAGCTAATTATTCATAGTCTGATTTCATGGGGAGAAAGAGGTGCCAACAGAAGCAGCAGTGCCAAACTCAGTGTGATTGATCAGTGGTATAAAGTAGCTGACATTTATCTTGCTGTATTTGAATTAACCATTTTTTCTTAATTTTAAATGTACTAAAAAGCAGCAGCAGCAGGCCAGTCCAATAGTTTTTGTAGAAAAAAATATTGAAATTAGTATCAGTCAGTTTTTTGTCACCATTTACTATACAGATTTATTATATATCGTGTGCAATCCTTTTTGCATAAAGAAACATTTTTTTCTTAAACAAAAAAATTTGCAATAATCATTTTGTTTGCACAACTTTTCATCTAGTCAAATTTTACATCCATACCTATTACCTCTGACAGAGACACCATCAGTTGGAGTAACTGCTCTGCACAGTCATCCTCCTCCACCACCTTACGAATCCTTTACATTGTAGACTTTTAATTTCACTAATGATGCCTCTTACTTTACTGTACCATAGCCTGGGGGCAAAACCACAATCGTCAGCTTTGTACGTAGATAAAATGGAACCAGAGTGTCACGCCAGGGAAGAAGGGTGCTACTGTGCACTGCAGTTTACCAACCTGGCAAATAAGGCTGCACAAATAAGGGTTGACTGAAAACATCAGGCATACAAAATATTCACTCACATATCTGTCACGGGTGTGTCGCTGCGAAGATCGTCGCGATTGCACACCCTGACTTCTCACAGCTGAGTTTCTGCTGCTGGGTGTTTTTCGGCGGTGAGAGAGTTAATTCTCCCTCTCTCTGTGCTGGACAAGACCAGCCTCGCTCAGCTACAATTAATGTTGCGATAATTGGATTTCTTCATATACCTGCCTGTCTGCTAGGGAAGTGTCGGTGAAAGCATTCATGCAGACCAGCAGAGTGGATCATATTGAGAAGTCTAAAGCTAAGAGTACCTGTTGTGGTTTTCTCCTCTCCTCGCTTTATTATTTATCTCCTTACCATTTGGTGTTCCCTCTGTAGTTGTTGTTTTGTATGCAAGGTGTCTTTTATTTTACCCCTTGTACTGTCTCGTTCGTCTTATACTGTGTGTAGGCAGTTACCTTCCCGTTCCCTGTGGTGGTAATCAGGGTCCTTCTCAGGACTGAATTACAGTTGTCAGGGATTCACAGGAGATAGGGTTACGCTGGCGGCCTGGACCTCTGTACCATCAACAGTACCTCCAGGTAGAGGTATTAGTCAGGACCCCAGCTTAGGGTCAGCATAGACCCCGGTCCTCCTTATGCAGAGACAGCGTGACATTTTCACCGACCACTAAAGATTTTCTCCAGTCACCATGGATCCAGTAGTCAGTCTTGCTCGGCAGTTACAGAGTTTGTCCATGGAGCTGGCGGACGTTAAGTCCAAGGTTTTGTACCCCCCGGAGCAGGCCGGACCTGAACCTAAAGTAGCTCTCCCTGACAGATTCACTGGGGGGCGGGACAAGTTTTTTGCTTTCCGGGAGGCATGTAAATTGTACTTTCGGTCATCTGGGAGTGAGGAGCAAAGGGTGGGGATTGTCATCTCACTCCTACAAGGAGACCCCCAATCCTGGGCGTTCGCTCTCCCCCCGGGCTCCCCAGCTCTCCAGTCAGTGGATGGGTTTTTTGCAGCTCTGGGTCTTGTATATGATGACCCGGATCGGGTCTCCCTTGCTGAATCTAAGTTACGTAGGATACAGCAGGGAGATCGTCCGGCGGAGGAATTCTGTTCGGAGTTCCGTAGGTGGGCCACAGACACCCAGTGGAATGACCCGGCTCTTAGGAGCCAGTTTTGTCAAGGTTTATCTGACAAATTGAAGGATGTGCTGGCACAGTACGACCCCCCCACGTCACTGGAGGCCGCTATGGCCCTTGCTATTCGTATTGACAGACATCTTCGGGAGAGGTGCGGGTAACTTCGCCCCCTGTTATGACTCCACCTTCCTCAAGGGTCCCTTATACGGAGATTCCCCTAGTCAGTCCAGAGGAGCCTATGCAATTAGGAGGGACATCATTCCGGGGGAGGGGATCGGTGGGGCGCCACAAAACAAGAAGTTGTTTCTTCTGTGGGAAAAAGGGACATTTTATTGGGGGGTGTCCATCCCGTTCTTTGCAGAGTGAGAAGTCGCCGGAAAACTATTGATCCCAGATTGTGTGGTGGACGGCAATCTGGGAGTAAGTATTTCGTCCCTAAATTCGTCTCAGTTTCTCGTACAGGTGGAGGTGGTGGTGGGTGCGAGAACTGAGAGGATATCTGTTCTTCTGGATAGTGGGGCCGGGGCTAATCTGGTGGATGCTCGCTTTTGCCCGGGTTCAAGGTATGCGATTGAGTGTGTTGGCTAAACCCGTCCTCATATTCTCGATCAACGCCAGACCTCTCGGTCAGGGAAGTTTTTTGCAAGCAGTGCATAACATAGATCTTCAAGTGGGGGCGTTACATAAAGAACTGTTGTCTTGTTATGTGTTGGAGGGTCTTCCTACTCCTATAGTGCTGGGCCTTCCTTGGTTAACTAAGCATAACCCGGTTATTAATTGGCAATCCAGAGAGATAAGTCAATGGAGTGAATTCTGTAACAAAAACTGCATGGATGCGGTCATTGGTACGGTCGCTCCTAGGGCCTTACCTCCATTTCTGGTAGACTTTGAGGATGTATTCTCGGAGAAAGGGTGTCAAGAATTACCTCCTCATCGCGAATATGACTGTTCTGTTAACTTGATCCCTGGGGCCAAATTACCGAAATCTAGGTTGTATAACCTTTCTGGTCCTGAGAGACAGGCCATGAAGGATTATATTTCAGAGAGTCTGGCTAAGGGGCATATTAGACCTTCATCTTCCCCGGTGGCCGCGGGTTCTTCTTTGTGAAGAAGAAAGATGGAGGCCCACGCCCTTGCCTGGTTTTCCGTGAGCTTAATCGGATTACGGTCCGAGATCCGTATCCGTTCCCAATTATTCCCGATCTCTTCAATCAGATCGTGGGTGCCAAATGGTTCTCTAAGTTGGATCTCAGAGGCGCGTACAATCTGATTAGGATGAAGGAGGGGGATGAGTGGAAGACGGCGTTTAACACTCCGGAGGGGCATTATGAGAACCTTGTCATGCCATTTGGTCTGAGTATTGCCCCGGCGGTGTTTCAACACTTTGTAAATGACATCTTTCGCCACCTAATGGGACAGTTTGTGGTCATATATCTGGATGATATCTTAATTTACTCGCCGGATCTTGTGTCTCATCAGGAGCATGTTAGACAGGTGTTACAGATCTTGCGGGATAATAAACTGTACGCCAAATGGGAGAACTGTGTGTTCGCCGTACAGGAACTTCAGTTTTTAGGATTCCTGGTGTCAGCATCCGGTTTTCGTATGGACCCTGGGAAAGTGCGGGCAGTTCTTGAGTGGGATCTGCCAGAGGATCTTAAGGCATTACAACGTTTCTTGGGGTTTGCTAACTACTACCGGAAATTAATTCGTAATTTTTCGTCCATAGTTAAACCTCTCACAGACATGACTAAAAAAGGGACGGATTTTTCAAATTGGTCTGACAAGGCTTGTCAAGCGTTTTCTTCCTTGAAAAAATGTTTTGCTTCAGCACCCATACTTATTCAGCCTGATGCGTCACAGCCGTTCATTGTTGAGGTGGATGCTTCCGAGGTAGGGGTGGGAGCAGTATTGTCACAAGGTTCGTCCCCTGGTAAATGGCATCCGTGCGCCTTCTTCTCTAAAAAATTGTCGTCCCCGACATGATGTCGGCAATAGGGAACTCTTGGCCATTAAGTTAGCTTTTGAGGAGTGGCGTCATTTTTTGGAGGGGCAGTCCACCCAGTCACCGTCATTACTGATCACAAAAACCTGCTATATTTAGAGTCCGCTAAACGTCTGAATCCCAGACAAGCTAGGTGGTCGTTGTTTTTTACCAGGTTTAACCCCTTCACCCCCAAGGGTGGTTTGCACGTTAATGACCGGGCCAATTTTTACAATTCTGACCACTGTCTCTTTATGAGGTTATAACTCTGGAACGCTTCAACGGATCTTCGCGATTCTGAGAATGTTTTCTCGTGACATATTGTACTTCATGTTTGTGGTAAAATTTCTTCGATATAACTTGCGTTTATTTTTGAAAAAAACGCAAATATGGCGAAAATTTTTAAAATTTTGCAATTTTCAAACTTTGAATTTTTATTCCCTTAAAACAGAGAAATATATCACACAAAATAGTTAAGAAATAACATTTCCCACATGTCTAATTTACATCAGCACAATTTTGGAACCAAATTTTTTTTTGTTAGGAAGTTATAAGGGTTAAAAGTTGACCAGCGATTTCTCATTTTTACAGCAAACTTTACAAAGCCATTTTTTTAGGGACCACCTCACATTTGAAGTCACTTTGAGGGGTCTATATGGCAGAAAATACCCAAAAGTACACCATTCTAAAAACTGCACCCCTCAAGGTACTCAAAACCACATTCAAGAAGTTTATTAACCCTTCAGGTGCTTCACAGTAACTAAAGCAACGTGGAAGGAAAAAATGAATATTTAACTTTTTAGCCACAAAAATGATCTTTTACAAACTTTTTTTTATTTTCACAAGGGTAAAAGGAGAAAATGGACAGATAAGGTTGTTATGCAATTTCTCCTGAGTGCGCCAATACCCCATATGTGGGGGAAAACCACTGTTTGGGCACACGGCAGAGCTCGTAAGGGAAGGAGCGAAGTTTGAATTTTTCAAACTAAAATTGGCTGGAATTTAGATTGGATGCCATGTCGCGTTTGGAGAGCCCCTGATGCGCCTAAACAGTGGAAACCCCCCACAAGTGACACCATTTTGGAAACTAGACCCCCTAAGGTACTTATCTAGATCTGTTGTGAGCACTTTGAACCCTCAAGTGTTTCACAAAAGTTTATAAAGCCTGGGTGTGAAAAAAAAAAAAAATCAATTTTCCACAAAAATGATTTTTTAGTCCCAAATTTTTGAATTTTCCCAAGGAAATTGGACCCCAAAAGTTGTTGTCCAATTTGTCCTGAGTACGCTGATACCCCATATGTGGGGGTGAAACTGTTTGGGCGCACAGCAGGGCTTGGAAAGGAAGTAGTAACGTTTTGGAATGCAGACGTTAATGGGGGTCATGTTCCATTTGCAGTGCCCCAGATGAGCCTAAACAGTGGAAACCCCCCACAAGTGACACCATTTTGGAAACTAGACCCCCTAAGGAACTTATCTAGATCTTTGGTGAGCACTTTGAACCCCCAAGTGCTTCACACAAGTTTATAATGCCCGGGCATGAAAATAAAAAATCCTATTTTTTTCCCACAAAAATTATATTTTAGTCAATAATTTTTTATTTTCCCAAGGGTAACAGGAGAAATTGGACCACATAAGTTGTTGTCCAATTTGTCCTGAGTACGCTGATACCCGATATGTGGGGGGAACCACTGTTTGGGCACACAGCAGAGCTCGGAATGGAAGGAGCACCATTTGACTTTTTCCAACCAAAATTGGCTGGAATTGAGTTTGGATGCCATGTTGCATTTGGAGAGCCCCTGATGTGCCTAAACAGTGGAAACCCCCCACAAATGACCTCATTTGGGAAACTAGACCCCCTAAGGAACTTATCTAGATATTTGATGAGCAATTTGAACCCCCAAGTGCTTCACACAAGTTTATAACGTAGAGCCGTAAAATTTAAAAATCATATTTTTTCCACAAAAATGAGCTTTTCACCCCAATTTTTATTTTTCCAAGGGTAACAAGACTCCAAAAGTTATTGTGCAATTTGTCCTGAGTGCGCTGATACCCCATATGTGGGGGTAAACCACTGTTTGGGTGCATGGCAGAGTTTGGAAGGGAAGGAGCGCTGTCTGACTTTTTCAACGCAGAATTGGCTGGACGCCATGTCGTGTTTGGAGAGCTCCTGATCTGCCTAAACAGTGGAAACCCCCATAAATGACACCATTTTGGAAACTAGACCCCTCAAGGAACTTATCTAGATGTGTGGTGAGCACTTTGAACCCCGAAGTGCTTCACAGAAGTTTATAAAGTACAGCCGTAAAAATAAAAATTTTTTTTTTTTTACAAAAATGATTTTTTTCGCCCCCAATATTTTATTTTCACAAGGGTAACAGGAGAAATTGGACCCCAAATGTTGTTGTCCAATTTGTCCTGAGTACGCTGATACCCAATATGAGGGAGAAAACTATTGTATTGGCACACGTTGGGGCTCGGAAGGGAAGTAGTGACATTTTGGATTGCAGACTTTGATGGAATGGTCTGCGGGCGTCATGTCGCATTTGGAGAGCCCCTGATGTGCCTAAACAGTGGAAACCCCACACAAGTGACCCCATTTTGGAAAATAGACCCCACAGGGAACTAATCTAGATGTGTGGTGAGCGCTATGAACCCCCAAGTGCTTCACAGAAGTTTATAACGTACAGCCGTAAAAACAAAAAAATCATTTTTAAAAAAAAAAAATGAAATTTTCGCCCCCAATTTTTTGTTTTTCCAAGGGTAACAGAAGAAATTGGAACTCAAAAGTTGTTGTCCAATTTGTCCTGAGTACGCTGATACCCAATATGTGGGAGAAAACTACTGTATGGGCGCACGTCAGGGCTCGGAAGGGAAGTAGTGACGTTTTGGATTGCAGACTTTGATGGAATGGTCTGGGTGCGTCATGTCACATTTGGAGAGCCCCTGATGCGCCTAAACAGTGGAAACCCCCCACAAGTGACCCCATTTTGGAAAATAGACCCCACAAGGAACTTATCTAGATGTGTGGTGAGCACTTTGAACCCCAAAGTGCTTCACAGAAGTTTATAACACACAGCCGTAAAAATAAAAAATCTTTTTTTTTTTTACAAAAATGATTTTTTTCGCCCCAATATTTTATTTTCACAAGGGTAACAGGAGAAATTGGACCCCAAAAGTTGTTGTCCAATTTGTCCTGAGTACGCTAATACCCAATATTTGGGAGAAAACTACTGTATGGGCGCACGTCAGGGCTCGGAAGGGAAGTAGTGACGTTTTGGATTGCAGACTTTGATGGAATGGTCTGGGTGCGTCATGTCGCATTTGGAGAGCCTCTGATGCGCCTAAACAGTGGAAACCCCCCACAAGTGACCCCATTTTGGAAAATAGACCCACAAGGAACTTATCTAGATGTGTGGTGAGCACTTTGAACCCCGAAGTGCTTCACAGAAGTTTATAACGCACAGCCGTAAAAACAAAAAAATATTTTTTTTGTACAAAAATGATATTTTCGCCCCCAGTTTTTTATTTTCCCAAAGGTAACAGAAGAAATAGGACAAATTGCACAATAACTCTTGGGGTCCAGATTACGGTGATGCCCCATATGTGGGGATAAACTACTGTTTGGACGCATGGCAGAGCTCAGAAGTGAAGGAGCACCGTTTGACTTTTTCAACGCAGAATTGGCTGGAATTGAGATCAGACGCCATGTCACATTTGGAGAGCCCCTGATGTGCCTAAACAGCGGAAACCCCCCAATTCTAACTCCAACCCTAACCCCAACACACCCCTAACCCTAGTCCCAACCCTAACCACAAACCTAACCCTAACACACCCCTAATCCCAACCCTAACCCTAATCCTAACTTTAGCGCCAACCCTAACCCTAACTTTAGCCGCAATCCTAACCCTAACCCTAATGGGAAAATGGAAATAAATACATTTTTTTAATTTTATTATTTTTTCCTAACTAAGGGGGTGATAAAGGGGGGTTTGATTTACTATTTATAGCGGGTTTTTATGATTGGCAGCTGTCACGCTAAAAGACGCTTTTTATTGCAAAAATAGTTTTTTGCATCGCCACATTTTGAGAGCTATAATTTTTGCATATTTTGGCCCACAGAGTCATGTGAGGTCTTATTTTTTGCGGTACAAGTTGACGTTTTTATTTGTACCATTTTTGAGCAGGTGACATTTTTTGATCGCTTTTTATTTCGATTTTTGGGAGGTTAGAATGAACAAAAATCAGCAATTCATGAAATTCTTTTGGGGGAGGCGTTTTTATTGTTCTGCGTGTGGTAAAATTGATAAAGCAGTTTTATTCTTCGGGTCAGTACGATTATGGCGATACCTCATTTATATCATTTTTTTATGTTTTGGCGCTTTTATAGAATAAAAACAATTTTATATAAAAAAATCATTATTTTTGCATCGCTTTATTCTGCGAGCTATAACTTTTTCATTTTTTCGCTGATGATGCTGTATGGTGGCTCGTTTTTTGCGGGACAAGATGACGTTTTCAGCGGTACCATGCTTATTTATATCGGTCTTTTTGATCGCGCGTTATTCCACTTTTTGTTTGGCGGTATGATGATAAAGTATTGATTTTTTGCTTCGTTTTTTTTTTTTTTAAGGGGTTCACTAAAGGGGTTAACTAGTGGGACAGTTTTATAGGGGGGGTCGTTACGGACGCGGCGATACCAAATATGTGTACTTTTATTGTTTTGGTTTTTTATTTACAGGAAGAAATGAATTTATTGGGGAATATATTATTTTTTTTTTTATTTATTTTGGATTTTTTTTATAACATGTTTATTTTTATTTTTTTAACTTTTTTACTTTGTCCCAGGGTGGGACATCACTGTATTTTATCAAATCGCTGGTGTGACAGTGTGCACAGCACTCTGTCACACCAGCGATCGCTCAGGCAGTGCAGCAGGCTTCTCAGTGCCTGCTCTCAGCAGGCACTGAGGAAGCCGCCTCCCTCCAGGACCCCGGCGCCATCTTGGATCCGGGTCCTGGGAGGGAGGAAGCCCTCAGAACAGCGCGATCACATCGCGCTGGTCTGAGGGTCTCAGGGGGGCGCGCAGGGAGCCCCCACCCTGCGCGATCCTCCCCTGTGCCCCCAGTACACCGCGATCATGTTTGATCGCGGTGTGCTAGGGGTTAATGTGCCGGGAGCGGTCCGTGACCGCTCCTGACACACAGTCACGGGTGTCAGCTGTGATAATCAGCTGACACCCGGCGGCGATTAGCTGCGCTCCCCTCAAGAGCGCAGCTGATCGCCTATGACGTACTATCCCGTCCATGGGCAGAATGGCACGGGTTTTATGGACGGGATAGTACGTCTAATGTCAGAGAGGGGTTAATTTTGTCGTCACATATCGTCCTGGGTCAAAAAATGTTAAGGCGGATGCCTTATCTCGCTGTTTCCCAGGGGCTGGGAATACGGAGGACCCGGTTCCGGTCCTTCAGGAGGGGGTGGTGGTGTCGGCAGTATGCTCTGAGCTTGAGGAGGAGGTATTGGAGGCTCAGGGGGACGCTCCTGTAGGACCTCCAGGGAGACTGTTTGTTCCAAATCAGTTGCGACAAAAGGTGATCGAGGCACACCATAATTCAGCTTTGGCAGGACACCCAGGGAGTAAAGCAACTGAGGATCTCCTCTCGCGCCGGTTTTGGTGGCCTAACTTACATAGGGAGGTGGTAACTTTTGTCGCGTCCTGCGAGGTTTGTGCGCGCTCTAAGACCCCACATACCCGTCCGTCTGGGACCCTCTTACCTTTGAAGATCCCGGAGCGTCCGTGGACTCATCTGTCTATGGACTTCATTACGGACCTCCCGCCTTCTTCGGGTAAAACAGTCATACTCGTTGTAGTGGACAGGTTCAGCAAGATGGCACATTTTATCGGTCTTCCTGCTCTTCCTAATGCTAAAACTCTTGCGCAGGTGTTTATTGGGGAGATTGTAAGACTTCACGGGGTACCCTCCGATGTGGTGTCGGATCGGGGGTCTCAGTTTGTGTCCAAATTCTGGAAAGCATTTTGTACACGGCGGGGGATGCAGTTGTCATTTTCATCGGCTTTTCACCCGCAGTCCAATGGTCAGACAGAGCGTCTGAACCAGAGCTTGGAGACATATCTCCGGTGTTTTGTGTCAGAGAACCAGGAGGACTGGGCTTCTTTCTTGCCTCTGGCGGAGTTTGCTCTAAATAATAGGCGGAGCGAGTCCACTGGTAAGTCCCCGTTTTTTGGGGCATATGGTTTTCACCCCCAGTTTTGTACTTTCAATAGGGTGGGCTCTTCTGGGGTTCCTGAGGAGGAACGATTTTCGTCGTCACTTGCTTCAGTGTGGAGAGGAGTGCTGAATAATCTGAGTACTATGGGGAACCGATACAAACGTATGGCTGATAGGAGGAGAGTGTCTGGTCCGGACCTAAGTGTGAACGATCTGGTATGGTTGTCTACCAAGAATATAAAACTTAAGGTTCCCTCCTGGAAACTGGGTCCCAGGTTCATCGGGCCATACAAGATCAGTTCTATAATTAATCCGGTTGCATTCCGTCTTGACCTCCCTCCTACATTTAAAATTCATAATGTGCTCCACAGATCGTTGCTTAAGAGGTATGTGGCGCCGGTGATACCTTCACCTTTACCTCCTCCTCCTGTGGTGGTCAATGGTAACTTGGAGTTCCAGGTGTCGAGAGTCATCGATTCACGTCTGAATCGCCGGTCCCTTCAGTACCTTGTTCATTGGAGGGGGTATGGTCCTGAGGAGAGGATGTGGGTGCCTGCGTCGGATATTAACGCAGACCGATTGGTTCGGGCCTTCCACACTACTCACCCAGATAAACCCGGCCCTGAGGGTACGGAGGCCCCTCGTAGAAGGGGGGGTACTGTCACGGGTGTGTCGCTGCGAAGATCGTCCGATTGCACACCCTGACTTCTCACAGCTGAGTTTCTGCTGCTGGGTGTTTTTCGGCAGTGAGAGAGTTAATTCTCCCTCTCTCTGTGCAGGACAAGACCAGCCTCGCTCAGCTGCAATTAATGTTGCGATAATTGGATTTCTTCATATACTTGCCTGTCTGCTAGGGAAGTGTCGGTGAAAGCATTCATGCAGACCAGCAGAGTGGATCATATTGAGAAGTCTAAAGCTAAGAGTACCTGTTGTGGTTTTCTCCTCTCCTCGCTTTATTATTTATCTCCTTACCATTTGGTGTTCCCTCTGTAGTTGTTGTTTTGTATGCAAGGTGTCTTTTATTTTACCCCTTGTACTGTCTCGTTCGTCTTATACTGTGTGTAGGCAGTTACCTTCCCGTTCCCTGTGGTGGTAATCAGGGTCCTTCTCAGGACTGGATTACAGTTGTCAGGGATTCACAGGAGATAGGGTTACGCTGGCGGCCTGGACCTCTGTACCATCAACAGTACCTCCAGGTAGAGGGATTAGTCAGGACCCCAGCTTAGGGTCAGCATAGACCCCGGTCCTCCTTATGCAGAGACAGCGTGACAATATCACAGAGGAATGCACAGGGGAGTGGAGGATGGGAAAAAAACAAAGTAGAGGAAGGAAGGGAATTCCACACTTACAAACCATGCAACAGTCACCGATAACTCTACAACACTCCTCATATGAACACCTCTCCTCCTAAGCCATGCAGCAAATGCTATCTCTGACATGGATCTCAATCAGGACCCAGATAATAAAGGGGATGGGAGTGGCTAACCGAGCTCAGCTGAGAGCTCAGAGTTTCCAACATGGAATTTTTAACCTCTGTTCTGCCAAAAGAAATAAACACCATTAAAATGAAGGATAAGTGCTTCTTCTCAGTGCAGGAGTAGGAGCAATCAGACTCTGAGGTCTTCTGGCTCTTCTCTGCTGCTATAATCCTGTGACACAGAGGAAATGGAAGCTATGATTATAATACCTACCTGTGTTGATTGCTCTCCTGTATTAATTGATAGTGGCAATCTAAATCAGGTCAAATTTAGAAGTTGTAAGCAGGAAAAGAACTCAAGAGATTTCTTTCAAATGTCAACAGAGTCAGTGATAATGATAACAATGATTATGATGATGATTTAACCAGATTAAAGCGATAAAAAGGTGATTGTCATGACGGCCAAAGCACATTCACATGGGTAAAATACAAACTGAGATCACAAATACCTAAAAATCACTGGTCTCTATTCAGAGTAGAAAAAACCCTTCTCTGATCCTGATCTGTCCCTGCCTGACCACAGAGGATGGCACCCAAAGATAAGGTAATGGCGCCGCCATCCTACATCAGCTTACCCTGAATGTTCTTAGCAGCTCCTAGGATCTCTAGAGTATCAGTTCCCTAAGGAATGAAGGAATCATACACAAAACTACTGCAACCGGCACAATCTACAGAAAAGTGAATTAATCTGACAGTCTATCAACAGCAGGAAACACCAGTAGGGAAGATATTTAAAACTGCACCCAAAAGGTGATAGGACAGACAAATAGTAAATGAAAAACACATGTTACACAAAACTGACATAAACAACTATAACAGAACAAAAATAATCAAAGAAAAGGTGTATCTGTTGTGGCTCAGCAGAGATGCTGACCACAGAACATGGAATCAGTGGTTTGAATCCATAAGCATGACAGTGATGTCATCAGAGGTATTTGCATTGGTAATAAATAGGGAAGCCTATGTTTGGTCAAAATATCTGTCAGGGGCTTATCTTACAGTCAGTTCTGGAGCAGGTGTTTCTGCAAGTGCTTTGGAAGAAACTCAACAAACTTGATGACTCTGGTCCTGGTATTAGTATTGGTCAGTCCTATGTGTGGGCATCTTTGGAATTTTTTTGACAATTATGGCTGACAAATTTTTGCAGTGTGCAGTCTTTGTAGGAAGAATATAAGCCATGGACATCCAGTCTAAAATAGGAAAGCAAGTATGGCTCTCTCTCAGCACATGAAGCAACATTACCTGCTCTTTTAGGAAAAGTAAGCTGGTCAACAATGTGAGCAAGGATCAAGATGGCTATCTCCCCCTTCTTATCTCCCTTGTTTTTCATGAGCCAGGACACATCCTGAAGTATTGCTTGGTCAGTTTCATCATCATAATTATTTTCATCCACAAATACTAAAGTAATTATTAAAGAAAAGGCATCAGCATTCACTATTTGAAAGAGTTGGAGTATGCCTCTAAGGTAGGGATGAGCGAGTAGTGAAATATTCGGACTTGCTATACTCGTACCAAGTATATTGTAATACTCGGGTATTCGGTACGAGTCCAATGTTAGTCAATGGAAAATGCGAGTAATTGTCTGCTGGACCCTACAAAGCGGTCTGGGTGCAGAGGAAAAGACTAAAAAATGTGTAAATGTTAAATAAATGTATGCTGTAAACAAATGTATATAACATGGGGGCTCCTGGTCAGGGCTGCACAAGTGGTTTTATACCACTGCTTCACTAGAATGTACAAACACTATTTGAAGTCCTGTCATTTTTTGTCGGCAGAGCGGGACTCATATGCCCCTTACGCAGTGCCAGCGATATATCAGAAGTGCCATAAGAGCGAGTGATGATGGAGGCGATCTTC
>JARQOD010000001.1:216058500-216096607 GCA_033576555.1 Oophaga sylvatica
CATCCAGCTAGGAGACGACCCTGCTATCACCGAGCTCTCCTGACGCGGTTGCACAAGGGAGGTTCGGTGACCCCTCTCATCGGGGGTACTGTTATGAATGTGCTAGAGATGGTTTCTGAGCAGAGGCCCCCTCTTGTGGTTACAGACATTTACTAAACCCTTTCAGCGAGGAATGGCAATCTGGGAACACGGACTGGTCTGATATAAGGAGGTTCCCTCCCATGATGGTTGCGGTGATAAATTGTTCTTGTCTCAATTGTGGTTCTGGTTCATTTGGAAGTTTGTTGAGTCTTGCCTCCCATCTTCTGCTATCAGATAAGATATTTTCTGCTTTTATTTTGTGCTTGCTTTCTGCATTGTTCCCTGCACTTCTGTGGAGGTCAGCCAAGGTCCCCCCGGGGGGCTTGTGCTCCTCTCAGTTTATCTGGAGCCACTGTTGTTGTTCATTTTTTTCCTGTTTTTTCAGTGGCTGCGGCTTAGTTTTGTTACACCAGAGACTGATTTAGGTGGTAGAGATCGTGTGATCTCAGGTGTTTTTGAAATCAAAGATTTGGTATTTTTAGGGGTTTTTTTTGGATTGCAGTGAGTACCCTTTTCCCTGTACTTTTCTGTCTAGACAGATTGGGCCCAGCGTTTGCTCATTTATTTTCTGTCTGTGTCCATTGCTTCTTCTTGTCTAGCCGCCTTTACTTTTTGGGGGGTTTCCCTATTTTCTTTGGGGATCTGCTCCGGGGCAGATAGCTTTCATCTTTCTGCGTTAGGTGTAGTTATCTCTCAGGCTGTGATGAGGCGTCTAGGATCAACGTAGGAATGCTCCACGGCTACCTCTAGTTGTGTGGTTAGTTCAGGTTACTGCAATCCAATAGGTTCCAGCCTCTCTGGTGTATTGCCGTTTTTGCTTATTCTCCTCAGCTACCAAAACATAACACTGTACCATATGGAAAGCAGAACAACAAAAATTACAACATAAAAAGCATACACAGAAAGTGAAAAACACAATTTCCGATTCGTGTGAGAATAAGTGGAATGGCACATTCAAATTAACAGACAAGAAATCATCACTTGGTTGGTTTATTGATTCAGGAGCAACGAGTCATATGACAAGTGACAAGAATTTCTTTACTGATCTTGATTTAAATAAGAAAGAAGCCATTTATCTTGCAGATGGAAGCAAAATAACCGCAGAAGGTATTGGACAAGGTATGCTAAATTGTTCAAACAAGTTCAGACAAGATTCAAAGATACTTGTACAGGATGTGTTGTATGTTCCAAAATTGGAAGGCGGATTATTATCTGTGAAACGTTTAACAGCAAAAGGACTTACAGTAAAATTCAAAGATAATGAGTGTGCAATTATTGCAGGAAACAAGATGATAACCAAAGTCAAGGCAGATGAACAATTATATTATTTTGACAAACCAAAGGAACAGATGAAGGTATGTACACATGATCGCAAAAACTGTATTCACATGTGGCATAGACGTCTAGGACATAGACACCCGGACAGTATAAGGGAACTACAGAGAAAAGAATTGACAAAAGATTTAAAGATATCAGATTGCTCAATTACCATAAGATGTGAATGTTGTATAAAATCCAAAGCCACAAGGATATCTATTCCAAAAGAAAGTGAGATGAAAAGCCAAAGACCACTTGATTTGGTGCATGCTGACATATGTGGACCCATGAAAGTGACTACATCAGGAGGCAATAGATACATGTTGACTTTTATAGATGACTACTCAAGATACACAGTCACATACTTAATTAAGAACAAAAGATAAGTTTTTGATAAACTTGTAGACTATGTAACAAGATCAAGTAACAAATTTCAAAGGAAGCCAATTGTCATCAGAAGTGATAATGGAGGTGAATTTACAGGTCACACAATAGAAAACTACTTAAGACAAAATGGAATAGAACATCAGAAAACTGTTCCATACACACCTGAACAAAATGGAGTAGCAGAAAGGAAAAACAGAACTCTAACAGAAATGATGAGATGTATGCTGACAGATTCTAAACTACCAGAGAAATATTGGGGTGAGGCAGCAATGACAGCTACATATCTACAGAACCCACTTTTTTCCAGAAAACTGAAGAAAACTCCATATGAACTGTGGCAAGGTATGAAACCAAGTGTCAATCATTTAAAAGTTTTTGGATGTAAAGTTTTTATATTCATTCCAACATAAAAATGTTCAAACTTCAAAACAGATCCATGGAAGGAATATTCGTTGGATATAGTGAAAACTGCAAAGGATATAGAATCTTAGATCCCAAAACAGACAGAGTTACAGTGAGTAACAGTGTGACATTCATTGAAGATTTAAATGAAGACATTATGATTTCAGTTGAAACAAGAAATGAGAAAAACAAGTGACATAACTGAAGAAATATCTGATGAGAAAGAAGTAGAAATTAATGAAGAACAAAATACTGAAAGTGAAGAATCACAACTACAAACAGACACAGAACCAAGACGTTCAATAAGAGAGAACAAAGGAAAAGCACCAAAACGTCTCTCATACAAGACAAGTATAAGAAAAATCCATGAGCCTACCTCTTGGGAAGACATATCTAAACTTCCTGAAGAAGAAGCTAATAAATGGATAGAAGCAATAGAAACAGAAATTAAATCCATGCATGATTCAAATACATGGACACTAACAGATTTGCCAGGAGGAAGAAAAGCCATAGGATGTAAATGGATTTTTAAAGTAAAATACCAAACAGATGGCACACCTGAAAGATATCGAGCAAGACTCGTAGCTAAAGGGCATTCTCAAAAATATGGAGAAGACTATGATGAAACATTTGCTCCAGTTGTCAAACACACTACAACTAGAACTTTACTTACAATTGCAGCAATGAAAAAGATGGAACTAAGACATCTGGATGTAAAGACAGCTTTTTTGAATGGAGATTTAACAGAAGACATTTACATGGAACAACCTCAGGATTCAAAGATGAAAGAAATCCAAATAAAGTTTGTAAACTACAGAAAAACATATATGGTTTAAAGCAAGCAGCTAAAGCGTGGAATGACAAAATCACGGAAGTACTAACAAATGAAAAATTTCAAAGAAGCAAAACTGATCCATGCTTGTACACAAAAAGGCTGAGTAATAGATGGATTTATGTACTCATATATGTAGATGACATTTTGATTTGTTTTAAACAAGAAAGGGATAAAGAAAACATTCTAAAAACCCTGAAACAACATTTTGAAATCAAAGACTTGGGAAATGTAAAACAGTACCTAGGAATACAGATAGAAAGACAAGAAGTACTGTGGTTAAGACAATTGTTGACAGAATTAGGACAATCACACTTGGAACCAACAAAACTAAAAGAGGACAAAGGAGTCTTGAAGTTGGAGTTTTGCCCTACTGAAGAAATGACAGCAGACATCTTCACGAAGGCGTTGAATGCTGAAAAACATCAGAGACTAATGAAGAAATTGGGTTTGATTGAATAAGTCCTTACTGTTGAGAAAGGGTGTTGGCATATGCAACAGATTAGGACTTATTATAAGTAATAGGAGGACTTTATGCTGACCTGACAATAGATGGCGATGTTGTGTAACGTTTCGTTCTGTTTAATGTATTGTATAAGAAATAGTCTCACTTGTAGTTTCACTTTCGTTTTGTTCCTGTTTCCTGATGCAATGCTGAAATGACTGTGCATTTTCCTTTTACCTCATGTTGTAAGAAGTAAAAGCTTGTTATCCCATGAAGCCTGCTCTGTGAAGCTTTCTACTGCAAAGGTGTGGATTCAGAAGCTGTGCAACACTTTGGCAGGTTTTTTTTTTGGTGCTGGAAAAATTGAAAATATTTTGATCCATCAAGTATTATGTGCTTTGAAGTCCTTTTTTGTGTTATATAGCACACCCAAAAATCGTTGAAACATTTTTCTGGGCTATATTTCTCGGCCATACACTATTCCATAGTGTAGAGTAAATTTCTGAGACCTCTGCATGTGAACAAAAGCTCTTAAAACCTTTGTAGGATTCCATTGCTTAGAATTGGTCTGTGAACATTTGTGATCTGTAAAACTTCTAAAAAGCTTTTAAAAATGTTGTAGGCCTCCATTTCTCAGACATACAGTGTTACATGGTATGTGAATATTTCTGTGATCTCTAAATGTGAACAAAAGCTTTTAAAGCTTTTGAAGGCTTCCATTTCCTAGAAATACAGTGTTACATGGTCTGTGAATATTTCTGTGATCTGTAAAACTTCCAAAAAGCCTTTAAAAATTTTGAAGGCCTACATTTCTCAGACATACAATGTTACATGGTCTGTGAATATTTCTGTGATCTCTAAAAGATAATGTTCACAGACCACGTAACACTGTATGTCTCAGAAATGGAGGCTTACAAAATTTGTAAAAGCTTTTTAGCAGTTTTACAGATCACAGAAATACTGACAGTCCATTTCTGAGCAATACAGTGTTACATTGTCTGTGAACATTTCTGTGATCTCTAAAAGTGAACAAAAGCTTTTAAAAATGTTGTAGACTTCCAGACATACAGTTAAACATGGTCTGTGAACATTTCTGCGATTAACTGAGAAAAAGAATTGAAACATTTTTCTGGATTAAATTTGATTGTCATCCATACACTTTTGCATTTCTTTTTGTTACATTAAGGTGGAGTAAACTCACCAAACCGCTTTGATTGATGCAGGTGACCATTTTTTTCTTTTATTAAAAATAAACTTGGTTTCAAGAGACCTAGCAATTAAAAAATGCATAAGGCATGCATTAAGGGACGGGAAAGTAGAAGTGCTGATGCTGGTGCACACAGATTTCGAGGACGTGGGGCCGGTGTGACTGTTGCTGTAGCACAAGAAACACGCCCATCCACAACACAGAGAAACATGTCCCACTTTTCAGGAAAGCACAGTACACCATTTCTGAAGCGAGAGCAGTGCGATCAGGTGGTCGGTTCGATAGCAGACAATGCTTCCAGTAGGCTTGATAGCACCACCCAGTCTTCCACATGGTCCAGTCTCACCGGCTTAAAGTCTGGATCACTTAATCTTCACCCTGATTCTCCTTCCTCCCACCATGTTGAGTCCCAGAAGACTAGTGATCCCAAACTAAGACACTTTGAGAAGCTGTTTACCACAACATTTTTTGATTGTGGCACCTCAACCTGCATGCTTCAAGAGGGACAGGATTACATGCTGTTGAGTGATGCACAAAACTTAGAGAAGCCACAGCCACAATAACATGATGGTGGAGAACGGAAAATTTGGAATAAGGAGGAGGTATTTGATGATGAGACACAGTTGCCGCTAAGTCTTGTTGTTGTTAAGACACAATTCAGGAGGACAAGGGTGCGGTGGTGGAAGATGAAGTCATCTACCCAATCTGGAAGTTGGCATGTAGAGCGAGGGCAGCAGTGGCTGAGGAAGAGAGAACGTCAGCACCAAAACAGAAAGGAAGATGCAGTGGGGTGACCAGAAGGAGAAGGCAGGCAACTGTTCCGCAGAGAACAGAGTCCTTAAATTTTCCATCAAAGAGTTAGTTGTTCCCCAGTCTGCAACTTTTTTTTAAAGAGAGTTCTGAGATAAAGAAAATGGCCATTTGAAAACTGTGCCATGCAAAAATCAGCAGGGGCCTGAACCCTAAGAACCTAACCACCACTAGCATAATCAGGCACTTGTCATCTAAGCACCAGACTTGATGGGCAGAACGTCTGGGTACAAGATTGGTGCTTTTGAGTGACACCACTGCCTCTTCCCCTGTGCTTGATGCTTCCCAATCCCCTGTTTAAAACACTGGCACAGATACCTCTTGCCCTGCACCTATCCTTTCACATTATGACTTACCATCATCAGGGTCTTCTAAATCTTTTTCCCAGCTCAGCATTCAGCTGTCCCTACCCCAAGCCTTGGAACGAAGAAGAAAGTTCCCTGCCAGCCACCCACAGGCCCAAATGCTAAATGGGTTCATTTCAAGGCTGTTTGCCATTGAATTCAGTTGACTTGTCCCTCAGTACTCGGTCCTGCATGCGGACAAGGTGGGGATGGAGGAAGACATAACACAGAGAGCTCAGCAAAGATTGGGTAACAAGGAGAAGGTAGCACTGAGAAGGAGGAAGAGGAGGAACAGCACCGCACGACCAGCTCTACCCTCTCCTAGTGTATCCTCGCCCATCCCTGTAGACAGTGAGCCCTTGCAGGCAGGGTCCTCTCTCCTTCTGTACTTGTGTGTGCCTTGTATTGCTCACGTTTTTTGTACTTGTTAATATTTGCCCCTTTTCACATGTAAAGTGCCATGGAATTAACGTCGCAATAAAAATGTATAATAATAATAATAATAACAGGAGCTGGTGGCTAGCGCAACCTTGGCTACTAGCCACAGGACCTTTGTCCCAATTCTCCTACATGGATGGGCCGAGGATGGCAATGAGGAGGAAGAGAGGGAGGAGGAAGAGGAGGAGGAGAGGGGAAGTCATCATCTTGGTGGAGACAAGGAAGTGTTGGCTTTATTGAGCTTGGCACATATGGCTGACTGCATTACATTCATCTTGGCAAAATGTGTACTGGTTGTTCACCCTGCTAGACCCATGCTACAAGGGGAACTTTACATCTCTTCTTCCTGAGGTGGAGACATGTTCTAAAATGGTGCTATACCAGAAGGCCACTGAGGAAAATGTGTTGAAAAAATTTCCTTTAGGTTTCACTAGCAGCAGGGGGCAAGCTTCCTTGCCCAACCAAGGAGGAGGGCCAAGGAGACACATAGCAGAGGCAGAGGTAGGCCGGGATCACACATGGAGTAAATTGTCCGACACTCGCATGTGAAATCCCAGCTCTGGCGCCGGCACTCGGGAGTGGAGTGCGCGGCTGCATGTAGTTATATGCAGCCGCACACTCCACTCCTGAGTGCCGGCGCCAGAGCTGGGATTTCACATGCGAGTGTCGGACGATTTACTCGCATGTGTGATCCCGGCCGTACACTGTGAAAGGCGTGGGCCAATTTCATGACACCAGGCCAGTGCCCAGGGCCTGATGTCCGGTCATTTTTGACAAAGAGGGAAAAGTTTTTAAAGATGGTCAAGCAATACCTGGCCAACCAAACCAGCGTACTCCCTAATTCCACTGCGACTTTCAACTATTAGGTCTTAAAGCTGGACACTTGGCATGAGCTGCCACTCTATGCCTTGCAGGTGTTGCGTTGCCCTACCGCTAGCGTCTAGTGTGAGCCAGTTTTTATTGCCGACAGCAGTGTCATAACTGACAGGCTCTTTCACCTGTCAACAGTGAATGCAGACGGGCTCGTTTCTCATAAAAATGAGCAAAGCCTGGATTAGTCCACACTTTTCCACACCATCAGATAACAGCAGCACAAAAAGTGTTTGTAATGTTCAATATTTTACTGAGGCCTGCCAGTTGTTGCCCTTTGGGGGTCTATGGATGAACCTAATCATATTTTCTGTCTGGCTTTGCACTTTCTGCAAAGCCTTTATGACTGTATGAGTATATCAACTACACTTTCAACATATTTTCATTCAAAATGTTGCTATGGAATCAATGGCTCATCCTTTTAGTTTAACACGGTTCTTGTTGCATTACTGTGGTATGTAAAACCTACAAAAAGAGTTAAAAATAGTTTAGGATTAGATTACTCATCTATACAGTATTACATGCTTTATGTCACATTTTTGTGGTATATAACAGGAAAAAAAAGTGTTTGAAAATTTTGTTTGTTTCTTCACATTTCTTACCCATACACTATTCTTTGTTCTGGGGAATATTTTTGTAATATATGACTAAAAAAAGTTTAAAATTTTTGCTGAGTTACATTTCTCTGCCATACAGTATTTCATGTTCTTGGGTACATTTTGTTGGTATATAACACTCCAAATAGTTTTTCTAAACATTTGTGTTATTATATGGTTCACCCATGGGGTATTCCATGGTCTGGACTACATTTTTTGGGTATATAACCCTCAAAAAACTTGTTCAAATTTGTATAGATATTATATTACTCACCCACAGGGCATTACATCTTCTTTAGTACATTTAGTTGCTATATAAGCCTCCAAAACCGTGTTTCAAATGTATCAGTATCATATTACCCACCCATAGGGTATTACATCTTTTGGGTACATATAGTTGCTATATAAGCCTCCAAAAACTTGTTCCAAATTTAATGGTATTATATTACTCACTCATAAAGTATTACATCTTCTTGTGTACAGTTTTCTGCTATAAAAGCCTCCAAAAAGTTGATAAAAATGTATAAGTATTATATTGCTCACCTGTAGACTACAGTCATGGCCAAAAGTTTTGAGAATGACACAAATATTAATTTTTACAAAGTCTACTGCTTCACTTTTTCTAATGGCAATTTGCATATACTCCAGAATGTTATAAAGAGTGATCAGCTTAACCCCTTAATGTCCACTGACGTGCACAGTCCGTGATGGCAAGGTGCCAGTTCCGGCACCAGGACGGACTGTGCACGTCATGCCTTTGATCTACCACTGCGTGTAAACACGTAGTGGTAGATCAGTGCCGACAGCTGTCATAGACAGCTGACAGGCACGGCAAGCGGTGCGGGGACCTTTGCCGTCGGTCCCCGCACCCACAGCGCTGTGATTGGTCAGTCAATCTGACTGACCAAACACAGCAGCGATCGTGCAGGAGAAGCTGAAATTTCAGCTTCCCCAGGTGATCAGTGCAGGAGCCGGCGCTGCAGTGGCCAGGCTTCCTGCACTGACAGCCAGGAGCGGAGCCCCCACCGCCCCTGGCTGTTAACCCCCTGACTGCTGCGATCCAGCGATCGCAGAGCTCAGGGGGGGAGGCAGAGGTCGGGAGCTCCCTCTGCCTCAGATCGGCGCCCTGCAATGTATTTGCAGGGGCCGATCTCTGCCTTGATGACCCGGGGGTTGTCATGACAACCTCCGGGTCATCTACCTACAGGAAGCTGCTGTGATCATGTCACAGCAGCTTTCATCATAGGTACAATGCATTGCAATGCTGGAGCATTGCAATGCATTGTAACTGCAATAAAAAGTAAAAAAAAGTGAAAGTCCCATAAAGGGACAAGTTAAAAAAAAATTGAAAAAAAAATATTAAAAAATAATTTAAAAAAATCCCCTAAAAAATACACATTTTTATGTAATAAAAAAAATAAAAAACAAAAAAAATACACATGTTAGGTATCGCCACGTCCGTAAAAATCCCATCTATAAAAGCGTAACCCTAGTTAACCCCTTCAGTGAAAGCCGTAAAAAAAAAACACAAAAAAGTAGTAAATTATACTTTTTCCAAGCGGTATCATCATACCGCTTGGAAAAAGTGCAATAACACGCGATCAAAAAGTCAGATATAAATAATCATGGTACCGCTGAAAACGTCATCTTGTCCCGCAAAAAACAAGCTGCTATACAGCATCATCAGCGAAAAAATAAAAAAGTTATTGCTCACGGAATAAATGATGCAAAAATAATTATTTTTTCTATAAAATTTTTTATTGTGTAAAAACCGCCAAAACATAAAAAAAATATATAAATGAGGTATCGCTGTAATCGTAGTGACTCGAAGAATGAAGCTGCTTTATCAATTTTACCACACGCGGAACGGAGGAAAAAAAAAAAAAAAAAAACAATTCCTGAATTGCTGGTTTTTGTTCATTCTGCTTCCACAAAAATTGGAATAGGAAGCGATCAAAAAATGTTATGTGCCCGAATATGGTACCAATAAATACGTCAGCTCGTCCCGCAAAAAATAAGCCCACAGATAACTCTGTCGGCCGAAATATGGAGAAATTATAGCTCTCAAAATACGGCGATGCAAAAATTTCTTACAAAAAATTATTCCAAAAAAAAGCGTCTTTTAGAGTGTGACAGAAGCTAAACATGAAAAAAGGGTGTAAATCTAGTATCGAAGTAATCGCACCGATCCGAGGAATAAAGTCGCCTAATCACTAATACCGCACGAGGAACGGCGTAAAAAAGAAAACCAATTCTTCACCTTTTGTAGATTTGTTCATTGTGCCTCCCAAAGATCGCAGTAAGGCGATCACAGTGGTTCCCCCCACATATGGGGTATCAGCGTACTCAGGACAAAATGCACAATAGCTTTTGGGGTCCTATTTCTCCTGTTACCCTTAGAAAAATAAAAATTTGGGGGCAAAAAGGTCATTTTTGTGGAAAAAAATATGATTTTTTTATTTTCACGGCTCTACGTTATAAACTTCTGTGAAGCCCTTGGGGGTTCAAAGTGCTGAACACACATCTAGATAAGTTCCTTGGGGGGTCTAGTTTGCAAAATGGGGTCATTTGTGGGGGGTTTCTACTGTTTAGGCACATCAGGGGCTCTCCAAGCGCGACATGACACCCGCAGACCATTCCATCAAAGTCTGCATTTAAAACGGTGCTCCTTCCCTTCCGATCTCTGCCATGCGTCAAATAGTGGTTCCCCCCCACATATGGGATATCAGCGTACTCAGGACAAATTGCACAATAGCTTTTGGGGTCCTATTTCTCCTGTTACCCTTAGAAAAATAAAAATTTGGGGGCAAAGAGGTCATTTTTGTGGAAAAAAATATGATTTTTTTATTTTCACGGCTCTACGTTATAAACTTCTGTGAAGCCCTTGGGGGTTCAAAGTGCTGACCACACATCTAGATAAGTTCCTTGGGGGTCTAGTTTGCAAAATAGGGTCATTTGTGGGGGGTTTCTACTGTTTAGGCACATCAGGGGCTCTCCAAGCGCGACATGACACCCGCAGACCATTCCATCAAAGTCTGCATTTAAAAACGGTGCTCCTTCCCTTCCGATCTCTGCCATGCGTCAAAATAGTGGTTCCCCCCACATATGCGATATCAGCGTACTCAGGACAAATTGCACAATAGCTTTTGGGGTCCTATTTTCCTGTTACCCTTATAAAAATAAAAATTTGGGGGCAAAAAGATTATTTTTGTGGAAAAAAATATGATTTTTTTATTTTCACGGCTCTACGTTATAAACTTCTGTGAAGCACTTGGGGGTTCAAAGTGCTCATCACACTTCTAGATAAGTTCCTTGGGGGGTCTAGTTTCCAAAATGGAGTCACTTGTGGGGGGTTTCTACTGTTTAGGTACATCAGGGGCTCTCCAAACGTGACATGACACCCGCAGACCATTCCATCAAAGTCTGCATTTGAAAAAGGCGCTCCTTCCATTTCGAGCTCTGCCATGCGTCAAAATAGTGGTTTACCCCCACATATGGGGTATCAGCATACTCAGGACAAATTGCACAATAACTTTTGGGGTCCTGTTAGCCTTTGGAAAATAACAATTGGAGGTGGAAAGATCATTTTTGTGGAAAAGATATGATTTTTTAATTTTACTGCTCTACGTTATAACCTTCTGTGAAGCCCTTGGGGGTTCAAAGCTCTCACCACACATCTAGATAAGTTCCTTGGGGGGTCTAGTTTCCAAAATGGGGTCACTTGTGTGGGGTTTCCACTGTTTAGGCACACAGGGGCTCTCCAAATACGACATGGCGTCCAATCTCAATTCCAGCCAAAAAAGTCAAATGGTGCTGCTTCCCTTCCGAGCTCTGCCATGCGCCCAAATAGTGGTTTACCCCCACATATGGGGTATCAGCGTACTCAGGACTAATTGCACAATAACTTTTGGGGTCCTTTTATCCTTTGGAAAATAAAAATTGGGATGAAAAGATCATTTTTGTGGAAAAAATATGATTTTTTAATTTAGGCTCTACGTTATAACCTTCTGTGAAGCGCTTGGGGGTTAAAAGCTCTCACAACACATTTAGGTAAGTTCCTTGGGGGGTCTAGTTTCCAAAATGGGGTCACTTGTGGGGGGTTTCCACTGTTTAGGCACACAGGGACTCTCCAAATGCGACATGGCGTCCAATCTCAATTCCAGCCAAAAAAGTCAAATGGTGCTGCTTCCCTTCCGAGCTCTGCCATGCGCCCAAATAGTGGTTTACCCCCACACATGGGGTATCGGTGTACTGAGGAGAAATTGTACAACAAATATTGTGGTTCATTTTCTCCTGATACCCTTGACAAAATTTAAAAAATTGTGTCGAAAGAAAAATTTTGGGAAAAAAAGTTAATTATGCAAATTGTCTCTTCAGAGAGGAAGAGAGCTAGAACTCTAGTGCCACCTTTTGGAAGGTAGCAATCCTACAAGTCAATGTCGACCCTTTAACGAGCCTTATCACATGACCTAGGATAATAGCCAAACTAGAATCTCAATTTGCAGACACTGTGTTTCGGGGTTCAGCCCCTCGTCAGTGCAAAGCGGAGATCTGGTTTGGCTGTGTGAGAGGCGTCAGACCATTGTCCAAGAAATATCGTCACTCCTTGCGGAGATCAACATGCTAAGCATGCAGATGAGGAGACTTAAAGCCGCAATGCTCCTCTGTGAAATATGCTAATTATGCAAATTGTCTCTTCAGAGAGGAAGAGAGCTAGAACTCTAGTGCCACCTTTTGGAAGGTAGCAATCCTACAAGTCAATGTCGACCCTTTAACGAGCCTTATCACATGACCTAGGATAATAGCCAAACTAGAATCTCAATTTGCAGACTCTGTGTTTCGGGGTTCAGCCCCGTCAGTGCAAAGCGGAGATCTGGTTTGGCTGTGTGAGAGGCGTCAGACCATGTCTGCAAATTGAGATTCTAGTTTGGCTATTATCCTAGGTCATGTGATAAGGCTCGTTAAAGGGTCGACATTGACTTGTAGGATTGCTACCTTCCAAAAGGTGGCACTAGAGTTCTAGCTCTCTTCCTCTCTGAAGAGACAATTTGCATAATTAGCAGATTTCCCAGAGGAGCATTGCGGCTTTAAGTCTCCTCATCTGCATGCTTAGCATGTTGATCTCCGCAAGGAGTGATGATATTTCTTGGACAATGGTCTGACGCCTCTCACACAGCCAAACCAGATCTCCGCTTTGCACTGACGAGGGGCTGAACCCCGAAACACAGTGTCTGCAAATTGAGATTCTAGTTTGGCTATTATCCTAGGTCATGTGATAAGGCTCGTTAAAGGGTCGACATTGACTTGTAGGATTGCTACCTTCCAAAAGGTGGCACTACAGTTCTAGCTCTCTTCCTCTCTGAAGAGACAATTTGCATAATTAGCATATTTCCCAGAGGAGCATTGCGGCTTTAAGTCTCCTCATCTGCATGCTTAGCATGTTGATCTCCGCAAGGAGTCACGATATTTCTTGGACAAGGGAAAAAAAGTTAAATGTTCATTTTTTCCATCCACATTGCTTCAATTCTTGTGAAGTACCTAAAGGGTTAATAAACTTCTTGAATGTGGCTTTGAACACGTTGAGGGGTGCAGTTTTTAGAATGGTGTCACTTTTGGGTATTTTCTGTCATATTGACCCCTCAAATTCACTTCAAATGTGAGGTGGTCCATAAAAAAAATGGTTTTGTAAATTTTGTTGGAAAAATGAGAAATCACTGGTCAACTTTTAACACTTATAACTTCCTAACAAAAAAAAATGTTGGTTCCAAAATTGTGCTGATGTAAAATAGACATGTGGGAAATGTTATATATTAACTAATTTTTGTGACATATCTCTCTGATTTAATGGCATAAAAATTAAAAGTTTGAAAATTGCAATATTTTCAAAATTTTCGCCATATTTCCGTTTTTTTCATAAATAAACGCAAGTTATATTGAAGAAATTTTACCACTATCATGAAGTACAATATGTCACGAGAAAACAAACTCAGAATCGCCAAGATCCGTAGAAGCGTTGCAGAGTTATAACCTCATAAAGAGACAGTGGTCAGAATTGTAAAAATTGGCCTGGTCTTTAACCTACAAAATGGCTTGGTCATTAAGGGGTTAACAGCAATTACTTGCAAAGTCAATATTTGGCTAAAAAATGAACTTTATCCCCAAAACACATTTCAACATCATTGCAGCCCTGCTTTAAAAGGACCAGCTAACCTCTTTTCAGTGATTGCTCCATTAACACAGGTGTGGGTGTTGATGAGGACATGGCTGGAGATCAATCTGTCATGATTAAGTAAGAATGACACTGTCGATGTCAAAACGACAAACACTCGTCCTTCAGTCACCCCAAATTAGATTATAAGCATGGGTTAACCGTTTAAAGAATGAGTCAGACAATAGGCTGGTTCAAACTTCAGATCATGTTTAGAGGGCTGTGTGCAGGCACCAATTTTTAGCAAGGTTCTGAGCTTTATTTCTGAGAACATGAGATTACATACACAGGATGTCAGGGGGAGTAAAAGGGTGGACGAGAGCAGGGAAGTAAGCTATAGATGTCCATATATGTACATATCCAGCATCTGGCCATCTCTAATTGGTCCTTAGATCTTCTTCTAAGTCCTCCTTTCATCGTGTCATCCTTAAGTTTCGTTTCCTTGCACATCACGTGGTTTCTCAGTTCAAGTTATTAAATAGTTGGTGTAGTACAGTGGTAGGACACAAGGTGGAGACAGACACCAATGCATTTCTCGGAGACAGACACCAACTGGTACTGACGTCATCTTCTTAGTATACATTTCAATCTGAATACTACTCATTCAAGGAAAACTTTGTGTTTTTTTTTAAATTGTAGTAAGTACATAAGCATATGGAAGTATAAGAAAACATATGAATATAAAGATATAAAAATAGCATATAAAATATATATAGAATATAAAAGTAGAAAATTATATTTTACCTTGACAATCCCCCCTAAACACTAAGTTTTACCTTAATATATGTGGCCTTTGAGACTGTCCATGTGTGGGGACAGGGGTAGTGGATTTCTTCGCTTGGTCATTTTAGAAGCTGACCCCTTATGGACCGCCCCCAAACAACCAAGTCCCTACCGAATCTGCACATGGAGTACTCCCACTATCCCTAAACTAAATCTCTCATTTCCATCTGTATTTTGTCATAGGGGGTTTTATCAGGTTTATCCTGCGGGGTATATTTCTCCATATCACCCTTATCAGTGTCATCATATAGCAGGGACACAACTTCCTGATGAAGGAAAGTACCTGAGGAGGCGGTTGCATTGGTCACAGCTTTCCTGTACAAGGGTATCACACAACATAGAATTATCAATCCTAGCACCAAAAGCCCTGCTACCACTAAGCAGGCTTGTTGGAGAAATCCTTTGAGTCCTCCAAGCCACCCTGAGAAGAAAGAGGTATCTACTCCTGCATTGGCCTTTACTTCCTGAGCCAGATTTTTAATCTTTGTAAGGGCCACTATAGTTTTACCATTGACTCCAGAATTCTGAGGAATATAAGTACAACATTCTTCCCCTATCATCCCACAGACTCCACCTTTTTCAGCTAGAATCATGTCAATGGCCAGTCTATTTTGAAGAGTCATTCTTGTATTGGGGCCTAGTTCCTCAACCATACCCTGGAAAGCATCTTGACTAAAACTGATAAATCTTTGCTCAGTGTAGTATATATAATTTATCCAATCTACATTGTAATTGATCTGTACAGTTGGGATAAGAGAACGGAAACCGCCAGGATCTGATTCTGAGCTTTGTATTCGTCTGGGACCCCCCTAGGAATCCCTATAGAGTCTATGTAAACTTTGGGATCCTCAGCATAACCAGTGTGCAGCTGACCCAGACTTCTTCTCTTTCTGGATATCAGTGGAGCTATATTCTCGGGGCTATGGTTGTCAGGGTCTTCCCAGGGCATAATCTTAAACTGCATTGCCAATTTTACCAAGGTACATTGCCCAGTCCAAATCGTTGGGAGTTTGGACCTAAGTCGCCCAACCCCACAAAGCCAATACGTGTCATACATATATCTGGAATGGTTAGTCAGTAGGACAGATTCCAAAGTCTCGTTATTTTTACAGAAACCATCCTCAAAGATACCCACAGGGGGGCCTGAAGAATTATCAGGGAATAACAGGTATAGTTATCCCCAGTCACAATCACATCACCGGGGGTCCGAACCTTAGCTATACTGGTGACTAAGGGTATATAGTCAGGGCATGCACTACCATCGGACCCCTTCAGCAATCCCAGTAAACAAAGAGTAGTGTTGTGGTCAGCAGGGAAAGCATGAGTATACAAGTGAGTGTTTGCAGCAGCACAGGCAACACATCCCACTGATATATTTTGAACTTTAACATTATATCTGACCCATTCAAGCCAGAGGTTCTTACGGGGATTGACTTGAGTTTCTATGGAAAATACCTCTTCCCACTTAAGCCCTGGAATTGGAAGTACTTCATTAACTACTTGTTGCAAAACTTTACCATTCTGGGGTGATGTCATGGTTGTTGTGTCTGGCCCTGTCTGAGGACTTATCCCACCTCCTTTCCTCTGGGAAATATCCTTAAGCTCAATTTGGCCCCTGACTCCCCTCTCCCTAACCATGCACCTAGCACATATTTACCAAGATCCCAGGGTTGAGGATTTTCTATATTTAAATATAGCGGGAGACAGGTTGGGGTGCCCCTTGTCACGGGGGGAGGTAAACACCCGGGAGAACTCATCTCCCCTTTCGTCAGTTTCATTCTCACAAGCAGAGATCTGCAGTTTTCATCTTTTCTATCCATTGCTTCCTTGGGTTTATACCCCCAATCTTTCCCTGTGTTCCATCCCACATCTGACCAGTAATAACAATTCTCATTCCCAGGGCGGGTTACACAAATATAAAAAGTCGCTTTCCTCCAAGTCTGATGCGCTGATCCCTTAAAATCATTTCTTCTATCACAGTTAAATATTTGGCAGAAGTCGAACTTAAAAGTGACCACAGGGGCTGTAGTATTAACCCAGAGGGTGGGTGGCTGGCTGATATTACTGGAGATCAGGGTACAGCCTAAAAGGATATGCAGCAGGAGCTTCATGACCGCTGGCTAGTCTTGTCCTTCTTGCAGTGAGAGGCGTGAATCCAGGTGTTCTTGCCCTCAAGCTTCAGAGCAGTAGGGGTAGTCAGGACCACGGTGTAGGGACCCTCGAATCTGGGCTGAAGGCAGTCTCTCCGCACAAACTTTTTCACATACACGAGGTCACCAGGCAAAAAGTCGTGCACCGTGTCACCTGTGGATTCTGGGAGAGAAGCAGACACTGTAGAGTGGGTGTTAGTCAACTCTTTAGACAAAGCAATCACAAATTTCACCACTTTATCATTAGTTTCAGATATCTCTTGGGGCCTGATGTCTCCTATCTTGGGAGGGGCACCAAACAAAATCTCATAGGGAGTCAACCCATGTTTGGCCTGGGGAGTGTGCCTAATGTGATACAGCACTATGGGTAGGAGATCAGGCCAGGGGAGGGGGTGATCTTGGGTCATTTTTAGGAGTTGGGTTTTGAGGGTGGAGTTCATTCTCTCCACCTTGCCTGAACTGGCTGGATGGTATGGAGTATGGAGACCTAAGTCTGTTCCCAGCATGTTCCAGAGTTCTTGTAAATACTTGCAGTGAAGGCTGGTCCTTGATCTGACTCTATCACTTCTGGGATTCCAAATCTGCAAGCAATTTCAATGATCAGTTTCTTGGCTGTGGTTTTGGCAGTCATGTTGGTGACTGGGTAAGCTTCTCGCCAGGCAGAGAACATGTCCACAGCCACAAGAACATATTCATATTTCCCTGATTTTGGCATTTGAATATGATCAACTTGTATTCTCTGCCAGGGATAGTCTGGTTTGGCCAAATGTTGAAGAGGGACTCGCTCCGTGGCTGTTGGATTGCAGGTGGCACAGACAGAGCAGGATCTTGAGTATGCAGCCACTGCAGAGGAAATTCCAGGTGCAAAGTATAGCTTCTGAATGCAGGCTAGGGCTTGATTCTTCCTCTGTGAGTAGGTCCATGGGCCCATGCAGCCACAGCTGGATACATTCGCCTGGGCAGGCAAGGCTTTCCTTTTATTTTATAGAAAGGAGGATATGGGCCTGATCCCATGGCCCCCGCTGCTTTCCATTGTTTCACTTCTTCGATAGGGGTCTTCCTTTGTTCTTCCCACAGCTTTTCCTCTGGCGTCCTTGCAAGCTGTGGGCTTGAATGCCGGTCCAAATGTTCCACTTCATCAGCTTCAATCATTTGTCTCCTTTTCTTTCTTGCTTGGTGATCAAGATGGGCTTGAGCAGCTTGTTCTTTAGCTTTTGCCCTGGTAAGGGCCATCACCACAGCTTGTGAAGTTCTTTCTAATTCTTCCATCTTCTCCTGCCACTTTGATGACACATTCTTCATTGCTGCAGCTTTGGCAGCCTGGTCTGCCAGGTGGTTTCCCCTGGCTTCTCTTGAATCTAGTTTTCCATGTGCTTTGACCTTGACAACAGCAATCTGGGAGGGTTCTTTCAGGGCCTCCATCAATGCCTTGATCCATACTGCATGTTTTACTGGTGTTCCCGCAGCCGTGATAAATCCTCTTGTTTTCCACAAGAATCCAAAGTCATTTGAGATGCCATGTGCGTATCTTGAATCTGTGTAGACATTGACTGTTGTTCCTGCTGCCAAATGACAGGACTCTATGAGAGCCACCAGTTCAGCTTCCTGTGCTGACATATGAGGTGGTAGAGCCTCAGCCATGAGGACCTCTGTTTCTGTGGTAACTGCATATCCTGTATGAAATTTACCTTGAGGGTCTGCAAAGCGAGAGCCATCAGTCCATAAGTGAAGGGCTGGGTCAAGAAGCGGGTGTGACACCATATTTTCTGGGGTGGAAGTTTCCAGTTTCAGAATTTCCAAACAATCATGAGGTCCTGTGCAGGGAAGCTCTTCTTCCCCCCCAGAAGGTGGAAGCAAAGTGGCAGGATTTATGGTGGTACATTTCTTGAACGTGATGTTAGAAGGCAGCAGCAATGAGCATTGCAATCTGAGATGTCGCTGATATGTAAGGTGTCTGGAAGAGGTTTGTTGTAGAACAACAGAAAGGTCATGGCCAGCTTGTATGACCAAATCATGTCCAATAACAACATCAGCAGATTTGTCCAGAAGAATATGAGCAGCATGGACTGCCTTGAGACACGTAGGGGCTGTACGAGCCACAGGATCCAGACGAGCTGAGTAGTAGCCTAAAGGCCGGTACTTGTCAGCATGACGTTGAGCTAAAACTCCAGAGGCGTGTCCCCGGATTCAGACACAAAGAGATGAAAGGATTGAGTGTAATCCGGGATGCCCAAGGCAGGAGCAGAGATGACACTCTCCTTGAGTTGGTTGAAACACTGTCTTTGTTGTTCATAGACAGATGGATCCGGGGCATTTCGCCAGTCTGGGCCTCCATTCTTGAGACAGTCATACAAGGGTTGCATGAGTCTGGAGGCATCGGGAATCCACTGTCTGCAGTAGGTGATCAGTCCAAGAAAAGTCTGCATAGCAGAGTAAGTCTCAGGGTAGAATATCTCTCGAATGGCCTGCTTCCTTTCTTCAGTCAAGTGTCTGGCTCCCTGCGATATGCAGTGGCCTAGGAAGACAACCTTCAGTTGGCACCATTGTACCTTGTTCTGTGAGACCTTACAGTTAGCTGAATGAAGGAACATTAGAAGAGATATGGACGCCTCTTCCAAATTATCATCAGTCCCACAGAGTAGAAGATCATCCACATATTGTAGAAGAGTAACATGTGGGTGTTCTTGGATCCAAGGCTCCAGGACCAGTTTCATAGCCTGTGTAAATTGATTAGGTGAGTTTTGAGCTCCCTGTGGGGTCCTGGTCCATGTAAGCTGTGAGCCCTGGAAGGTGAAGGCAAAGAGAAACCAGGAGTCTTCATGTAGGGGTACACTAAAGAAGGCATTGGCCAAGTCAATGACGGTAAACAATGTTGCCGTTGTTGGCACCTGAGACAACAAGGTGTTCGGGTTAGGTACCACAGGAGTCTCCAGAATGGTGGCCGCATTGACTGCTCTGAGGTCCTATACCAGCCGGTACTTTGGGGGTTCTCCTGGAGCGGTCTTCTTCTTCACTGGGAACAGAGGTGTGTTGCAGGGTGATACACATCTTATCAGAACTCCAGACTTCAAAAGAGAAGAAATTTGAGCACCCAGGCTATATTCTTGTGCAGCTTTGAGAGGGTACTGGGGCAAACGTGGGTACTTATGTCCAGGCTTTAAATGTACTCTGACTGGTGGTACTTGTAGTAATCCTACATCTTCTGGACCGTTAGACCACAAGGAGTCTGGATACCGGGAAGGATCGAGGAAACCCTTGGGGAAAGTTTCTGGTTGTATTGTCATCATCATCAGAGGGAAAGCCTTCAAGACACAATGATCTTCTGTGCCCTGTTGTGAATTAGGGTCCTGTAGGAGGAGTTCCATACCTTGCTCTCCAAAGGTAATGGTAGCTTTCATCCTCTCGAGTAGATCGGCTCCAAGTAGGTTGACAGGACAGGTTTCAGAAACCAGGAACCTCGTAAGTACTCCAGTAAAGGGTCCTGCAGACACTGGGACAGTGAGCGGGAAACAGTCCGCTGACCTTCTACTCCCACACATGTAAGAGTTTCAGAGACTAGAGATACTGATGAAGGAAGCTGTGTAGAAGAAATGACAGAAGTGGCCGCCCCAGTGTCCACTAGGAACTTCAGAGGTTGATGGTCCACCTGTAAGGTGACTGTTCCACAGGCTGCAGAAGGATGTGTAGCCAGGAAGGTGGACACTGGTTGGCCTTCCCGTCATTGGCGTGGGGGTGGCCTTTCAGAGTAGTCGTCACGCCTGTTGTAGTTATAGTCACCAGAGTTGTTTCTTCGGTTGGAAGTTGGACAATCCCTTCGAACATGGTTAGGGCTGCCACATTCCCAGCACAACATACGGCCATCCTGATCACGCGTTGGCCTTCTACCTCGGCAAGGCTGCCTTCTGTCCTGCCGATAATCTTGTCTTCTTTGGTGAGGTGGTGAGTCAGCCTCTGACCATTACCCACTTAATTCCTGGTTGATTCCTTGGTAAAGGTGGTGGGTAGTCTTCCTGTGTCTGGTAAACCATGGTGGGAGTGGTGACAGTCTCTTTCTTGAGTCTGTCCTCCTTTTCTTGTTTTTGTTGGGCTTTTTGGAAGGCCTTAACAATGGTGATAGCATCTGAGAAAGACGCACTAAACACTTCAGGGCGTGTTAATAGAACCTGGTCCTTCAATTTGTCCTGAAGGCCATTGATAAAGGAGTAGACCAACAGAGTGACTTGTGTTTTGATATGAGTGCTATACCCCAGGTCCTCAAAGTGCATACTTAACCGGGCAGCATATTTTTCCACACTTTCATCTGTCTCCTGCTGCATATCTTGAATGATTCCAGCTTGATCAGACAAACGGTCCTGTGCCCAAGCCGTTAACTGTTTAATATACTCGAGGCCAGATTCATAAGTGTTGTGTGCACCTGCCTTGGCTGGGTCCAATGCTTTTTCAATGGTGGGCAGAAAGTATTCTGCTGTTTTCACAGAGGTTATACTTGATAGATCCGTCCAGGTTGCCCCATAGGCCTTACGGGTCTGCTCCATACGCCGTACATACTGCATAGGATGTTTGTCTGGATCTGGGAGCTTAGAAACCAAAGCATCTATTTGTGTAGGGCTAAAAGGCTGATACTTAACTCCTCCCATGGGTCCAGGGACAGTCTGTGAATCTGGAAGGCGAGAGGCTTCCTCAGACCCATATCCAATGGAAACATGTTCAGGTGGCAAAGGAGCACTGTCCAATGGTCGGTTAGGCATATCCATAATATTAGGCAAAACATGGGTCAACTGTTGAGCTACCAGAGTCATGGTTCTTTCCACCGCAGGACTGTGGATGCAAACAATGCGTACAGAGTTCAGTCTGTGGTCCAGAGTTTTTAAGCCATCTTTCAAAGAGGACACATGTTCTTGCATACATGGGCCAAGAGGGTACCCAAAAATACCAGAAGATATTAGGGGTATAGACAACGTGCGTCTGGGCATATCCTGAGGATCTATTGTACCCACATGGAAGAGTATAGAACGAATAGTGGACCTGAGGGTAGATCTTGACTCCTCAGGATCTTCAGAGTTATAGACAGGACCCACAGCATGAATGATTATATCTGCAGGAAGGTCACCAGCACTGGTCATCATGGTCTGTCGGGCGGGAGTAGGCCATGATTATGTACGTGGTCACCACACAACCTGTCAACAAGAGGGCCTGCAGCCTGTATAATTTTACGGGCTAGACCATCTCCATTGGTGAGATGGGAATTTGTAGGATTAACTATGGTACCAACTTGGTGGGTTAGGATATCCCCATAGCCTATGGACAGGGTAACAGGCCGTCTGTTTGGTCCATAGTAGATATGTGAATGACAAGGGTGCCAGTCCTCAGGCCTCACCGGGAGAAGCTCAGTAGAAAGAGGGGCCGAGGGTACGGACCTGCCTTGCTGTCCAGGATGTGGGGTGGATTCGTCCCACTTAACACTCGGAGAAGGGGATGTCTGAGGAGCCGGTGAAAGGACTGGAGGACCCGGGGGTCTTTCACTTGTGGGCCTCTGAGGAGGTCGGGGCCTACCTCGGGGAGTGGATGTGGGTAGTGGAGTTGGTGGAGAGGGATGAGGAAAAGAAGACATTGGGAGAGGAGCTGCAGCCCAACCTTCCCCGGGTTCTGACCCCTCCGTATCTTCCATGCGCTCACGGAGCTCTCTTATGCGCTGCTGAAAAGGAGCAGACCGAATCAGGCTTGCTATATCCGGGGCAGGAGGGGCACCCACTGGGAACAGAGGTAGTGCATCAGCTTCTGGATTAGGAACAGAGGCAGGGGCTGAAGGACTGAGCCCTGAGACAGGGGCCTCAACAACGGGGACTAAAACCTTTTCCGGCTGTCCGGATGGTTGGTAGTAGGTACCAGAAGGCGTCAGGAGGGGATATAGGCCTGACTGGATAGTTCCGGGTGTCTCAAGATGGCCGCTGGGGTAGCAAGATGGCTGCTGGGGGTAGCAAGATGGCCGCTGGGGGTAGCAAGATGGCCGCTGGGGGTAGCAAGATGGCCGCTGGGTGTTGTGGAAAGGGCGTTGTCTGGGGGCGTACCACTGTTGGGAATGGGAGGGGCATTGGGCTGGGCATTACACCAGGGGCGGCCCGCCCCACAGACACGGCAGGTCTCCGCCCAGGGTGGATTCTGTTCACCACATGCACTACAAGTCCAACCTCCCTTTGTTCTTAGATCGGTGCCATTATAGGGTGGTGGCTGAGGGCTTGGAATCACAGGCATGAGTGATACAGCAGCCATTTTAGTTACATCAACAAGATCAGATGCAGAGCATTTTACATATCCGAACAAAGGCTCGGCACCTTCTGAACCACCTATACCATCTACTTCCCTCCAGCCCTCAACTTTCAAATCATTTGCTACTCTGAGATGTGCCTGAGCCTGATACAGGAGTCCCTCATCACATAACTTTCCCTTCTTCTGTCCTACATAATCCTTCCACACTGAAGGCTGAAGTCTCCCGGTACTGGGCAGACCCATCATTTTATACAAACTTCTCACATTTCTAACAGCCTTCCGGCCTTCCCGTGACTGAACAAGCTCACTGACTCCCACAGCACCACCCTCTAACTTATGAGGTCTCTCAGATCTAAACATACGCATCATGATTTTAACAGAGTGCAATGATCTGTCGCGACTCAGACCACCGGCGTCACTTGCAGGTCACCACCCGTCAATACAGAGTCCCCGCTCTATATACTGACAAGACAAAGAGCCCTACTCAATCTGTCCCTCTCCTAACTGTGGATGGTGACTTTACAGCACAGTTCGCCGTGACACCCTACACAGCACAGAGTCCCCGCTCCATGTACTGACACCGGGGCTTCTCCTAATGAGGCTCCCCGTGTTAGACAAAGAGCCCCTGCTCAATTTGTCACTGATAAGACAGAGAATCCTAATCAATCTGTCACTAACTAGACTATCATGTGCGTCTTCTACCCCACTCAATACTTCAAGAATCTAAAATTTGTCCCAACTTTATTCTAACAGTCACAGGAAGGCAGCTATCTACATAAAGGTACAGTGACCGAAGGAGGAGGAAAGTGATGCTGACGCGAGTACACGCAGACATGCGACGTCACTCGGTCTCACTTGCTGGTTCGGAGCGTAGCGTGGGATCGCCTATGGTCTCACCACTCAACCAGTCACCCACCCAGACCCAAATTGACAATACAGCAAAACCGGCAATGACTGACACACAGGCAAGTGGGACGCATATAAAGTATATGATCTCAACTTACCGTGTTCAATGGAGGCTGCAGTCCTCGCACTCAGTCACCGCGGGCACCACCGCAAAGTCCTCAGGACGGGTCCGGACGGGCGGCGATCCACTGCCCCACGTTGGATGCGCCAATTGTCGATGTCAAAACGACAAACACTCGTCCTTCAGTCACCCCAAATTAGATTATAAGCATGGGTTAACCGTTTAAAGAATGAGTCAGACAATAGGCTGGTTCAAACTTCAGATCATGCTTAGAGGGCTGTGTGCAGGCACCAATCTCAGCAAGGTTCTGAGCTTTATTTCTGAGAACATGAGATTACATACATAGGATGTCAGGGGGGAGTAAAAGGGTGGACGAGAGCAGGGAAGTAAGCTATAGATGTCCATATATGTACATATCCAGCATCTGGCCATCTCTAATTGGTCCTTAGATCTTCTTCTAAGTCCTCCTTTCATCGTGTCATCCTTAAGTTTCGTTTCCTTGCACATCACGTGGTTTCTCAGTTCAAGTTATTAAATAGTTGGTGTAGTACAGTGGTAGTACACAAGGTGGAGACAGACACCAATGCATTTCTCGGAGACAGACACCAACTGGTACTGACGTCATCTTCTTAGTATACATTTCAATCTGAATACTACTCATTCAAGGAAAACTTTGTGTTTTTTTTTAAATTGTAGTAAGTACATAAGCATATGGAAGTATAAGAAAACATATGAATATAAAGATATAAAAATAGCATATAAAATATATATAGAATATAAAAGTAGAAAATTATATTTTACCTTGACAACACCACTGGACACTTTAAAAGGAGGCTGGTGCTTGGCATCATTGTTTCTCTTCTGTTAACCATGGTTATCTCTAAAGAAACACGTGCAGTGATCATTGTAATGCACAAAAATGGCCTAACAGGGAAGAGTATTGCAGCTAGAAAGATTGCACCTCAGTCAACAATCTATCGCATCATCAAGAACTTCAAGGAGAGAGGTTCCATTGTTGCCAAAAAGGCTCCAGGGCGCCCGAGAAAGACCAGCAAGTGTGAGGACCGTCTCTTAAAAGTGTTTCAGATGCGGGATCGGGCTACCAGCTGTGCAGAGCTTGCTCAGGAATGGCAGCAGGCAGGTGTGAGTGCATCTGCATGCACTGTGAGGCAGAGACTCTTGGAGCAAGGCCTGGTCTCAAGGAGGGCAGCAAAGAAGCCACTTCTCTCCAGAAAAAACATCATGGACAGACTGATATTATGCAAAAGGTACAGGCAGTGGACTGCTAAGGACTGGGTTAAAGTTATTTTCTCTGATGAATCCCCTTTTCGATTGTTTGGGACATCAGGAAAAACGCCTCATTCGGAGAAGACAAGGTGAGCGCTACCCTACCAGCAGTCTTGTCTCATGCAAACTGTTAAGCATCCTGAAACCATTCATGTGTGAGGTTGCTTCTCAGCCAAGGGAATCGGCTCTCTCACAGTCTTGCCTAAAAACACAGCCATGAATAAAGAATGGTACCAGAATATCCTCCAAGATCAACTTCTCCCAACCCTCCAAGAGCAGTTTGGCGATCAACAATGCCTTTTCCAGCATGATGGAGCACCTTGCCATAAAGCAAAGGTGATAACTAAATGGCTCAGGGAACAAAACATAGAGATTTTGGGTCCATGGCCTGGAAACTCCCCAGATCTTAATCCCATTGAGAACTTGTGGTCAATCATCAAGAGATGGGTGGACAAACAAAAACCTAAAATTTCTGACAAAATGAAAGCATTGATTGTGCAAGAATGGACTGCTATCAGTCAGGATTTGGTCCAGAAGTTGATTGAGAGCATGCCAGGGAGAATTGCAGAGGTCCTGAAGAAGAAGGGTCAACACTGTACTGTAAATATAGACTTGCTGCATTAACTCATTCTAACTGTCAATATAAGCTTTTGTTACTCATATGTTTGCAATTATATTTCTGTCTGTGATAAAAACATCTGTCAAACACACACATAAAAACCAGAGGGCAGCAGATCATGTGAAAATATAATATTTGTGTCATTCTCAAAATTTTTGGCCATGACTGTATTCCACAGTCTTGAGTCCATTTCATCAGTATATAACCCTCAGAACAATTGTTCTAAATTTATCGGTATTATATTGCTCACCCATAAGGTATTACAAATTGTTGGGTACATTTTGTTGCTCTAAAAAAATGTATCAGTATGTTAGGGTTCGAGTTCCTGCTGCTGCACAAGGGAGTCTCAAACCAGTCCCGCTGCAGTCCCCCATCCATCTCTGTCCACTGTGGAGCCTGCTTAGCAGAAATGTCAGTCCCAGCATCTTGCTCATTCCAATACGGTGCAGAGACTTGCTGCTGCTACTCCTGGATCTTCTATTATAGCCAGTGCTGGAGCAGACGTCTTTGGGACGAAGTCCTGCGTTTCCCCTTCTGAGCATGCCCAGGGTAAGATCTCTCATTGGAGATCAGGGGTCACAAGTTCAGGTACTGCAGCAGCTCCTATTGGTCTGCCAGGAAGGTCCTGAAACTACATGTGTTTAGGAACAGTTTCTCATTGGTCCTTTTTCTGGCAGGTCCTGTAGCTGTTACTATAAAAGGGTGGCATGGCTGGGCCGACATGCGCTAGTATCAATTGCATTATGTGCTTTGCGCCAGTGTGATCATGTATGCATGTGGTTAGGGCTCGGCTTAAATAAGCCCCTAGAATACCGGCTTCTCCGGTGAGGAGATTGCTTGATTGCGTTGCTGTCTGCATGATCACGGACTGCTATCCGCACAGCAGTTATCTGTGTATCCCTGTGAGTCTAACAGGACACAGTCTTTTTCTCAGTGGCTCTATGACGCAACAGGGTTCGCTTTATAACGCTGGTTCAGCGCCCTAGCGTTTTACTTTGCGGCTCACTGAAGTTAAGTGAGTTCGTACTTATCGCCATATAGGGCTGTGGCATTCCCGTTAGCGGCTCTGGGGATTAACAGAGTTCGCACTAACTGCCACAGTGCGCTACGGCGTTTATTTTAGCGACTCTGCGGGATAACAGAGTTCGCTACCTTCACCATCTTACTAGCAGCGAGCTTCGCCTGCACGGTGGACCACGGGCTGCGAACGCACCTCTCTACAATATCTATTGGGTGCGTTCCGCAGACCCTAATATAATATTAGCGCCAGGGTCTGGCTAGTAAAATGGCGGACGACCAGCGTCTACAGCAGAACATCCAGCAGCTGGAGGTTAGGTTGGCAGTCCTTGAGCGCACAACCTCAGCTGTGGATGTTACCGCAGTCGCTGTTCAGGCTGCTAGCATAGCTGCAGCCAGTTTGTCCACTGCTACCTCTGCTCCGACATTATCCCACCTCCCACTTCCAGACAAGTTTACGGGTGACAGTAAACATTGTCGGGGATTCGTGAGTCAGTGCTCTATACAGCTTGAACTTCTGGCAACACGTTTCCCCCACGGAACGGGCACAAGTGGCTTTTATTGTGTCTCTTCTGTCGGGCAGAGCATTGGAGTGGGCAACGCCGCTGTGAGAACGCGACGATCGTGTGGTGCGGAGTGCTCCTCGGTTTTTGGAGGCTCTGAAAAAGGTCTTTTTAGGACCTCAGGTCACGCACGATACGGCACACCAACTGCTGGCAATGTCACAGGGCTTGTCCATGGTCAGCCAGTTCTCAGTCCAATTTCGGACTTTGGCCCCTGAATTAGAGTGGCCAGATAAAGTTCTTATTCCAGTGTTCTGGAGAGGACTGGCAGACCATGTAAAGGATGCTTTGGCTACCAGGGAGATTCCTGCCACACTGGAGAAACTCATTTCTATATCTACCCGCATCGACCTCCGTTTTCACGAGCGGAGGTTAGAGCGGACCCAGTGTAGGCAGAGGTTTCGGCTGGCACCCACCTTTGCCAAACCTCTTGAATTTCCCTTTCGGGCGTCCAACTCCCAGAGACTGTGGAGACTACTCCAGTGGGATCTAAGTCTCGGACCACTCGAGTATCCGTGGTCTGTAAGTGTGTCAGCAGCCAGGACATTATGCCAACCGATGTCCCCAGCGAATGAGTAAACGGTCATGTTTCGTGACCATGGGTGCAGGGTTTTTGCTCCGAAAGTGCTCCTTAAAGGTTAATCTCTCTAGGTTCATCCACTCTTCCCGCCAAGCTTTGTGTGGACTCTGGGGCAGAGGGGAATTTTATGTCCTCCTCCTTTGCCTCTCGCCATTCCATACCGCTGGTGACGCTCGCCGAGCCAATATCGGTGAGAGTATTGAATGGAGCAATCCTGCCCTCACAAATCACCCACCAGACTGTCTCACTACCTCTGTCTATGTCCCCTTCTCATCAGGAGAATATATCCCTTTTTGTTCTTCTGAGGGAATAGATGAGGTTTTGTTGGGAATATACTGGCTTCGGCACCACTCTCCCCATATTGAGTGGTCCTCTGGGAGAATACTGGGTTGGGGTGATCATTGTAGAGACAGATGTCTCAGAGAGGACGTTCAGGTTTCAACCAAGGAGATACCTATAGACCTTGCTTCTCTCCCCAAGGTTTATCGGTCATACGCGGACATATTCTCCAAAAAGGCAGTGGAGACTCTTCCACCTCATCGCCCCTATGACTGTCCTATAGACCTCTTGCCTGGAATGGAGCCCCCTCAGGGAAGAGTGTATCCTCTCTCTCTTCCTGAGACGGAGGCCATGTCACAATACATCCAGGAAAATCTGGCAAGAGGGTTTATTAGGAAGTCAGTGTCACCAGCAGGGGCAGGATTTTTCTTCGTGCAGAAGAAGAATGGAGAATTACGACCGTGTATAGACTATAGGGGTCTTAACGCCATTACCGTCAAGAACAAATATCCTTTGCCCCTAATATCTGAGCTCTTTGATAGGCTCCGGGAGCAAGGGTATTTACTAAGCTGGATCTTTGTGGTGCCTATACCTGATCCGCATCTGTGAGGGGGACGAATGGAAGACGGCGTTCAATACCAGAGATGGACATTACGAATACCTTGTGATGCTGTTCGGGCTCTGTAATGCTCCAGTCGTTTTCCAAGATTTCGTAAATGATATCTTCCGGGACATGCTTGCCACCTCTGTGGTAGTCTATCTGGATGACATTCTCATCTTTTCTCCAGATATGGACACCCACCGGAGAGATGTTTGCAGGGTTTTCGACCTCTTGCTGGCAAATTCCTTAAATGCGAAGTTGGAGAAGTGTGTGTTTGAGCAGGAGTCTCTGCCATTCCTGGGCTATATCATCTCCACTCAGGGATTGGCTATGGATACTGCCAAACTACAGGCTGTAATGGATTGGCAAGAACCCCAATCTCTTAAAGCGGTGCAGCGCTTTATGGGGTTCATTAATTACTATCGCCAATTCATTCCCCACGTCTCTACTTTGGTTGCTCCCTTGGTAGCCCTCACCAAGAAGGGAGCCAATCCCAAATTGTGGTCAGAGGAGGTCTCCAAGGCCTTTACTTCAATTAAGTCCCATTTTGCTAGCGCTCCTATCCTACATCGTCCCGAGGTTGATAAGCCCTTTATATTGGAGGTAGATGCCTCGTCCGTTGGTGCTGGAGCAGTCCTTTTTCAAAAGGATGCTCAAGGTCGTAAACATCCTTGCTTTTTCTTCTCCAAGACCTTCACACCAGCGGAGAGGAATTATTCCATTGGGGATAGGGAGTTGCTAGCCATGAAGTTGGCCTTTTCTGAGTGGAGACATCTCATGGAGGGGCTCGCTTTCCCTTTCAAGTGTTCACTGACCACAAAAATTTGGTCTATTTACAGACCGCCCAGCGGATAAATTCCTGTCAGGCCAGATGGTCCCTGTTCTTCTCCCGGTTCCATTTCACCCTCCATTTTCTCTCCGGGGAGAAGAACATTCGTGCCGATGCTCTGTCTCGCTCCGTGGTGTCCTCTGAGGAGGTGGAGGAGGAGCCTCGGCTGATTGTCCCCACAGAGAGCCTAAGAACTGTGGCCCCGGTTTCGCTTGAGTCTGTGCCTCCAGGCAAGACTTTTGTGCCCATCAATTTGCGACCGGAGGTACTCTCTTGGGCACACTCGTCCAGGGTGGGTGTACATTTTGGGGAAAAGAGGACATTTGAGTTGCTGGCGAGGACATACTGGTGGCCACATATGGTCCGTGACGTCAGGGAATACGTTCAGGCGTGCGTCTCCTGCGCCAAGAATAAGTCCCCTCGACAACGGCCAGCTGGGTTACTTTTCCCTTTACCGGTGGCAGACAGGCCCTGGGAGATGGTTGGAATGGATTTTGTGGTGGGCTTACCCAAGTCTCGGGGCTGCACCATCATCTGGGTGATAACCGACCACTTCTCCAAAATGGTGCACTTGGTGCCGTTACCACGGTTACCGTCTGCACGGGCCTTGGCAGCATTATTCATTAGGCATATTTTCAGCCTACACGGTGTGCTAGACAAAATTGTCAGTGATCGAGGTCCCCAGTTTGTGTCTCGGTTCTGGAGAGAGCTGTGTCGTTTACTCAGCATTGAGTTGAATCTCTCCTCTGCATACCATCCCGAGACGAATGGGTTAGTAGAGAGGCCAACCAGACCTTGGTCACATACTTGCGACATTTTGTCTCTGCCAGGCAAGATGACTGGGCATCCTTGCTACCGTGGGCTGAGTTCGCTCTAAATAATGCTGTGGCTGGCTCCACTGGACAGACCCCATTCCTCCTGAACTATGGTCAACATCCGCGGGTACCAGTGCCAATGCCCGTGTCTTCTGCCGATTCCAGGGTGGCAATATTGGCTGTGGAGGCACGGGACATTTGGGACCGCACCCAGAATGCCATTCAGGCTTCCAAAGAGAGGATGAGGTCTTCGGCCGATGCCCATCGGTGTCCCGCTCCTACATTTGCTCCTGGTGACCTAGTGTGGCTCTCTGCCCGAAACATCAGGCTGCGTGTAGAGTCCAACAAGTTGGCACCTCGCTTTCTGGGTCCCTTTAAAGTTCTTGAGCAGGTGAACCCGGTGGTTTACCGCCTAGCACTTCTGCCTCGCCTTGGTATCACCGACACCTTTCACGTGTCCCTCCTGAAACCCGTGGCCATTTCCCGTTTTCCAAGTCATCTGCCGGGATGTCGGGTTCATCTACCGACGATCATGAGGTGAACGCCATTGTTGGGTGCAAGGTGGTACGAGGAAAAAATTTTATTTGGTGGATTGGCGGGGTTATGGGCCTGAGGATAGGTCCTGGGAGCCTGGCCACGCTCCGCAGCTCGTCGCTGCCTTTGAGTGCAGCGAGGCCCAGAGAAGGGGGGTAATGTTAGGGTTCGAGTTCCCGCTGCTGCACAAGGGGGGTCTCGAACCAGTCCCGCTGCGGTCCCCCATCCATCTCCGTCCGCAGTGGAGCCTGCTCAGCAGAGACGTCGGTCCCATCGTCTTGCTCATTCCAATACTGTGCAGAGACTTGCTGCTGCCACTCCTGGATCTTCTATTATAGCCAGTGCTGGAGCAGACGTCTTTGGGACGAAGTCCTGCGTTTCCCCTTCTGAGCATGCCCAGGGTAAGATCTCTCATTGGAGATCAGGGGTCATATGTTCAGGTACTGCAGCAGCTCCTATTGGTCCGCCAGGAAGGTCCTGAAACAACATGTGTTTAGGAACAGTTTCTCATTGGTCCTTTTTCTGGCAGGTCCTGTAGCTGTTACTATAAAAGGGTGGCATGGCTGGGCCGACATGCGCTAGTATCAATTGCATTATGTGCTTTGCGCCAGTGTGATCATGTACGCATGTGTTTAGGGCTCAGCTGAAATAAGCCCCTAGCATACCGGCTTCTCCGGTGAGGAGATTTGGGTGCACGTGGTTAGGGCTTGGCTGAAATAAGCCCCTAGAATACCGGCTTCTCCGGTGAGGAGATTGCTTGATTGCGTTGCTGTCTGCATGATCACGGACTGCTATCCGCACAGCAGTTATCTGTGTATTCCTGTGAGTCTAACAGGACACAGTCTTTTTCTCAGCGGCTCTGTGACACAACAGGGTTCGCTTGATAACGCTGGTTCAGCGCCCTAGCGTTTTACTTTACGGCTCACTGAAGTTAAGTGAGTTCGTACTTATCGCCATATAGGGCTGTGGCATTCCCGTTAGCGGCTCTGGGGATTAACAGAGTTCGGACTAACTGCCACAGCACGCTACGGCATCTACTTTAGCGACTCTGCGGAATAACAGAGTTCGCTACCTTCGCCATCTTACTAGCAGAGGCTTCGCCTGCACGGTGGACCCGGGCTGCGAACGCACCTCTCTACAATATCTATTGGGTATGAACACAAAACCTTCTATAAATTAGGAAGGCACAGGAATGTATAACAAGAAATTTTTATTGAAAAAAACACTCACATTAAACACAACAATTATAAAAAGGATGCCTCTTATCCAGGAAAAATGACACAGACGTCTCAATTACATAATTGTCAATCAAAACCTATGTGTGTACTAGAAAATTATTCCTGCATATCTAAATAAGATATCCAAAGTGGTTTAGATGTAATTTACAATCATGTGTATACAATTAAATCCTAATAGTACATCTAATGCAGGGATAATTACTTTAATGGCCAAAAAATCTATGTTGGATTAACAACACGAGAACTTAAAGTGAGAGTACTCGAACATTGCAGGGACATAGAGAAGGCAAAATTTGAGGAAGATGATATGTCATTGAAGACATTACCAAAACATTTCAAAAGATATCACAAATGTAATGCAGGGCTCTTAAAGGTTAAGGGCATCGACAGTCTATCTTTGGGGATTCGGGGGGGAATATCAGCAAAGCTCTGGCCCAGCTGGAAAGTCGGTGGATATATCGTTTGGGTACAATTTCGCCTTTTGGTTTAAATGAGAGCTTCGGTTTTGGGGCATTCTTAAGAGTATCTCTTTGTAGTCTGGGTATCCACATCTAGCAAAATATACTTATCTGTTTTTTTATGGGAGGATGGGGTTTATTTTATTTCAGTGTATTTTGTTAATTTTTGTCTATTTTATTTAGATCATATTGATTGTATTTGCCTTTGGCCGCTTCCGTTCACCCAAGCATCAGGTTCGGACATAGTTCTGGAAAATGCTTCATGTGAATCCATCATGCCACTGAGACCAAAGAAAGAAGAAAATATCTTCATTATTAATTATATTTTTTATTTTTATTATTTATTATTTATTTTTATTATTTATTGGTATTTTTTATTTTATTTTTATTTCCAATTTTCACTTGTCACGGGTTATGGGTTGTTTAAATATTTTGTACAAATTTTGTATTATGCCCTTTTACATACATGGATTAATACTTATTATTGATTTTTATTTTTTTGTTTGAGTATATATATTATCATATGTTCACTTAATTGAATACTTACAGTTAGTCCATAAATATTTGGACAGAGGCAACATTTATCTAATTTTGGTTCTAGACATTACCACAATGAATTTGAAACAAAACAAATCAGATGCAGTTGAAGTTCAGACTTTCAGCTTTCATTTGAGGGTATCCACATTAAAATTGGATGAAGGGTTTAGGAGTTTCAGCTTCTTAACATGTGCCACCTGTTTTTAAAGGGACCAAAAGTAATTGGACAAATGACTCCAAGGCTATTTCATGGACAGGTGTGGGCAATCCCTTTGTTATGTCATTCTCAATTAAGCAGATGAAAGGGCCGGAGTTGATTTGAGGTGTGGTGTTTGCATTTGGAAGGTTTTGCTGTGAAGGAAACATGTGGTCACAGGAGCTCTCCATGCAGGTGAAACAAGCCATCCTTAAGCTGCAAGAACAGAAAAAAACCCATCCAAGAAATTGCTACAACATTAGAAGTGGCAAAATCTACAATTTGGTACATCCTGAGAAAGAAAGAAAGCACTGGTGAACTCATCAATCCAAAAAGACCTGGGAGCCCACGGAAGACAACAGTGGTGGATGATCGCCGCATACTTTCTTTGGTGAAGAAGAACCCGTTCACAACATCAACTGAAGTCCAGAACACTCTCAGTGAAGTAGGTGTATCTGTCTCTAAGTCAACAGTAAAGAGAAGACTCCATGAAAGTAAATACAAAGGGTTCACATCTAGATGCAAACCATTCATCAATTCCAAAAATAGACAGGCCAGAGTTAAATTTGCTGAAAAACACCTCCAGAAGCCAGCTCAGTTCTGGAAAAGTATTCTATGGACAGATGAGACAAAGATCAACCTGTACCAGAATGATGGGAAGCCAAAAGTTTGGAGAAGAAAGGGAACGGCACATGATCCAAGGCACACCACATCCTCTGTAAAACATGGTGGAGGCAACGTGATGGCATGGCCATGCATGGCTTTCAATGGCACTGGGTCACTTGTGTTTATTGATGACATAACAGCAGACAAGAATAGCCGGATGAATTCTGAAGTGTACCGGGATATACTTTCAGCCCAGATTCAGCCAAATGCTGCAAACTTGATTGGACGGCGCTTCATAGTACAGATGGATAATGACCCCAAGCATACAGCCAAAGCTACACAGGAGTTCATGAGTGCAAAAAAGTGGAACATTCTTCAATGGCCAAGTCAATCACCAGATCTTAACCCAATTGAGCATGCATTTCACTTGCTCAAATCCAGACTTAAGAGGGAAAGACCCACAAACAAGCAAGACCTGAAGGCTGCGGCTGTAAAGGCCTGGCAAAGCATTAAGAAGGAGGAAACCCAGCGTTTGGTGATGTCCATGGGTTCCAGACTTAAGGCAGTGATTGCCTCCAAAGGATTCGCCACAAAATTTTGAAAATAAAAATATTTTGTTTGGGTTATGTTTATTTGTCCAATTACTTTTGACATCCTAAAATGTGGAGTGTTTGTAAAGAAATGTGTACAATTCCTACATTTTCTAACACATATTTTTGTTCAACCCTTCAAATTAAACATTACAATCTGCACTTGAATTCTGTTGTAGAGGTTTCGTTTCAAATCCAATGTGGTGGCATGCAGAGCCCAACTCGCGAAAATTGTGTCACTGTTCAAATATTTCTGGCCCTGACTGTATATTATATATTATATCATTGTATAATTGTTCAGTTTTTATTAATATTTCTGTTCACTAATATGCTCACAGTTTGTTGGATTTATTTATGTAATGTTTATGATATATGTAGTCATTAATCACTATATTCATGGGTGGCATATGTATGTATACACATTTATTCAGTTATTATTCTATTAAGATTCTGGCATTGTCCCTTTGAGGTGCGCATACATCGTTGCCGTCTGGCTGGATCTCCTCTCTCTGGCAACAGGGGGGATCATGACTTCGGCCCAGCCTAGGCTGGTCTGAATGCACGGATCCCACCATGCCGAAGAGGAGAGGTCCTGTGAGCTGTGACGTCAGGATGTGATGCGCCGACAACTCATTGGTCCATTGAGAAGTGGGCGAGGTTAAGCAACACCCACAGGCATGGTGATTGGTATAGAAGATTTACATAGGAGAAGCAATGCGCGATGTTACAAGTAATGGTAATGGGTTATGAGTTATATATATGATACCACTCAATAGTGGGTGCATGTCTGAGAGTAATATGTAAATTGAGCAGCATAAGGCTTAGATGAGCATAGTAATATAGCGCTAGAAAAGAGAAACATCACGTGATTTAGTAATGGGAGTGTCAGTGGGTGACGTGCTGCCTGGGTATTGGCTCAACATATATGCACAAGATACGGAAGGCTTTTTTGCTTCAGCCTTATGATTGGGTAGCGGCCATTTAAAAGGGCACATGATTCCCTCCTTATCATACACGCCCCCGGAAGAAGAGCGTTAGAAACGTGCGTTGGGTTAGGTGATACAGCGTCTCTTCACTTTACTACTAAGGTAATATTATGGCAGCAATTTAGTGTAATGTAGACATCTTGATTTAATGGGGCACTAGTCAGCACCTTATACCTAGTTTGGTTTGTAATGGCTATGGGAGCTTTGTGAATTTGGGATTATTGTAAGGGTGATTATCAGGCGCTTACTTACTACTATAGTGACATGCAGCAGCCTTTTTTGTCCTCCTTTGGCAATATAGACATCTTTATCCAATGTGGCACTAGTTCAGCACCTTATACTTTGCCTTGTTTGTAATGGCTATGATAGCCTGAAAATTTGGGATCATTTAGAGGGAGGATTATAGGTGATTAGTTACTACTATAGTGATATGGAGCAGCCTTTATTTTCTCCCTCAAAAAGTGATTGAATTTCATATACATTGTGAGTGTCTTGAATAATCGCATTGTTCTGCCATTAAAGTAATTATCCCTGCATTAGATGTACTATTAGGATTGTACACACATGATTGTAAATTACATCTAAACCACTTTGGATATCTTGTTAAGGCTACTTTCACACATCAGGCTTTTTGTATCAGGCGCGATCCGCGTTTTTTTTACCATTGACTTACATTAGCGCCGGATCGCGCCTGATGTCACTGCGTTTCATCCGTTTTTGGCCGATCCGTCGGAAATGTACATTCCGGCGGCCGGACAAGACGCTGGCTGCAACGTTTTTTTTTTTTTCCGGAGCCCGCCTGATAGTGCCTGAATCAGCGCTTCAGGCGGCCGGAAACAATGCAAGTCTATGGAAGCGGACCAGTTTTTTGACAAATCTGTCAAAAACTGATCCGAGTCCAAGGTCTCTCTCTCTCTCTCTCTCTCTCTCTCTCTCTCCTCGGTCCAGACATTGTAGCTGCATTTTCAACATGGAAATTTTATCTTTCCGGGATGAAAAGGTCAGGACGGATCCTGCAAGAAAACTCATCAGTTTTTTAAAATCAGCGCCGGATCCGTCCTGTCGGCAAAGGACGGATTATGCCTGACACAAAAAGCCTGATCTGTGAAAGATATGCAGGAATAATTTTCCTAGTACACACATAGGTTTTGATTGACAATTATGTAATTGAGAACGTCTGTGTCATTTTTCCTGGATAAGAGGCATCCTTTTTATAATTGTTTGTGTTTAATGTGAGTGTTTTTTCAATAAAAATTTCTTGTTATACACTCCTGTGCCTTCCTAATTTATAGAAGGTTTTGTGTTCATATCCTTGATACGGAGTGTGACCTTGTTTAGGTTACTTATATGGACTAAAATGTATGCGCAATATCTATTGGGTGCGTTCCTCAGACCCTAACACGGTATTATGTTGCTCATTCAAAGGGTTTTACCTCTTCTCGGGTACATTTAGTTGTTATATAAGCCTCCAAAAATGGTTTCAAAATTTGGTATTGCCTCTTCTCGGGTACATTTAGTTGCTATATAAGCCTCCAAAAATGGTTTCAAAATTTATTGGTATCATATTGTTTACCCATAGGGTATTACCTCTTCTCGGGTACATTTAGTTGCTATATAAGCCTCCAAAAGTGGTTTCAAAATTTATCGGTATCATATTGTTTACCCATAGGGTATTACATCTTCTTGGGTTCATTTAGTTGCTATAAAAGCATCAAAAAACTTGTTAAAAAATGTCTTGGTATTATTTTGCTCACCCATACAATATTCCGTGGTCTAGAGTTAATTATATTGTTCTAAATGCCTCAAAAATCTTGATCAAAATTTTTATCTGTATTATATGCTCATCCGTAGACTCTATATCATATTGCTCACCCATGTGTATTACATCTTCTTGGATACCGTTCGTTGCTATATAAGCCTCAAGAAACTTGATAAAAACTTGATCTGTATAATATATGCTCATCCATAGACTTACATATTCTTGGGTAATTTTTTTTGCTTTGTAAGCCTCAAAAACTTGTTCAAAAAAATTATCTATACTATATTGCTCATCCATAGAGTTTAACATATTCATGGATAGATTTCATCGCTATATAAGCCCCCAAAAACTGATTATAATTTTAGGCTGTTTGCACACGTTGAAGATTGGGTGACTTTTTGTAGTTTTTTCTACACGGGTTTGTGACAAAACCTGAAGCAAAAGAAACTGACAAATGGGAAAAACCCGAAGTGTCATGCACACATTAAATATTTTTGACTTCAGATTTA
>JARQOD010000001.1:216096707-216255236 GCA_033576555.1 Oophaga sylvatica
TTGCCGGTGATCAATTGTTCTTGTCTCAACTTTGGTTCCTGGTTCACTTGGAAGTTTGCTGAGTCTTGCCTGCATCTTCTGCTAACAGATAAGATATTTTCTGCTTTTATTTTTGTGCTTGCTTTTTGCATTTTTGTCCTGCACTTCTGTAGAGGTCAGCCGGGTCTCCTCCAGGGGCTTGTGCTCCTCTCAGTTTATCTGAGCCACTGTTATTTGTTCATTTGCCTTTTCCAGTTTTTTCAGTGGCTGCTGCTTAGTTTTGTTACACCAGAGAACTAATTTAGGTGGTAGAGGTCGTGTGATCTCAGGTGTTTTTGCAATTAGTGAGTTGGTATTTTTTTAGGGTTTTTTTTGGATTGCAGTAAGTGTCCTTCCTATCCTTTTCTTTCTAGGAAGATTGGGCCCCAACGTTTGCTCATACAATTTTCTGTCTGTGTCTGTATTTCCTCTTGTCTAACCGCCATTACATGTTTGGGGGCTTCCTATGTTCTTTGGGGATCTGCTCCGGGGCAGATAGTTTTCCTCTTTCTATCTTTAGGTGTAGTTAGCTTCTCAGGCTGTGACGAGGCATCTAGGACCAACGTAGGTACGCTCCACGGCTGCCTTTAGTTGTGGTGGTTAGTCAGGGTACTGCAATCCAGTAGATTCCAACCTCTCTGGTGTATTGCCTTTTTTGCCTGCTCTCCTCAGCTACCAAATCATAACCGTATCACTGGCCAAACATCAGGTGGTGGTCCTCACGGACCATAAGAATCTGGTTTATCTGGAATCAGCCAAGCGACTTAATCCTAGACAGGCCAGGTGGGCCTTGTTTTCACACGTTTTAATTTTGTGGTTTCCTTTTTTCCTGGCACTAAGAATGTTAAAGCGGATGCCCTCTCGAGGAGTTTCCTTGCGGATTCTCCTGAGTTATCTGATCCTGCTGTTATTTTGAAAGAGGGTGTAGTTCTTTCCACCATCTCGCCCAATTTGAGACTGGCTCTGGAAGGGTGTCAGGAGGATAAACCCGAGCGCTGCCCTATTGGGAAATTGTTTGTCCCAGACTGGTGGAAAAAGAGTGTGATGTCTGAGATTCATTGTTCCGCGTTGGCCGGTCATCCCGGAATTTTTGGTACCAGAGACTTGGTTAGTCGGTCCTTTTGGTGGCCTACTTTGTCTCGTGACGTCAGAGAATTTGTGCAGTCCTGCGGGACTTGCTCTCGCTCCAAGCCTTGCTCTCGCTCTAGTGGTTTGTTGATGCCATTGCCTGTGCCCAAGAGACCATGGATCCATATCTCTATGGATTTCATTTCTGACTTCCCTGTTTCTCAGAGAATGACCGTTATCTGGGTGATTTGTGATAGGTTTTCCAAAATGATACATCTTGTGCCATTACCTAAGTTGCCTTTCTCCTCCGAATTGGTGCCTTTGTTCCTTCAGCACGTGGTTCGGTTACACGGCATTCCTGAGAACATTGTGTCTGACAGAGGAGTCCAGTTTGTTTCCAGATTTTGGAGGACTTTTTGTTCTAAACTTGGTGTTCAATTGTCTTTCTCCTCGGCTTTTCATCCTCAGACCAATGGACAAACTGAGAGAACAAACCAGACATTGGAGACTTATCTGAGATGCTTTGTGTCTGCTGATCAGGATGACTGGGTCTCTTTTTTGCCTTTGGCTGAGTTTGCTCTTAATAATAGGGCTAGCTCTGCCACTTTGATGTCTCCATTTTTCTGCAATTTTTGGTTTCACCCTCGATTTTCTTCAGGACAGACGGAGGCTTCTGTCTGTCCAGGTGTTGACTCTGTTGTGGAGCGTATGCAGCATATTTGGGACCAGGTAGTGGAGAGGTTGTCCCTCTCTCAGGAGAGGGCCCAGCGGTTTGCCAACCGGCATAGGACTGATGGTCCTCAGTTTGAAGTGGGGGACTTGGTCTGGTTGTCCTCAAGAAATATCCCTATGAGAGTTGCATCTCCTAAGTTTAAGCCTAGGTTCATTGGACCTTATAAGATCATGGAGATTCTTAATCCTGTTTCCTTTGTTTACTTCTTCCAGGGACATTTAAGATCCATAACGTGTTCCACAAGTCCTTATTGAAGAGGTTTGTCGAGCCAGTGGTTCCTATGGCTGCGCCTTCTGACCCTGTTTTGGTTGAGGGCAATCTGGAGTATGTGGTTGAGAAAATATTGGATTCTCGTTTTTCTAGATGGAAACTCCAGTATTTGGTTAAGTGGAGAGGTTATGGTCAGGAGGACAATTCTTGGGTGTTTGCTTCGGACATCCGTGCTAGGAGACTGATCCGTGCATATCACAGAGCTCATCCTGACCGACCTGGTTGCCCAAATGAGGGTTCAGTGACCCCTCCTCAAGGGGGGGTACTGTTGTGAATGTGTTAGAAATGAATTCTGAGCAGAAGCTCCCTCTGGTGGTTACTAACAGTACTGAACTATTCAATGAAGATTGTGAAGATTGGCAATCAGGTGTTACAGACTGGTCTTATATAAGGGAGGTTCCCTCCCATCAGGGTTGCCGGTGATCAATTGTTCTTGTCTCAACTTTGGTTCCTGGTTCACTTGGAAGTTTGCTGAGTCTTGCCTGCATCTTCTGCTAACAGATAAGATATTTTCTGCTTTTATTTTTGTGCTTGCTTTTTGCATTTTTGTCCTGCACTTCTGTGGAGGTCAGCCGGGTCCCCTCCAGGGGCTTGTGCTCCTCTCAGTTTATCTGAGCCACTGTTATTTGTTCATTTGCCTTTTCCAGTTTTTTCAGTGGCTGCTGCTTAGTTTGTTACACCAGAGAACTAATTTAGGTGGTAGAGGTCGTGTGATCTCAGGTGTTTTTGCAATTAGTGAGTTGGTATTTTTTTAGGTTTTTTTTGGATTGCAGTAAGTGTCCTTCCTATCCTTTTCTTTCTAGGAAGATTGGGCCCCAACGTTTGCTCATACAATTTTCTGTCTGTGTCTGTATTTCCTCTTGTCTAACCGCCATTACATGTTTGGGGGCTTCCTATGTTCTTTGGGGATCTGCTCCGGGGCAGATAGTTTTCCTCTTTCTATCTTTAGGTGTAGTTAGCTTCTCAGGCTGTGACGAGGCATCTAGGACCAACGTAGGTACGCTCCACGGCTGCCTTTAGTTGTGGTGGTTAGTCAGGGTACTGCAATCCAGTAGATTCCAACCTCTCTGGTGTATTGCCTTTTTTGCCTGCTCTCCTCAGCTACCAAATCATAACACCCACCTTAAGTAGTTTAGAAATTCTTCTGCAATCAATGCAGTCAGTATTTTTTGCAGCAATAAGGTTGCAGTAGGTCTTGAGACAGTACACTGGCTTTACCCATCATGAGATGTTTCTTGTCAGGCATTTTGGTAATGAGACACATTTTTATAAGTCATCAGTTGAACCAGCTGATATTTTTTACTATGTGGCAGGATTGCTGTCTACTGATAGATTTTAGCTCATGTCATGACTTTCCATGGCTTTTGCACCCCTCTTTCTTCATGTGTTCAATACTTTTTCCCTGTGTCATTTCTCATTATTACACACTAGTTGGTGGCCTGATTCTAAGCATCAGGTATTCTAGAATATGTATGTAATATAGAGGCTTCTGGGGTGTATATAGAGGCATCTGGGGTATATATAGAGGCTGCTGGGGTAAATATAGAAGCTGCTGGGGTGTATATAGAGGCTGCTGGGGTGTATATAGAGGCTGCTGCGGTGTATATAGAGGCTGCTGCTGGGGTGTATATAGAGGCTATTGTGGTGTATATAGAGGCTGCTGGGGTGTACATAGAGGCTGCTGCTGGGGTGTACATGGAGGCTGCTGCTGCGGTATATGTGGAGGCTGCTGCTGGGGTATATGTGGAGTGCTGCTGCTGCTGAGGTATATGTGGAGGCTGCTGCTGCTGTAGCATATGTGGAGGCTGCTGCTGCTGGGGTATATGTGGAGGCTGCTGCTGGGGTATATGTGGAGGCTGCTGCTGGAGTATATGTGGAGGCTGCTGCTGCTGGGGTATATGTGGAGGCTGCTGCTGGGGTATATGTGGAGGCTGCTGCTGGAGTATATGTGGAGGCTGCTGCTGCTGGGGTATATAGAGGCTGCTGCTGGTGGGGTGTACGTGGAGGCTGCTGCTGGGGTTTATGTGGAGGCCGCCGGTCAGAGTACTTCCCGACTGCGTCGCTTCTGACCTCCATGCCGCAGGAGATGACCCGCTGCTACCGTTGGGAGATCAGTGGCTAGCGCCGCTGATCTCCCAACGATAGCGGTGGCGTGCGTGGTTCAAATCTTGCGACAATTCGTGGCGGACGGCGCCTGTCGCTGACTGGTTGCGTCCAGCCGGGCGCGACCAATCAGTGACGCGGGATTTCTGTTACAGACAGACAGAAATAGACGATTATATTGTAGATAACTTGATTTATGGATATCTATGGTTTGATTTCATTGCCTGTGTTGATTGGATGGGTTGTTACTAAAAATGAGCGAATTTTTCAAAATTCGGTTCCGATTATGATCGGCGCTGAATATTGTTTTTGTAATACTCGCCGAACACAGCCGAATATCATTTTTAATCAATGGAAGTAGAAATGAACAAATATGTTCTGAACTGATCATCAAACATAAATTTGGCATGTATAGGGTACCAATATGGCATGAATATGGCAATTCAGATTCGGAGACTGATTTCGAATATATTCGCTCTAGTTGCTACTGACATCTGGTGAGAATTTCATGTCAATAGCAGCTTTAGAAATATATTTACTTAGAAAATTGATGAAGTGGTCAATACTTATTTCTTCCGCTGTATACAGTCATTATTGTGATTTTTAATTTATATTGCAACTAGTAATGAGCAAGCACAAAAATGCTTGGGTACTCGTTACTTGAGTCAAGCAAATCGTAATGCTCGGAAAGTCAACAGGAAACTCGAGCATTTTTATGGTGGCCCCCCAGGAGGTCTGGAGGTCTGAAAATAATGTAAATAGTGCTGAAATGGCATGGGAACAGTATGGTGAAGACCCCTGGAAGCATCTCTAAATCCCAGGTCACTGCTGGGAATAATGTTGCTACTTTTACGGTTTGACAATAAAACATACAAAAAACGCACTTAAAATAGATCTGACTGGAAAAAAATATTAAGCAACATTCTTTCTAGGATAATGAATTGTATATAAGGCAAAATAAATAAGAAAAAAATTATTCTCCATACAAATTCACACACAGTGTTTTTACTGCATTTATGCACATTTGCGTTACTTTCAATGGTGAAAAAAACATTCCGTAGGAAATGTAATTTTATCATTTGTATACCTTATCTGGCCATGTAGAGTGTGAGACATGATCGGACACATTGAAAGTAAGTGTTTTTTTTGCAGCGCCATCAGCTGGCCATCTCTATCTGTAGAGGGCCATTAGCTGGCCCTTTCTATTGTTAGAGGGCCAGCAGGTGTAGATGATGAGATGAAACCAAGACAGAGTTTTTGGTAAAGCACATAACTCTACTGTTTAGTGTAAATGGAATGAGGCCTACAAATAAAAATCTACAGTAGTTACAGTCAAATATGGTGAAGGTTCAAAGATATTTGGGGGTTATTTTGCTTCCTGTGGTCCTGAGTGCCTTGAAATGTGCAGATTCCTAAAGGATTTTGGGTCACAATGTCATGCCCGGGGTCAGAAAGCTGGGTTTGCTTCGTAAAAGGTCATAGGTTTTCCAGCAGGAGAATGACCCCAAGCATACTTCAAGAACCAATATTACAATTTATAAAGCAATAGTCCCTGACTAGATGCCTGTTATTTGCTATTCCTACTGCCACACCTCACCCTACACGAATTGCAGATAAGAGCGGTATTATTGTAGAATAAAGAAGAGATTTGAATCAGCCATGACATTTTTTTTTTGTACGTGGCAGCAAGAAACTGTGGAGTAGGGCAAGTAAAACTGCCAGCTTTGATGAATTTCTGAGTACAGATGATCATAAAAAACATAAATTTGTCTATGTGTACATGAAAAAAAGAGCATAAAATAATGTTAGAGGCAGGCCTCTAAAAATTGTTAATGTGGTCATCATAAACACCCTTCAAAAATTGATAGCGAGGATAGCGTGATCACCCTGTTGATATGGTGATGGAGGGGAAGAAGGAGGCTGAGACAAAAAAAACAACAAAATCCTGAAGCGTATACCCATGTTTGGGTGGGATGGGATGCATGCGAATAGACCAGAAAAAAAGACCCCTTTGGATTTGAGTTTCTGTTCTGCTACTGTCATCTGGTGGTGTACAAAAGTCTGGCCCAATCCAGCCCTTGCTCATTTCGATAAGAGTCAGTCTGTTAGCATTTTCAGTTAATAGACAAATAGGTCTATCGGTTATAATACCCTTGCAGCACTAAAAACCTTCTCGTACAAAATGCGGCATGGCAGGCCTAGACCTCCAAGGTGTAGAGATACAATTCATGCTAGTGTCTAGGTTGGATACCCAATAGCTGTAAGGCACAGAGGAATCACGGAGGATGCTGGTATGGTTGGCAAGGTACCCCTTCAACATATTCCAAAACTTTTCCCTCCTTGTCAGCACCCTGCGCATCAGGGCCTGGGTTCTGGGAGGGTCTGAGAAAACTGTCCCAGACCTTTGAGAATGTTCCCCTGCGTCTGCTGCATCTGGTTTGTGTCTACCTAGTCTCCACTCCTTGGTTGTCCATGGAACTGTGACCTCTACCACCAGCGTTGTCAGATGGGAATTTTTTAAATAATTCTTCAACTAGGGCCTTCTGGTACTGAAACATTTTATTAGACCTCTCTGCCTCAGGAAGGAGAGATGTAAAGCTCTCCTTGCAGTGTTGGTATAGAAGAAGAACATAAACTCAGTCATGTGTGCCAGCCTGCCAACAGCTAAGACTTCCCTGTCGCCACCAAGAGGGCGACTGCCCATGTTGTCCTCCTTGTTTTCCTTGTCTTCAGGTCACGCTGAACAGTATAAAGGTGGTGTGGGTACTACTGTCTGTAGGGCAGGCAACTAGCTTCTGTTCCTCCTCCTCATTATCACCTAATCCGCATTGAGAAGATGAGATGAGGCTGTGCTGTGTAGCATCACTCAGTATAGTTTCATGCTCCATCTCAACTTGCTCTGCCTGCAAAGCCTCCTCTTTAATTGTAAGCAGTGAGCATTTCAGTAGACAGAGAAGCAGGATGGTGATGCTGATTATGGCATCATCACCACTCACCATCTTGGTCGAGTCCTCAAAGTTTTGGAGAACCACACAGATGTCAGACATCCATACCCACTCATCACTTCTTATCTGTGGAGGCTGACTGTAAAACCAACTTGCATGGTGTAGCTGGTATTCAACTACTGCTCTCTGCTGCTCACAAAGCCTTGCTAACATATGTAACATTGAGCTCCAACGTATGGCATCATCGCACACCAGTCGGTGAGCTTGAAGTGGTAAACACTGCTGCAGCACTGCCACCGTGGTGGCAGCTGTAGCCAACTTGCGGAAATGGGCCCACATGCTTCACTAGTAGCTCAGGCAGATCTGGTTAGGTTTTGAGAAACTGCTGAACCACCAAATCGAGCACGTTGACCAGGCATGGTATGTGTTTGAGGTTACAAAGCATCAGAGTTGTCACCAGGTTACGTTTATTGTCACACATGACCATGCCTGGTTGTAGGTTCAGGGGCAATAGTCACAGATTAGTGTGGTCAGTTAGACCTTTCAACAACTCTGCAGTGGTGTGCGCTTTGCCACCTAAGCAGTTTAGCTCCAGCACTGCTTGTTCTTACGGCTTGCAACTGATGTTGACATTTGTGAGATGGAGGGTGAGGAGGAGGTGCAGGAACTGCTGTAGAAGATGGAGGCAACCGTGATTGAACCAGAGCCCGCAATCCTCAGTGTAGGTAGATGTGTACTGTTCCTGGGACCGACTGGGTCCCGGCTTCCCCAATGTTCACCCAGAGTGCCATCAGAGTGGCCAAAGCACTTGCCCTGGTGTCTGTGGTTAAGTTGACCTTCCCATTCACAGCTTTGGTCAGTGTATGACTGATGTTATGGGACACGTGCTTGTGTAAGAAGGGACAGCACATCTGGAGAATAGGGGACAGAGTATAGAGGTGTTCGGCTGTCATGTATAGTGTACAGTTCCTATAGCGTCTTGTGCTTGGGTGCGAGGAAAACACAGGAGACATAGGTTGAAATGAAATGACTTGTATTACTCCATACAAGCATGCTGAAAAGTTCACACAGTTTGCAGGAACAGCGACAGGAGACACAGCAGGCCAGAGTAACTTCAAGCACTACAATAAATCTCCAAAGCAGGTTCAGGATCTCTTCTCTGTACCGTAATTCCTCTGCAAACATGGATTCACCAAACAGCAGGTTTCCAGAGTCCAAAAGTGTTCCAAGGTTCCTCAGTAGGGAATAGCTGGAGTACAAGTCCAAGGCTTCCAGGAGTCAGGTCACAGACTGACTGAGGCTTGATTCAGGAGCACTGATTGTTCAGCTGAGGCTGCTTAAGAAGCAAGAGGGAAGAATCAGGGCGGGAACATGAAAACTGGAAACTCCATATTAACTGAGGGCAAGAGCTGCAGAAAGACAGAAAGCAAAATGGCCGACGGAAAACTGAGTTTCAAGGAACATGTCAACAGAGACAAAGAACCTTACATTACTCCCCCCTTAGGGACAACCTCCGGATGACCTCAGACCAGGCTTGTCAGGGTACCTCTGATGAAACTGGCGGAGCAGGCGAGGAGCATTTACATTATTGACTGGTTCCCATGAGTTGTCCTCCACTGGGTAGCCCTGCCATTTAATCAAATATTGCAACTGATTTCTGTACAACCTGGAATCTAGAATCCTTTCCACCATAAATTCTTCCTGACCATCGACCAGCACTGGGTCAGGGCAAGGAGAAGAACGTCCAGGAAACGTATTGGGTGTTGCAGCCTTTAGTAGGGATACATGAAAGACAGGGTGGATTCTCATAGTTCTGGGTAGTTGAAGACGACAAGCAACAGCACTTATAATCTTATTGATCTTATAAGGTCCAATGTACTTATGTCCCAATTTAGACGATGGAATCTTTAATTTAAGATTTCTGGTTGACAGCCAGACCAAATCTCCTACCTTGAAAGCTGGTGCAGGTTTACGAAATTTATCTGCTGCTTTCTTGTATCTTTCCTGAGCCAATTCCAGATTTTCCTTTAGAAGATCCATATTCTTTTGTAAAGAAGTGGTTCTTTCAGCCACTGCCGGTAAGGGCGTATCTATGGGAAATCGAGGAAGAATGTTAGGATGATAACCTAGATTGGAGTAAAAAGGAGACTGCTTAGTGGAGGCGCTCTGAGAGTTGTTATAAGAGAACTCAGCCAGTGGAAGTAGATCCACCCAATCATCCTGTAGGTGGCAGATAAAACAGCGGAGATACTGCTCCAGGGTCTGATTGGTTCGTTCTGTCTGTCCATTAGTCTGGGGATGAAAAGCAGAAGAAAGGTTTACTTTAATGTCTAATGCTGCACAGAAATTTTGCCAAAACCTTGAAGTGAATTGCACCCCTCGATCCGAAATGACCTCATCCGGTACTCCATGTAAGCGAAACACATTCTTAATCATCAAGTCTGATGTCTGTTTTGCAGTGGGTAAGCCGACACAAGGGATAAAATGAGCTGACTTTGTTAGACGGTCAACCACCACTAGAATGGTGTTCTTCCCTTGAGAGGTTGGTAACTCCACAATGAAGTCCATAGAAATGGATCCCCACGGGCGGGACGGGGTGGGAAGAGGTTGCAACAGACCAGTTGGTGAGGAGCGAGGTGTTTTGCATCTTGCACAGACTTCACATGAAGTGACATAGTTTAAGACATCTTTCCTGTAAGTGGGCCACCAAAAGAAACGAGAAAGAAATTCTTGTGTCTTTAGAATTCCCCTATGCCCGGCTATCTTGGAATCGTGGATGAGTTGCAATACTCTCAATCTGACTATTTCAGGTATATACAGACGTTGTCCCTGAATCCACACACCATTCTTAAAGACAAGACTTACGTCCCTTGGGGTTGAGCCAACAAAGAATCCGCATGGTATGCTTCCTTGATGTCCTTAAGTAGGTCTTGATTATGAATCACTCCCAGGAATCTAGAGTCAGGAAGAATAGTCTTAGGAGGAGTAAGTGGACGTGTCTCTGCTGAATGAATCCTAGAGAGTGCATCAGCCTTTCCATTGTGCGATCCTGGTCTATAAGAAATGACAAAATTAAATTGGTTTAGGAAAAGATTCCAGCGAGCCTGGCGAGGAGTCAGGCACTTAGCCGACCTGATAAATTCAAGGTTACGATGGTCTGTCAGGACGACTATTTGCTGTGCAGCTCCCTGAAGAAGGTGTCTCCATTCCTTGAAGGCGGCAATAATGGCCAACAATTCTCTATTGCCCACATCGTAGTTCCTCTCAGCCGAAGACAACTGCTGGGAAAAGAAGGCACAGGGATGCAAGACATTCTTCTCACCTGTTCTCTGAGAGAGTATAGCTCCAACGGCACAGTCTGAAGCATCCACCTCTATTATGAAGGCAAGCTGGGGTTGGGATGTACTAAGATAGGTGCGGTGGTAAATTTATCCTTTAAACAGGAAAATGCTTCCTGAGCTTGCGGGGTCCAGGAGAACCTAGACTGTTTCCGGGTAAGTTGGGTGATAGGTGACACTACCTCAGAAAAATTCTTAATGAAACGTCTATAGAGTTGGCAAACCCGATGAAACGCTGCACCTCCTTCACATTTCTAGGAATTGGCCAATCCTTGATGGCTTGGGTCTTGCTTCCATCCATACTAATCCCTTGCGTAGATAGTACATACCCCAGAAATTGAATTTCGGTCCTATGGAATTCACATTTTTCAAGTTTGATGTAGAGATGGTTTTGTCTTAGGCGTTCTAAGACCATTCTCACATGTCCATGATGTTCCTCTGTGGAGTTAGAAAAAATTAGAATATCATCCAGATAAATCACCACAAATGTATCTAGGAGATCCCTGAAGATATCATTCACGAAGTGTTGGAAAGTGGCTGGGGCGGTACTCAGACCAAAAGGCATAACTAGATATTCAAAGTGTCCATAGCGTGACCTGAAAGCAGTCTTCCATTCATCCCCAGGTCTGATACGGACCAAGTTATAGGCCCCACGGAGATCCAGTTTAGAGAAAATTTTGGCATGCCGCACTCTCTCCAACAACTCAGGGATTAAAGGCAATGGATAACGGTTTCTAATAGTAACCTTATTGAGTTCCCTATAGTCTATGCAGGGTCTCAGAGATCCATCTTTCTTCTTCACAAAGAAGATGGGTGCACCTGCGGGAGATGAAGAGGGGCGTATGAAGCCCTTGGCTAAATTTTCGTCTATATAATCCTTCAATGCTTTTAGCTCGGGCTCCGCTAGGGGTAGATCTTACCAAAAGGTATCTCGGCTCCGGGTAATAATTCAATTGGACAATCATATGGACGGTGAGGAGGAAGCTGATCAGCGTTCTTCTTGTCATATAAATCGTCATAGTCCTGGTATACAGCTGGTAGTTCAGGGACTGACATGGTTCCTTTAGGAACAGAGCAAGCTGAAACTCCTTGACTCATCTGTTTCTCCGGAAAGTGTAATTCCTTGGTCTCCCAGTTAATCGTAGGATTCTGCGCCTGCAGCCATGGTAGCCCTAGAATGATGGGAAAGTGGGGAGAAGAGATAAGCAAAAAAAACATTTTCTCCTGATGATCTTTACCCATAAGGACCCTCAAAGGCTCTGTTTCTTGATCCACTGGTCCAGAAGTCAGTAGAGAGCCATCCACAGTCTCCATCTGTACTGGAGTAGCCTTCTTCACTGAACGTATCCCCTGTTTCAGAGCAAAGGAGATATCCATAAAATTTCCACTTGCTCCTCTGTCGATCATAGCAGAGCTAGACACCCAGACTGAGTCAACCCAGAGTTTGATGGAAAGGAAGCAATGAGAATTGTTTCTTTTACAACTCAGCTGGGACACCGCTGAGGAAACTTGAAAAATTGCAGCGTTTATACCGTCATCGTCCCAGAACTAACAGAGTTTAAGTCCGAGAAATCAAGATCTCTTGCAGCAGATCTCTCTGGAGCCTGAGGCTCAGACATGACAGAGCTCCTCTCGCAACACTCACAGTGAATGACTGCTGCAGTAGTCTTACGAGAACGGCTGGGGCAGTTTATAATGAAGTGCCCTGACTTACCACAGTAGAAACATAGATTTTCCTTTATACGATGTTCTTTGCGTGCATCACTAACCCGTCTTTGTAAAGAGTCCACCTGCATGGGTTCAGGTTCTGGTTCCCTTGTGATCCTACTCAAAGGTTCCTTAGCTGAGGAGGGAGGTAGTAAAAGGTTAGTGCGATTATTTTCGAACCATCTCTCTTGTCTGCGTTCAGTCAGACGAGCATCAATACGGATACAATAGTTAATAAAGTCACCTAACGCAGTGGGAGGGTCGGCACGAGCAAGTTCATCCTTAATCAGTGGAGACAACCCTTTCCGAAAAATAGATTTTTTAGCGGAAGTGTCCCAATGGTATCAAGAGCCCATCTCCTGAAATCCAAGGCATATTCGGCTGCTGAACGCTTACCTTGGCGCAAGTTAACATGGCTGCTTCAGCTGTTGCACCTCGATTGGGGTCATCAAACACCTGCCCCATGGCTGAAATAAAAGCATCAAGGTAATTCAAACAATCATCCTCAGTCTCAATCAGAGGGTTTGCCCACATCAAAGCCTTATTGGTAAGCAACATGATTATAGTAAGCACTTTGGATCGTTCAGTGGGAAATTGTGAAGCATGTGCAGAGAAAAATAAATTGCATTGATTAATAAATCCCCTGAATTTCTCAAGTTCACCGCCAAAACGAAAAGGAGGTAATTCGGGGATCCCAGAACTTGGGGTTATGGCAGGAGCCTGGGCTCGTTCCTCTAGAGCCTCAATCTTGGCTCGCAATTCCTGGGTAGTCTGTCCAAACACTTGCAAATTATGATTAGTGAGGTCCTGTAGGCTTGCAAAACGGGTTTTTAAAGTCTGTACATCTGAAAGGATTGTATCAGTCACTCCGCAAAGTTCCTTTATGCGGGCCTCCATCTTCCAGATCTTTTAAGGCAGAGGTGCTGGAAGGAGAAGAGGAAAGGAAAAAAAAAAAAACAATAGTGTTTACCTGTGGTAACACTCCAGAGTAAAATTTTAAGGGAATGCGCTCACCTGGAATGGTTGTGAGAAGCCACAACCACTGTCATCACATAAGGTATTAAACGGACATCTGATATCCACAGTCACAGCAGACACGGCTTTCCCAGACCCAGCAGACACTAAACATTGGCTCCTGAATCTTGTCATGTATAGTGTACAGTTCCTATAGCGTCTTGTGCTTGGGTGCGAGGAAAACACAGGAGACATAGGTTGAAATGAAATGACTTGTATTACTCCATACAAGCATGCTGAAAAGTTCACACAGTTTGCCGGAACAGCGACAGGAGACACAGCAGGCCAGAGTAACTTCAAGCACTACAATAAATCTCCAAAGCAGGTTCAGGATCTCTTCTCTGTACCATAATTCCTCTGCAAACATGGATTCACCAAACAGCAGGTTTCCAGAGTCCAAAAGTGTTCCAAGGTTCCTCAGTAGGGAATAGCTGGAGTACAAGTCCAAGGCTTCCAGGAGTCAGGTCACAGACTGACTGAGGCTTGATTCAGGAGCACTGATTGTTCAGCTGAGGCTGCTTAAGAAGCAAGAGGGAAGAATCAGGGCGGAAACATGAAAACTGGAAACTCCATATTAACTGAGGGCAAGAGCTGCAGAAAGACAGAAAGCAAAATGGCCGACGGAAAACTGAGTTTCAAGGAACATGTCAACAGAGACAAAGAACCTGACATCGGCCCAAGCAGTGGGTTGCTTTGCTTGCATGTGCCTGATCATGCTGGTGGTGGTCAGGCTGGTAGTTGTACTGCCCCTGCTGATGCTGGCATGGCAGATGTTGCAAATTTTTTTTTGGGTCAACTGTACTGTCTTTAAAAAATGTGCCAGACTCATGATCACCTAAACCTTGGCTTGGCAAATTCATCAGTGTTAGTGCTCTAGGGGTTAGTCCCCACCTTGTGTCTCTGGCCACCCCACTGCCTCTTTCTGCCTGCTGTGGTGTTTCGGTTTCCTCCTTCTGTGCGCTGCTGTTCTCGCTCTGCATGTCACCTTCCCAAATTGATTCAGTGACTACATCATTCAACACCTCGTCTTCCACTTTCGCATCCTGGTCCTCTTACTAACTTACGGACGTAACAACACCACTTGTTGGCATTTGTGTCTCATCATTGTCCAGCTGTTGTGACAATAATTGCATTTTCATACCATCGTCTTCTTGTGAGCATGGCTGCTCAAATATTTGAGCATCAATGCATGCAATCTCCTGTTAGAACTCTCCTGTTAGGTTTTTTCTATCTTGCTGGTCACATGACCTTTGTGGCCTATTTAATCCTGCTCCGCCCTTGCTGGACTTCATTGTAATTTCTACTCTTAAGCTAGCCGGGTACTTTGTTACCTTTCTACATTAGTTTTGCCTGGTCTTTTGACCTCTATGTTCTATGTTGTTTGTTTTTCTTTTTACTGCTACAACTTCTGTTAGGAGGTCTCCATCTTTTCTCCCAGTCCCTAGTTCTTGTAGGGATTCTTTCCTCGCATCTATAGGTCTTCGTACAGACTAGCTGAGGACTTTAGCGGGTCTGATCGCAGGATCAGGTTCCCCGTTACATCGTAGGGATCTAGCTTAGTTCTATCGTAGGGACAGATATCCCTTTCTTTCCTTAGTGCTTGTAGCAGAACATAACAGTAAGTCCAGCCAAGAAAATATCTCTAAGGAAAGATTTCCTGTTTCCCTAATGGTGTCGGTTCAGGAGTTGGCTCAACGCCTGCAGAGACTCTCTCTGGAGGTGTCCGAGCTTCAGCAACACGTGAGTAGCTGTTCTGGAGCACATTTGTGGAGCCAAAGGTACGTTTGCCTGATTTATTTTTTGGTGAACAACAAGATTTTTTTCTTTTAAAAATGCTTGCTTGTTGTATTTTCGTTTGAGACCCAGATCCTCTGGTGATGAATCACAGGCATAGGGTTCATAATGTCACTTTTGCGCAAAGAACCTCAGGAGTGGGCCTTTTCTCTGCAACCTAGTGATCCATTCTTTAGATCAATGGATAGTTTTTTTCTGCTTTGGGGTTATTGTATGGTGATCCTGATCGTGTCTCATCAGCTGAGGCAGAATTGAGACGTTTGAGGCATGGATCAGGTAATGTGGAAAAATATTGTACTCACTTCTGACGGTGGTCTACTCAGGTGGGTGGAACGATTCAGCTTTGAAAAGTTTGTTTCTTGCAGGGCTAAGTGAAAGGGTTAAAGATTTGCTGACTGCTTATCCCATACCTGGTAACTTGCAAGAGGCTATGCAATTAGCTATACGGGTGGATAGGAGACTGCGTGCAAGGGTTAATGAGAGTAAATCCTCTGCATGTCAGCTCCAAGTCTTGAGAGGGTTTGTACTGACATTGGAGAGCCCATGGAGATTGGAGCGATTGGCACCTCGCTCTCAGGAAAAAGACAGCAGGTTTTCTGAAGGTTTGTGCTTTTATTGCGGCAAATGTGACCATTTCATTAAGAACTGTGTGCTTCGTATGAACAAAGAAAAAAAAAGGTCAGTTCCGCCTGTATAGCCTGTTTAAATACTAAGGGCGTCTTTCTTTCTGCCACTACTACTGCGGCTCAGGAAGAATTGGATTTTCGGGTATTTGTCGATTGTGGTTCTACTCTGAATGTGATTCTTGGAAAAACTTAAATTAAAACCCAAACCTTTGTCATCCCCTATTGCCGTGGTTTCTGTTGATGGCTCTCCCTTGAAGAATGTTACTCACAAGGTCTGTGAATTTCCCCTTACTATTAATGGTGTTCATCAAGAGAATTTGGATTTGGTAGTATTAAATAATTTACCTTCTCCGGTGATTTTTGGGGTTACCCTTGGTTAAAATTGCACAATCCTGTCTCTGGATTGGTCTATCTAATGAAATTAAAGTCCTGGAGTTCTTAGTGTTTATGACAAGGTTTAACGGGCGCATTGCTGTGTGAAGATAAAGGGAACACCCTGTCCTATTCAGGATGGAAAGTTTTTTTAGGAAACGCAGATTTTGCTCCCCATAGAGTTATGATTGGTTACTATTGAATTTGTTTCCTGGAGAGCGACCTTCTTTCCTAAAAGTCGTTTATTTAATCTTACTATTCCTGAGAGAAAGGCTTTGGAGGAATACATACAGACAAGCTTGGCCGCCGGTCACATTAGGCCTTCCAAGTCTCCTGTGGCTGTTGGATTTTTTTTGTTAAAAAAAAGGACGGAGGTTTACGTCCTTATCTGGACTTTCGTGAGATTAATAAAATTACTGTACGCAATCCTTACTCATTACCATTGATTCCTGATTTGTTTAACCAGTTAGCGGGGGCCAAGTGGTTCTCTAAAATTGATCTTTGGGGGGCATACAATCTGTTGCGCATGAAGGAGGGTGACGAATGGAAGACTGCTTTTAACACTCCTGTGGGTCATTTTGAGAATCTGGTTATGCCTTTTGGCCTTACCAATGCTCCTGCATTTTTTCAGAATCTTATTAATGACATCCTCAGACCTTTGATCGGCAAAAATGTGGTTGTGTATTCGGATGACATTTTGATTTATTCGCCGGATTGGAGTCTCATTGGCGGAGCGTTCGTGAGGTATTACAGTTATTGAGTGACAATTCGCTTTTTGCTAAGCTGGAGAAATGTGAGTTCGCTGTACAGAGAATTAGTTTTTGGGCTACATTATCTCCAGCGAAGGTTTTGAGATGGACCCGGTGAAAGTTCAAGCTGTGCAGGAATGGCCTAGGCCTATTGGTTTGAAATCGTTACAGAGGTTTTTGGGTTTCACCAATTATTATAGAAAATTCATTAAAAATTTTTCTATTATTGTCAAACCACCGACCGATCTCACCAGTAAAGGTGCTAATGCGGTTCAGTGGACTACTGAGGCCATTGAAGCTTTTGTGTTTTTAAAGGAGAGGTTCAGCTCTGCTCCCATCCTTATGCAGCCTGATGTGACTAAACCGTTTTTGGTTGAGGTTGATGCTTCTTCTGTGGGGGTCGGCGCGGTGTTGTCTCAGGAAAACACAGATGGAGTACATCCTTGTGCCTTTTTTTCAAAAAATTTTCTGAGACTGTACTGAATTATGATATTGGTAATCGGGAATTGCTGGCCATTAAACTCGCATTTGAACACTGGCGGCATCTCTTGGAAGGTGCTGAATTTCCCGTTCAGGTTTTCACTGATCATAAAAATCTGATCTATCTTGATGCTGCCAAACGCTTGAATGCCCGTCAGGCTAGGTGGGCACTGTTTTTCTCGCGGTTTAATTTTTCCGTTACTTACATCCCAGGTACTAAGAATGTGAATGCCGATGCTTTGTCTCGCAGCTTTTCTCCCATGGTTGGTGCTGAGGAGGGGGAGAACATTTTACAAGAAGGGGTTGTGATTGCTGCTTTGGACTCTGTGTTGGAAGATGAGATTTTTAAAGCACAGTAGAATGTCCCATCTAACACTCCCCATGGGAGGTTGTTTGTGCCTGGGACCTTTAGGAGAGATTTGTTTGTTGAGTGTCTTGAGTCTCGGTTGGCAGGTCATCCAGGAATCTCTGAGACCAAGAGACTTGTGGGTCGCAGTTTTTGGTGGCCTGGATGGCAGAAGGAAGTCATTAAGTGGGTACGTCAATGTACTGTGTGTGCTAGATCTAAGTCTTCACATACTCCTGCTGTGGGGTTGCTTTGCCCTCTGGAGGTTCCTAGTGCTCCTTGGACACATCCGGCTATGGACTTTATTACTGACCTTCCCCCCTCTGAGGGTTTCACGGTCATCGGGGTGGTCGTGGCCTGTTTTAGCAAGATGTGTCACTTGGTTCCTTTCATCAAACTGCCCTGCGCTAAGACTCTCGCTAAGGCCTTTGTCAAGGAAATTGTCAGACTACATGGCATTCCTACTGACATTGTTTCTGATAGGGGACCTCAATTCGTGGCTCGTTTTTGGCGCGCCTTTTGTGACAGGTTGGGAGTTCATTTGTCGTTTTCATCCGGATATCATCCTGAGTCTAATGGCCAGACAGAAATGAAAAAACAGGATGTTGAGCAGTTCTTGCGTTATTTTGTGGCAGACAATCAAGAGGGGTGGTCTGAGTTTCTGCCACTTGCTGAATTCGCTCTTAACAACCATACATCCTCTTCTGCTGGTTGTTCGCCTTTTTTTTTGTTGTACTGGGAGACATCCGTCGTTTGGGTCATTCTCCAAATTGGTATCGGCCGTGCCTGAAGAGGAGAATTTTTCTGGTGATTTGGAGAGAGTTTGGACGGATGTGCGTGGTAATCTTCAGGAGGCTAACAGAAAATCTAAAAGGTACTTTGATAGGAAACGGCAAGAGGTTTTGTTTGCTATTGGTGACATGGTTTGGTTATCCTCTAAGAATCTGAGGTTGAGGATTCCTTCTAAAAAATTGGGTCCCAAGTTTGTAGGGCCCTTGAAGGTGCTTCAGGTTGTTAACCAATCGGCTTTAGGTTGGAGGTTCCTACCTCCTGGAAGATTAATCCGGTGTTTCATGTCTCTCTGTTGAAAAGAGCTGATGTGTTGGATGGAGACGCCTCTGCCACTGTTCCCCTGGTGGTGGAGGACGGGGAATATGAAATTTCCCGCATCCTAAATTCTAGACGGTATAGAGGGAGTTTGCAGTATCTCGTCGCTTGGAAGGGTTTTGGACCCGAGGATAACTCATAGGTGAGGGCGGATGATGTTTCTGCGTCCAGACTTGTCAGAGCGTTTCACAAGAGGTTTCCAGGTAAGCCTGGGCCTAGGGGATCCAGAGGATCCTCTTAGAAGGGGGGGTACTGTTAGAATTCTCCTGTTAGGTTTTTTCTATCTTGCTGGTCACATGACCTTTGTGGCCTATTTAATCCTGCTCCGCCCTTCTGGCTTTGCTGGACTTCATTGTAATTTCAACTCTTAAGCTAGCCGGGTGCTTTGTTACCTTTCTACATTAGTTTTGCCTGGTCTTTTGACCTCTAAGTTCTATGTTGTTTGTTTTTCTTTTTACTGCTACAACTTCTGTTAGGAGGTGTCCATCTTTTCTCCCAGTCCCTAGTTCTTGTAGGGATTCCTTCCTCGCATCTATAGGTCTTCGTACAGACTAGCTGAGGACTTTAGCGGGTCTGATCGCAGGATCAGGTTCCTCGTTACATCGTAGGGATCTAGCTTAGTTCTATCGTAGGGACAGATATCCCTTTTATTTCCTTAGTGCTTGTAGCAGAACATAACATCTCCTCCAGTCCTGGCTGGAATGAGTAGGGCAAGAGGCCAGAATCTATAAATGGAAATGTGAACAGCTATTCGGAGTGTCCAGGTGTGGGATCACTTGTCACAGTGGGAAGAAGGAACATTGGGGTAAGGATTATGTGGTCTAGATTCAGGGCTACTGAGACTGGACCGTGTAGTAGATGTAGTAGACAGGATAGTGCTGGCAAAGTGACAGAAAGCATTATCTGCTATCCATCCAACCTTTTCACACTGGTCTGGCTTCAAGAGTGGTGTTCTGCGCCCCCTACAAAGTGGAAAAGGAAGCTAGATAGACATGATGTGTGTTTATTGTGCTCCCGAGGCAGGCACAGTTTCACCTTGCCCACATCCTCCGCCTCTGCTCTCACCATCAGCATGACATCCACTTCCCCATCGCTTACCATGCGCCTTGCCCATTCTAAATTACCTATGATATATAACTGCTGAGAGAACATTGCAGACAGTATTAAAATGCCAGCAAAATTTGCCCACTACAGATGGAAGTATTAGACTGTAGCAATGTTATTTGAAACCAATGTTTTTTGTGTGTCTTGACCCTCAAATCTTTTAAGATAAATGCCCTATAAAATGTCACTGCTGAAAAAAGTTGCAGTAATACAATGCCAGCAAAATGTGCCGATTTCAAACGGATGTATAAGACTGCAGTACCAATATAGCAATGCTATTTTATAACAATGTCTTTTTGGGGGGTTTTGAGGCCCAACTGTAGCACACTAAATGGCATATAAAATTTCACAGCTAAAAAAAAAGGCTGCATTACAATGCCAGGCAAATATGCATACCTCAGACTTATGATTCAGACTGCAGTATCAATATAGCAGTGCAATTTTTTAACAATTTTTTTGGGGGGAGTTTTGAGGCCCAACTGTAGCATGCTAAATGGCGTATAGAATTTCACCGCTCTAAAAAAAGGCTGTATTACAAAGCCAGGCAAATTTGCATACCTCAGAGTGACGAATCAGACTCCAGTATAAATATTGCAATGCAATTTTTTTTTACTATTTCTTTTTTTGTGGATTTTGATGCCCAACTGTAGCATGCTAATTGCTGTATAAAATTTCACAGCTCCAAAAATTTCTGTATTACCATGCCAGGCAAATTTGCACACCTCAAAAGGATGTATCAGACTGCAGTATCAATATAGCAATGTGATTTTTTTAACAAACCATTTCTATTTTGAGGGTTTTGATGCCCAACTATAGCATGATAAATGGCATATAAAATTTCACTGCTCCAAAAAATTGCAGTATTACAATGGCAGGCAAATTTGCCCAATTGAGATGGACTTATAAGACTGCAGTATCAATATAGCAATGCTATTAAGATCCAACCAACTCTGGCTGTATGCTTTCGATGCACAACTGCCATGGTTAAAATGGTGCATAATATTTCCCTGCTGAGAACTATTTGTAGGAATAACCCCTCTGACAATCTGACCATGGAAGGGATAGTACGTCATAGCGATCAGCTGAGCTCCCGGGGGGAGCGCAGTTAATCGCCGTCGGGTGTCAGCTGATTATCACAGCTGACACCCGGGACTGTGTGCCAGGAGCGGTCACGGACCGATCCCAGCACATTAACCCCTGGCACACCGCGATCAAACATGATCGCGGTATACCGAGGGCACAGGGGAGCATCGTGCAGGGAGGGGCTCCCTGCGAGCTCCCCTGAGACCCTCAGAACAGCGCGATGTGATCGCGCTGTTCTGAGGCTTCCTCCCTCCCAGGACCCGGATCCAAGATGGCCGCCGGGTCCTGCAGGGAGGCGGCTTCCTCAGTGCCTGCTGAGAGCAGGCAATGAGAAGCCTGCAGCGCTGCCTGTGAGATCGCTGGTCTCACAGAGTGCTGTGCACACTGTGAGACCAGCGATCTGACATATTACAGTGATGTCCCACCCTGGGACAATGTAAAAAAGTAAAAAAAATAAAAATAAACATGTGTAAAAAAAAATCCAAAATAAATAAAAAAAAAATATATATATTCCCCAATAAATTCATTTCTTCCTGTAAATAAACAAAATAAAACAATAAAAGTACACATATTTGGTATCGCCGCATCCGTAACGACCCCCCCTATAAAACTGTCCCACTAGTTAACCCTTTTTGTGAACCCCTTAAAAAAAAAAAAACAAAGCAAAAAAATCAGTGCTTTATCATCATACCGCTGAACAAAAAGTGGAATAACGCGCGATCAAAAAGACAGATATAAATAAACATGATACGGCTGAAAACGTCATCTTGGCCCGCAAAAAACGAGCCACCATACAGCATCATCAGCGAAAAAATAAAAAAGTTATAGCTCGCAGAATAAAGCGATGCAAAAATAATAATTTTTTATATCAAATTGTTTTTATTCTTTAAAAGCGCCAAAACATAAAAAAATGATATAAATGAGGTATCGCCATAATCATACTGACCCGAAGAATAAAACTGCTTTATCAATTTTACCACACACGGAACGGTATAAACACCCCCCCAAAAGAAATTCATGAATTGCTTATTTTCGTTCATTCTAACCTCCCAAAAATCGAAATAAAAAGCGATCAAAAAATGTCACGTGCTCAAAAATGGTACCAATAAAAACGTCAACTCGTACCGCAAAAAATAAGACCTCACATGACTCTGTGGGCCAAAATATGCAAAAATTATAGCTCTCAAAATGTGGCGATGCAAAAAACTATTTTTTGCAATAAAAAGCGTCTTTTAGCGTGACAGCTGCCAATCATAAAAACCCGCTATAAATAGTAAATCAAACCCCCTTTATCACCCCCTTAGTTAGGGAAAAATGATAAAATTAAAAAAATGTATTTATTTCCATTTTCCCATTAGGGTTAGGGTTAAGGTTAGGGTTGCGGCTAAAGTTAGGGTTAGGGTTGGCGCTAAAGTTAGTATTAGGGTTATGGTTGGGATTAGGGTTAGGGGTGTGTTAGGGTTAGGTTTGTGGTTAGGGTTGGGACTAGGGTTAGGGGTGTGTTGGGGTTAGAGTTGGAGTTAGAATTGGGGGGTTTCCGCTGTTTAGGCACATCAGGGGCTCTCCAAATGCAACATGGCGTCCAATCTCAATTCCAGCCAATTTTGGTTGGAAAAAGTCAAATGGTGCTCCTTCCATTCTGAGCTCTGCCGTGCGCCCAAACAGTGGTTCCCCCCCAAATATCGGGTATCAGCGTACTCAGGACAAATTGGACCACAACTTTTGTGGTCTAATTTCTCCTGTTACCCTTGGGAAAATAAAAAATTAGTGACTAAAAATAATTTTTGTGGGAAAAAAATAGGATTTTTTATTTTCATGCCCGGGCATTATAAACTTGTGTGAAGCACTTGGGGGTTCAAAGTGCTCACCAAAGCTCTAGATAAGTTCCTTAGGGGGTCTAGTTTCCAAAATGTGGTCACTTGTGGGGGGTTTCTGCTGTTTAGGCTCATCTGGGGCACTGCAAACGGAACATGACCCCCATCAACGTCTGCATTCCAAAATGTCACTACTTCCTTTCCAAGCCCTGCCGTGTGCCCAAACAGTTCCCCCCCACACATATTGGGTATCAGCGTACTCAGGACAAATTGGACAACATCTTTTGGGGTCCAATTTCCTTGGGAAAAATCAAAAATTTGGGACTAAAAAATCATTTTTGTGGAAAATTGTTTCTTTTTTTTTTTTACACCCAGGCATTATAAACTTTTGTGAAACACTTGGGGGTTCAAAGTGCTCACAACAGATCTACATAAGTTCCTTAGGGGGTCTAGTTTCCAAATTGGTGTCACTTGTGGGGGATTTCCACTGTTTAGGTGTATCAGGGGCTCTCCAAACGCGACATGGCATCCAATCTCAATTCCAGCCAATTTTAGTTTGAAAAAGTCAAACGGCGCTCCTTCCCTTATGAGCTCTGCTGTGCGCCCAGACAGTGGTTTTCCCCCACTTATGGGGTATTGGCGTACTCAGGAGAAATTGCACAACAACTTTATCTGTCCATTTTCTTCTTTTACCCTTGTGAAAATAAAAAAAAAGTTTGTAAAAGATCATTTTTGTGGCTAAAAAGTTAAATATTCATTTTTTCCTTCCACGTTGCTTCAGCTCCTGTGAAGCACCTGAAGGGTTAATAAACTTCTTGAATGTGGTTTTGAGTACCTTGAGGGGTGCAGTTTTTAGAATAGTGTCACTTTTGGGTATTTTCTGCTATATAGACCCCTCAAAGTGACTTCAAATATGAGGTGGTCCCTAAAAAAAATGGCTTTGTAAATTTTGTTGTAAAAATGAGAAATCGCTGGTCAACTTTTAACCCTTATAATTTCCTAAGAAAAAAATTTTGTGTGACATATTTCTCTGTTTTAAGGAAATAAAAATTCAAAGTTTGAAAATTGCAAAATTTTCAAAATTTTTGCCATATTTGCATTTTTTTCAAAAATAAACGCAAGTTATATCGAAGAAATTTTACCAATAACGTGAAGTACAATATGTCACGAGAAAACAGTCACAGAATCGCGAAGATCCGTTGAATCGCTCCAGAGTTATAACCTCATAAAGACACAGTGGTCAGAATTGTAAAAATTGGCCCGGTCATTAAAGTGCAAACCACCCTTGGGGGTGAAGGGGTTAAGAACAATAATATTAGCCCTGAAAAGAGGTTTTGGTATCAGTTGCGGGCTGCAGCATAAAGGAAATGAAAGTCAACCTATCCTGTCCTACACAATCCCTTCAGCACAATCTCTCCCAAAGTGCCACTAACAGCAGTATTAAAATGTATTATAATTAACCCCAAGAAGAATTGCTGTTGTACTTCACTGAAATATAAATATGGTTGAATCCCTGGCTAATACGCAGCTTCAATTCTGTCCCTCTCTCACCAGCACCCCTCCCTATGCTGCCTGTGTCCAGGATACAGTATGACAAGCAAAGCATCTCGTGTCATATATAGACCTGCTGACTAGAGATGAGCGACTTTGCCTTTTTTAGGGTCGAGTCGGGTTTCATGAAACCCGACTTTCTCAAAAGTCGAGTCGAACGAAATCGGCCGACTATCGGGAAAAGTCAGAGGTCCGACTGAAACATGAAACCCAATGCAAGTCAATGGGGAAGCAAAGTCGGCAGGGAATGGAGGACAGTAAACACACCTCCAGTGCCCATTTCAATGCCAACAACATCAATTGTTATTACTTAAGCTTGTCAACCTTAATTTACTTTATAATAATAGTAACGCATTCAAAAATGGGGGTTATTTGGCTGAAGTTGTGGGGGGGGCAGGGCTGGCTCCAGATTTTCGCGGGCCCCGGGCCAAAGAATCTCAGTGGGCCCCTTTAACACATACCACAATTCATGATGCTCCGATACGGCAGAGAAATATAGGTATAGTACAATGACAAATACTTCACTTCTTACATTCATGACTCTATTTTAAATTCTACAATAGCTCAAAAACCGGACAGTATATTCCTCCATACAGTATTATGGCCACCACATAGTGCGCCATACAGAATAATGAGCCCCATATATTGCTCCATACATAATTGGTCCCATATAATGTTCCATACAGTATAGAATGAGCCCCACATATTGCTCCATACAGTATAATGAGTCGCATATAAAGCTCCATACAGTATATGATGGGCCCCATATATTGCTCCATACAGAATGGGCTCCATATAATGCTTCATCCAGAATAGGCCCCATATGTGCTCCATATGATGCTCCATACCCTCTATGATGCCCCATAAATAATGAACCCCATATGATGCTCTAGTATATGATGGGCCCCATGGATGATGCTCCAGTGTATGATGGGCCTATATAATGCTCCATATATAATGGGCCCATATGATGCTCCAGTATATGATGGTCCCCATAGCTGATGCTCTATTGTATGATGGGCCCGATTTATAATGCTACAGTGTATGATGGGCCCCATATGATGTTTCAGTATATGATGGGCCCCATGGATGATGCTCCAGTGTATGATGGGCCACATTTATAATGCTACAGTGTATGATGGGCCTAATATATAATGCTACAATTTCTTATGGGCCCTATCTATGATGCTCAAGTGTATGATGGGCCTCATATATAATTCTCCAGTGTATAATGCTCCCCATATATTGCTCCAAACATTTAAAAAAATGAAATACCACCATCCGAACTATTTCTTTGATTGATGGGGCGGTCAAGAAAGAGGAACCCATGTGCATTCTGTCGATTGACGCAGGAAAGGCTTTCGACAGGGTGCACTGGGATTTTATATTTCAAACATTAGAAGGAATTGGCTTAAAAGAAAGTATGCTCCGTAGATTTTCTGCCCTGTACTCATCTCACAGTGCTCAAGTTAAAATGAATGGCGCACTTTCAAACACATTTTTAATTAGGAACGGCACGAGGCAAGGCTGTCCTCTTTCACCCTTGCTTTATATACTCACTATGGAACATCTAGCAACCGCGATACGGAATAATCCCTCCATTAGAGGCATAAAAGCCCAATCAGAAGAGCACAAAGTGCAGATGATGTCCTATTGTATGTCTCTTCCCCGACTATAAGTCTCCCAAATATTATCTCAGAATTACATAGATTTGGTCGTATGAGCAATTTCATACTTAATACCCTCAAATCGGAGATTCTCAATATCTCAATCCAACCAAGTGAGGGGGGGGAGTTTGGAAGCTTCATTTCCCTTTAAGTTGTGTTCAGATTCTCTTACCTATCTAGGAATAATAATCACCGCCAAAGTATTTAATTTTTCTGAAGCAAACTTTAAGACAGCTTTACATAAAGCTGAGTTCGACTTAGAAAAATGGCATAAACTACCTTTATCTTGGTTTGGAAGAGTGAGCGCTATTAAAATGGATCTATTACCCCGTCTCCTATATTATTTCCAAACAATTCCCTTGTATTTACCTGCCTTCATTTTTCACGTCTTAAAAAAGCGATTACTCGTTTAATTTGGTCACAAAACGAGCACGTATTTCATACTTTTTGTAAAGTAGATCGAAGCAATAAGGGGGAATAGGTCTGCCAGATTTTGCTATCTATAGTCAAGCAGCAATTGGTGCATGTATTTTAGAGCTGTTTCATAATAAAAACAAAAAAAAATGGGTTACATTAGAAAATATCTTAATGGACGTGACTCCCGTATAGTTATTTGGTCCCCGAGGAAGAACGGGATATACCATTACCCTTCCTCACCAAAAACATGATATCATTTATCAAAAGAGGGAGTCGAGAGCTGGGAGTCTTTTTGTCTCCTGGCCCCCTAACTCCTATATATGACAATGCCATCCTTTCCTGCAGGATTAAAAAGAGACACTTATCTACATAAAAATAGAGCTTCATGCCCCATAGTCCATGATTATGTTACAAGGACAGGGATGAAGTCTCTCCAGGACATTTTTCGGACAAGGAGCCGCCAACAGTTGCATGGTTCTTTTATAACAAATAAAGAGGTTTATTATTAAATTAGCCAAACAATCCGATCCATACTGAATATTATCTCCATTTGAGACTCTTTGTTTATCAACAAACTCTATAGATCACACTATCTCTTTATAATACAAAACCTTCCAAGAAGGGCAGACCCCATCGAGAGATTTCCCAGCATTTTTTTAAAATGGGAGATTGATTTGGGTAGACCCTTATCAGTTGAAGAAAGAACAAAGATTCGCTTATGCACATTCAGGTCATCGCTCTGTTCGACATCACAGGAGAGGAGCTACAAAATCTTGTCGAGGTGGTACAGATGACCATCAGATTTAAAAGTAATTTATCCAACAACACTGGATACGTGCTGCAGATGTTTAAATAGAGGTTCATTTGTACACATTTGGTGGCACTGCCCACTCATACAGAAACTGTGGTTAGCATCCTTTGATCTCTGCAACAAGCTGTCTCTAACCAAAATTACACCCACAATGGAGGTGACCTTGCTGTCCTTGTGTAGCTCCTCAATTTCTAGATTTAAGAAAGGTCTTCTTAGACATATTCTCACTGCTACCAGGAACTTGAATACTAGATTTTGGAAACAGGAAAGGGTCCCTTGCGTTCTGATTTGGTGATGGAACTCAACGACATATATAGAATGGAACAGCTGATAGGACAACTGAATAGTACTACAGGAAAGGTATATAACACTTGGGCCCCCTGGGTTATGTTTAGAGAATCATTGGATTTGGACTCTTGGTTGATAGACCCATAGATGATGGGTCATATGAGTTTACCTACTGGATGGAGCCACATTTCCTACCCCATTCCTTAAAATCCTTCCCCTCCCTCTTTTCTGTTCCTTTTTTTTTTCCTTTTCCCTTCTTTTCCCTTGTTTCTTCTCTATCTTCTTTTCTTTTGTAGACCTAGAGTCTTAGTCTAGGAACCTTCTTCTTCAAAATTTATAAACAAAGTAATACTGATGTTAATTGCCTACATGAGCAAACACCTCAGGCACTCATCCAACATTTGTTTTATATGTATGACTTTCTGGGAAAAGTTATAGTTGCTATATAATTTTTATTTGCATGTGATAGTAGAAGAGGTATGTTCTTTTCTCTTCCTGTTATTAATGATTCATGTGTATAAATACCTAAATAAAATTTATTTACCCAAAAAAATGAAATAACTCTCCTGGCTGGGCACGGCTCTACTCTGGACTCCTCAGCGTCGCCATCTTCCAGCTCTCTGCACTGTGACTGTTAAGGCAGAGGCCGCACAGACGTGACGTCATCGCTCTCTCTGACCTGAATGTAACTGTCAGGAAACGCGGAAGACGTCACAGCGGTGGAGCAGGGAGAGGTAAGTATTGCAAGTGCTGGGGCCCTGAGCAAGCAGGGGGGGACCCACTTGTGGGCGACGGCACTGGCACAGGGCCCCTCTGAGTACGCCAGCATGTCTCTGACTGCGAGTGGACCCCCCCACCGTCAGAAACACAGGCGTACTATTAGGGGCCCTGTGCTAGTGCCGTCGCCCACGAGTGAACCCCCCACCTGCTCAGGGCACCGGAACTTGCTCGGGTGCCCCAGGTGGTGATGCGGGCACTGGGGGGGTACAGCCCAGTTATGGAGGTGCAAAAACTGGCATATGTTCAGGTGTAGGCTGGACATTCAGCAACTGCAAATGGAGGAATTGGAGAAGTCGGAGGAAGAGGAGGACAAAGCGAGCCATTTTGCTGGCAACCTATGTGTCATCAGGGGAAGGTGGTACAAAATCCTTTGAAACTCAGGCATGGTTGACAGCCAGGTCCTTCTTTCTGTCAGGATTGATCCAGCAGCACTGAAGACTCTTTCTGATAGCACACTACCAGCAGGCAAGCGAGCTCCTGTAAGGCATATTGTGCCAATTGAGGCCAGGTGTCCAGTTTACAGGCCCAGTAGTCAAAGGGGAATGAACTGTGAGAGAGAACATCGATAGGGGAGGAGAGGTAATTTTGAACCATAGTTGACAACAGCTGTCTCCTGTCTGTTGCAATCGATTCAGTATTAACAGTCGTGTGAGCGGTACTTGAGAAATCAGTCCACAACATGGTCATGAAACCCCTGTCTCCAATGCCACTTCGGCTGTGTGCACCACAAACACCTCTTCCATTTGGCCCACTACGGCTCGTGGTAGAACCTGCACCGCTGCTGTGTGCTGGAATGCCTCTAACAAACGGTTTACAAGAGTTACTTATTTGTTCGCCAATATTAGCTCTAGGTTCTCCTGTGGCATGATGTTCTGTAATTTAACTTTATAGCATGGATCGAGGATGCTGGCCAACCAGTAGTCGTCATCCTTCATCATTTTGGCAATGCGGGGGTCCCTTTTTAGGATCCGCAATACATAATCACACATGTGGGCCAATGTTCCAGGTGTCAATGATGCACTGCCAGTGGTGGGTGGAGGAGCACTTTCTGCCAAATACACATCCCTCCAGTCACACACAAACCCTGTACCTGACCTGTGCAGCCAACATTTTCGCTTGCCCCCTGAGAAGCATCCTCCTCCCCAAAATAATCATTCCCTCATCCTCCTCCTCCTCTTCCTCTTCTTCTCCACCTCATACAGGACAGTTCCCTGAGCAGACAATGGCTGTCTGTCATCAAGGCTTCCCTCCTCCTCCGCTGCAGACGCCTGATCCTTAATGTGCGTCAAAGTTTGCATGAGCAGACGCATAAGTTGGATGTTCATGCCTATGATAGCATCGTCTGTGCTTACCAGCCATGTGCATTCCTCAAAACACTGAAGGACTTTACAGAGGTCTTTCAGCTTTGACCACTGCACACCCGACAACTCGATGTCTGCCCTCAAACTACCTGCCCGTGTATCCTCCCACAAATGCATTACAGCCTGCCTCTGTTCGCACAGCCTCTCAACCATGTGCATGGTGGAGTTCCACCTTGTTGCAACGTCTATGATTAGGCGGTGCTTTGGGAGGTGGAGCGATCGCTGCAGCCTCTGCATATGACTGGAGTCTACGGGCGAGGTACGGATGTGCGAGCACAGTCTTCGCACATTATGGAGCAGGGCTGGTAACTTCGGATAATTATTTAGGAAGCACTGCACCACCAGGTTCAAGGTGTGAGCCAGGCAAGGTATGTGTCTGAGTTTTGCCAGGGCTATGGCTGCCACAAAATTTATCCTTTATCACTGACTACCTTGCCAGGCTCAAGATGTAGACTGCCCAGCCATGACTCAGTTTCTCGCTGCAAGTAGTCGGCCAGTACTTCGGCGGTGTGTCTGTTGTCGCCCAAAGACATCATCTTTAAAACAGCCTGCTGATGCTTACCACTAGCTGTTCGACAGTGGGACACCTCGTGTGCAACACTGGCAGCTGCAGATGGAGTGCTCGTGCGACTGCGCTCTGTCGACGAGCTTTCACTTCTTGAGGAGAAGGAGGAAGAGGGTCGAACGCCTACAGCCAACTGTTTCCTATACCATGGGCTAGGCAGCACTGTCCCACCGCCGCTGTCCCCTGTGGAGCCTGTATCCACCACATTAACCCAGTGCGCAGTGATGGACACGTTACGGCCCTGGTCATGCCTACTGGCCCATGCATCTGTTGTGAGGTGCACCTTTCCACTCACTGATTGTTTGAGTGCATGGACAATGCGGTCTTTCACATGCAGGTGGAGGGCAGGGATGGCTTTTCTAGAAAAGAAGTGCCAACTGGGTAGGTCATAGCGTGGACAGCGTAGGCCATGAGCTCTTGGAACGCTGCGCGTTCAACAAAACGGAAGGGCATCATCTCTAATGAGATCAGTTTGGCAATGTAGGCATTCAAAGCCAGTGTACGCGGATGAGAGGATGAGTACTTTCTTGTCCTACTCAGTGTCTGCTAGGGTGAGCTGGACTTGAGATCTGCATATGGGGAACTGGCGGTGGACATAACGGACTGAGAGGGGGTTGGTGATGGTGTGGTGGTGGTGGTGATGGCTTAGATTCAGATTTTTCGTTGCAAAAACATTGTGATTCCCTGACTGCTTTGGCCTTGCGACGACACCTCAACATTTCTTGCTGATGGTGTGCTAACCGGTGGGCTTACAGTGGTGGAAGCGATGGAGCATTGCTGGCTACCTTCAGTCGGAGCAGGTGCACATGTGCTACCTGAGGTTTTGTAGTCCGTCCAGCTTGCAAGTGCATGGTGTAAAATGTCTAAGCATGCAACTGGTATTCAAATTTCAGAGATTTTTCCCTCGACTAAAGGTCCTTCCGCACTTCTTACAGATAACCTTTGCCTCTTCAATAGGATTTTGGTAAAAAAAAGTGCCACACTATGGTATAAATTTTCAGGGCTTGCACGCTGTGCTAATTGGACCGTCTGGCCAAGCTGTCCTGCAACTCTTTTTGTTTTTTTAACACGTTTTTGGACAGCTACGGGCCTGCCAGACAACCGCTGCTGCGATGTCGATGCCTGCTCCGGATCCTTTTCCTCTACTGAGCTATCGCAAGCGGCACCCTCTTCCCCCAATGGATGCCAATCCGGGTAAACAACTGGGTCATCCATCACCTCCTCTTCAATTTAATCTGCACCTTTCTCTCTGTCACCGTGTAAGGTGGTATAGTATGTGGGGAGGAGCACCTGAGTTTCATCAGGGTCAGATTCTGGCTCAGTAGACTGCGAGGGAAATGTAGTGCTCTGGGTCAATGTACCAGTAGAATCATCCAGCAGTGGCTGTGCATCAGTGCACTCCATGTCAGATTCATCTTGGACTGGGGAATTCAGGATTTGACTTGATAACCCAGGCATGGTATGTGAAAAGAGCTCCAGGGAGTAATCTGAAGTGTGGCCTGCAGTATCCTTCACTTTTGGTGGGGGTGTACAACACAAAGAAAGGTGTTGTTCCTGACCAGGAGCCTGCACTGATGACTCAGTGCTTGCATTTTTTGAACCTTCGGAAGAGGAGGCGATAGATCTGGAGGCTGTTTCGGCAATGTAAGCCAAAACCTGTTCCTGATGCTCCGGCTTTAAAAGCGGTTTACCTACTCCCAGAAAAGGGAGCCTTCCAGGCCTTCTGGAGCCAGACGATGACGCAGGCTCAACATCTCCTGCCTTAGGTGCTATTGTGCTTTTGCCACTATCAGCAGATGCACCACCACCACCATTAGTACCAGCTGCCCACCCCCCCCGCCCACGTCCGCGGCCTCTTCCACCATATTTCCTCATGGTTTGGAAAATGTACCAAAAATACCAGCAGATATATGGTACTGTATCAGAAGCGTGCAGCTGTATACAGTGTTGGGGTAATTTTAAATTTCCGTATAGATTTCTGATGTAACACACAGACACTCACAAGCTCAGTATGAATTAGACCAGAATATAAAAAGCTGAAAAAGGGTACTGTATCTGAAGATAACAGGTGTATATAGTATAGGGGTAAATTGTAAATCTCTGTATAAATTTCCGGAGTTACACACAGACCCTCACAGGCTCAGTATGGTTTAGACCACAATATAAAAAGCTGAAAAAGGGTACTGTATCTGAAGATAACAGGTGTATATAGTATAGGAGTAAATTGTAAATATCTGTATAGATTTCCGGAGTAACACACATATGCTCACAGGCTCTGTATGGATTAGACAGAATATAAAAAGCTGAAAAAAGGTACTGCATCTGAAGATAACAGGTGAATATAGTATAGGGTTAAATTGTAAATCTCCGTATAGATTTCCAGAGTAACACACAGACGCTCCCAGGCTCAGTATGGATTAGACCACAACATAAAAAGCTGAAAAAGGTTACTGTATCTGAAGATAACAGGTGTATATAGTATAAGGGTAAATTGTAAATCTCCGTATAGATTTCTGAAGTAACACACAGACGCTCACAAGCACAGTATGGATTAGACCACAATACAAAAAGCTGAAAAAGGTTACTGTATCTGAAGATAACAGGTGTATATAGTATAGGGGTAAATTGTAAATCTCCGTATAGATATTCGGAGTAACACACAGACTCTCACATGCTCAGTATGGATTAGACCACAATATAAAAAGCTGAAAAAGAGTACTGTATCTGAAAATAACAGGTGTATATAGTATAGGAGTAAATTGTAAATCTCCGTATAGGTTTCTGGAGTCACACAAAGATAGTCAGCATGTATTTGTCCGTGATACCAGCCGGTACACGGTAGTGTGTGAGGAGCGTACAGCTCTATACGGTGTGGGAAAAAATGAACACTCGGTAACTGTGCAGAAAAAAATAATAAAAGTATTTGCGCTGTGTAAAAAGCAGTCTGCACAGCAGTGTACACACAGCAATACAGCTAGCAGGCAGCCTAATAACCAGCGCTGCTGCACACAAGAAAATCCTCCCCTGTCACTGACAGGCAGCCTAATAACCAGCGCTGCTGCGCACAACAAAATCCTCCCCTGTCACTGCACACTAACTGTACAGCACAATTTCTATCAGCACAAGCACAGAATCACTTTTCTTTCCTGCCTAACTCTCTCCTTACTGAGAAACAGCGGCAGCAACCTCTACCTGCGCTAAGATTGGCAGAAGTAAAAGGAGGTCGGCTGTCAGGGCTTTTATAGCCACTGTCACGCCACACAAAGCAAGCCAATCACTGCAATGCCCTTCTCTAAGATGGTTGTGGCCGCTGCCCATGTCATCTCGTTGCCCACAGTGTGCGTCCTTGCTCATTGACTGAGAAAAGGCGCCTGCAAGCATTCTGGGAAAACCGACTTTGGCGCCCGGGTCGACGACCGCATGGCCGACCTCACGCTATGGTCGAGTTTCGCTTGGCGAAACCCGACTTTGGCGAAAGTCGGTGATTTTTTAATCTGAGCGACATGTTTCGCTCAACTCTACTGATGACACTATGCGGCCTGCTAATAACAGCCAAGATGGCTATGACATTTCAGTGACTGGCAGGTGATGACTCAAGCTCCCGCTCGAGAATTAAAAGAATACTCACTGAATAAAAAAGCAATCCGAGCACACTGATGCTCGAGTGAGTAATGAGTAGTGACGAGCACGCTCGCACATCACTAATTGTAACATAAATATTTTATCAGAATTTTAATACAGTTAAATCTTTATGAGAAGACCACACAAAACTGGATGGAAAGTGGTCTTTTAAGAGAAGATATTCATTGTGCATAATATATGATGGGACTAAACTAAAATCATGGTACAGTCATGGACAAAAGTTTTGAGAATGACACAAATATTAATTTTTACAAAGTCTACTGCTTCACTTTTTCTAATGGCAATTTGCATATACTCCAGAATGTTATAAAGAGTGATCAGCTTAACAGCAATTACTTGCAAAGTCAATATTTGGCTAGAAAATGAACTTTATCCCCCAAAACACATTTCAACATCATTGCAGCCCTGCCTTAAAAGGACCAGCTAACCTCTTTTCAGTGATTACTCCATTAACACAGGTGTGGGTGTTGATGAGGACATGGCTGGAGATCAATCTGTCATGATTAAGTAAGAATGACACCACTGGACACTTTAAAAGGAGGCTGGTGCTTGGCATCATTGTTTCTCTTCTGTTAACCATGGTTATCTCTAAAGAAACACGTGCAGTCATCATTGCAATGCACAAAAATGGCCTAACAGGGAAGAGTATCGCAGCTAGAAAGATTGCACCTCAGTCAACAATCTATCGCATCATCAATAACTTCAAGGAGAGAGGTTCCATTGTTGCCAAAAAGGCTCCAGGGCGCCCAAGAAAGACCAGCAAGCGCCAGGACCGTCTCTTAAAAGTGTTTCAGCTGCGGGATCGGGCTATCAGCGGTGCAGAGCTTGCTCAGGAATGGCAGCAGGCAGGGGTGAGTGCATCTGCACGCACTGTGAGGCGGAGACTCTTGGAGCAAGGCCTGGTCTCAAGGAGGGCAGAAAGAAGCCACTTCTCTCCAGAAAAAACATCATGGACAGACTGATATTCTGCAAAAGGTACAGGCAGTGGACTGTTGAGGACTGGGGTAAAGTTATTTTCTCTGATGAATCCCCTTTTCGATTGTTTGGGACATCAGGAAAACACCTCATTCGGAGAAGACAAGGTGAGCTCTACCACCAGTCTTGTCTCATGCCAACTGTTAAGCATCCTGAAACCATTCATGTGTGGGTTGCTTCTCAGCCAAGGGAATCGGCTCTCTCACAGTCTTGTCTAAAAACACAGCCATGAATAAAGAATGGTACCAGAATGTCCTCCAAGAGCAACTTCTCCCAACCCTCCAAGAGCAGTTGGCGATCAACAATGACTTTTCTAGCATGATGGAGCACCTTGCCATAAAGCAAAGGTGATAACTAAATGGCTCAGGGAACAAAACATAGAGATTTTGGGTCCATGGCCTGGAAACTCCCCAGATCTTAATCCCATTGAGAACTTGTGGTCAATCATCAAGAGACGGGTGGACAAACAAAAACCTAAAAATTCTGACAAAATGAAAGCATTGATTGTGCAAGAATGGACTGCTATTAGTCAGGATTTGGTCCAGAAGTTGATTGAGAGCATGCCAGGGAGAATTGCAGAGGTCCTGAAGAAGAAGGGTCAACACTGCAAATATTGACTTGCTGCATTAACTCATTCTAACTGTCAATATAAGCTTTTGTTACTCATATGTTTGCAATTATATTTCTGTCTGTGATAAAAACATCTGTCAAACACACATAAAAACCAGAGGGCAGCAGATCATGTGAAAATATAATATTTGTGTCATTCTCAAAACTTTTGGCCATGACTGTAATTATGATCAGTAAAAAAGGATCATCTTGTTAAAGAGATTGTTACTGAAAAGTTTCATTCAAATATACTACTTTTTAGTGACTAATAGATAGCTAATAGTGATGAGCGAGTATACTCGTTGCTCAAGTTTTCCCGAGCATGCTCTGGTGGTCTCCGAGTATTTGAAAGTGCTCGGAGATTTAGTTTCTGTTGCTGAAGCTGCATGATTTGCGGCTATTTGACAGCCTGAATACATGTGGGGATTGCCTGCTTGTTAGGGAATTCCAAATGTTTTTAAGGCTGTAAAATAGCTGCAAATCATGCAGCTACGGCAACAGAAACTAAATCTCCGAGCACTTCAAAATACTCGGAGACCACCCGAGCATGCTTGGGAAAAGTGGGGGACTTGGTCTGGTTGTCCTCAAAGAATATTCCTATGAGAGTGGCATCTCCTAAATTTAAGCCTAGGTTCATTGGACCTTATAAGATCATGGAGATTTTAATCCTGTTTCTTTTCGTTTGCTTCTTCCAGGGACATTTAAGATCCATAACGTGTTCCACAAGTCTTTGTTGAAGAGGTTTGTTGAGCCAGTGGTTCCTGCTGCTGTGCCTCCTGACCCTGTTTTGGTTGAGGGCAATCTGGAGTATGTGGTTGAGAAAATATTAGATTCTCGTTTTTCTAGACGGAAACTCCAGTATTTGGTTAAATGGAGAGGTTATGGTCAGGAAGACAATTCTTGGGTGTTTGCTTTGGACATCCATGCTAGGAGACTTATCCGTGCGTATCATAGAACTCATCCTGACCGACCTGGTTGCTCAAATGAGGGTTCGGTGACCCTCCTCAAGGGGGGGTACTGTTGTGAATGGGTTTGAGATGAGTTCTGAGCAGAGGCTTCCTCTGGTGGTTACAAGCGGTGCTGGTCTGTCCAGTGAAGATTGTGAGGACTGGGAATCAGGTGTTACTGACTGGTCTTATATAAGGGAGTCACCTTCCCATCAGGGTTGCCGGTGATCAATTGTTCTGGTCTGAATCCTTCATTCCTGTTTCCCTTGTAGCCTGCTGTGTCGTGTCTGCATCTCCTGCTAACAGATAAGACATTTTCTTCTTTTTGTTTTTGTGCTATATTTTTGCATTTTGTCCTGCACTTCTGTGGGGGCCTTCAGGGTCCCCTCCGGGGGCTTTTGCCCTCTCAGTTTAGTTCAGCCACTGATGTTTGTACTTTTGCTTTTTCCAGTTTTTTCAGTGGCTGCTGTTTTGATTTTGTTACACCAGAGAACTAATTTAGGTGGAAGAGGTCGTGTGATCTCAGGTGTTTTTGAAATTAGTAGAGTTTTTTGTTTTTTTGAGTTTTTTCTGGGATTGCAGTAAGTACCCTTCCTATCCTTTTCTATTTAGTTAGTTTGGGCCCCAGCGTTTGCTCATGCTATTTTCTTTCTGTGTCAGTATTTCATCTTGTCTAACAGCCATTACATGTTTGGGGGCTTTCTATGTTCTTTGGGGTTCTGCTCCGGGGCAGATAGCTTTCCTATTTCTATCTTTAGGTGTAGTTAGTTTCTCAGGCTGTGACGAGGCGTCTAGGACCAACGTAGGAACGCTCCACGGCTGCCTCTATTTGTGGTGGTTAGTCAGGGTACTGCAATCTCATAGATTCCAACTGCTCTGGTGTATTGCCTTTTTTTTTACCTGCACTCCTCAGCTACCGAAACATAACAGAGGATTTTGTTGTGTGCAGCAGCAGAGCTGATTATTAGGCTGCCTGCTAGCTGTATTGCTGTGTGTACACTGATGTGCAGACTGCTTTTTACACAGCACCTACACAGCACTAATACTTTTATTCTTTTTTCTGCACAGTTACCGAGAGTTCATTTTTTCCCACACGTATAGAGCTGTACGCTCCTCACACAATGCCGTGTACTGGCTGGTATCACGGACAAATACATGCTGACTGTGTGTGACTCCGGAAATATATACAGAGATTTAAATATTCCCCAAAACCGTGTACAGCTGGTATTTTCTGATACAGTACCGTTTTTCTGCCTTCTGTATTACGGTCAAATCCATACTGAGAAGCGTCTGTGTGTTACTTTGGAAATATATATGGAGATTTACAATTACCCCTACACTGAATACGCTTGGTATCTTCGGATACATTAGCCTTTTTTGCATTTTATATTCTGGTCTACTCCATACTGAGACTGTGAGCGTCTGAGTGTTACTCCAGAAATATATACGGAGATTTAAATTTTCCCCAAAACCGTATACAGCTGGTATCTTCTGATACAGTACCGTTTTTCTGCCTTCTGTATTACGGTCAAATCTATTCGGAGATTAAAATTACCCCAACACTGTATACAGCTGTACGCTTCTGATACAGTACACTTTTTCTGCTTTTCATATTCTGGTCTAATCCATACTAAGCCTGCGAGCGTCTGTGTGTTACTCCAGAAATATATACGGAGATTTAAATTACCCCAACACTGTATACAGCTGTACGCTTCTGATATATTACTCTTTTTCTACTTTTTATATTCTGGTGTGATCCATATTGAGCCTGTGAGAGTCTGTGTCTGACTCTGGAAATATATACGGAGATTTAAAATTACCCCAACACTGTATACAGCTGTACGCTGCTAATACATTACCCTTTTTCTACTTTTATATTCTGTCTTATCCATACTGAGCCTGTGAGCGTCTGTCTGTTACTCCGGAAATATATACGATGATTTACAATTACCCCTAAATAGTATCCAGCTGTAATCTTCTGATACATTACCCTTTTTCAGCTTTTTATATTCTTGTCTAATCCATACTGAGCCTGAGAGTGTCTGTGTCTGACTTCTGAAATATATACAGAGATTTACAATATTTTCACTATACTATATGTACCTGGTATCTGGTGATACAGTACCCTTTTTCAGCTTTTATATTCTTGTCTAATCCATACTGAGCCTGTAAGCGTCTATCTGTTACTTCGGAAATATAGACGGAGATTTATAATTAACCCTACACTGTATACGCCTGGTATCTTCTGATACATTACCCTTTTTCTTCTTTTATATTCTGGTCTAATCCATACTGAGCCTATGAGCGTCTGTCTGTTACTCCGGAAATATATACGGAGATTTAAAATTACCCCAACACTGTATACAGCTGTACGCTTCTGATACATTACCCTTTTTCTACTTTTTATATTCTGGTGTGATCCATATTGAGCCTGTGAGAGTTTGTGTCTGACTCTGGAAATATATGCGGAGATTTAAAATTACCCCAACACTGTATACAGCTGTACGCTTCTGATACATTACCCTTTTTCTACTTTTTATATTCTGGTGTGATCCATATTGAGCCTGTGAGAGTCTGTCTGTTACTCTGGAAATATATACGGAGATTTACAATTCCCCCTACACTGTATACAGCTGTACGCTTGTGATACAGTACCCTTTTTGTCAGAATGTCCTCCTCCACCCACCACTGTCAGCGCATCATTGACACCTGGAACATTGGCCCACATGTGTGATTATGTCTTGCGGATCTGATTTTTATATTCTGGTCTAATCCATACTGAGCCTGTGAGTGTCTGTGTGTTACTCCGGCAACACATACGGAGATTTAAAATTACCCCAACACTGTATACAGCTGTACGCTTCAGATACAGTACCCTTTTTCTGCTTTTTATATTCTGGTCTAATCCACACTGAGCCTGAGAGCGTCTCTGTGTGATTCCTCAAATATATACGGAGATTGAAATTTTCCCCAATACTATATACACCTGTTATCTTCGGATACAGTACCCTTTTTCTGCATTTTATATTCTGGTCTAATCCATACTGAGCCTGAGAGCGTCTGTGTGTGTCTGCTGAAATATATACAGAGATTTACAATTTTCCCCAAAACTATATACACCTGGTATTTTCTGATACAGTACCCTTTTTCGGCTTTTTATATTCTGGTCTAATCCATACTGAGCCTGAGAGTGACTCCTCAAATACATAGAGATTGAAATTTTCCCCTTCACCATATACAGCTGTACGCTTGTGATACAGTACCATAAATCTGCTTGTGTTTTGGGTACATTTTCCCAAACATGAGAAAGTATGGTGGAAGAGGCCACGGATGTGGGTGGGGGGCCAGCTGGAACTGATGGTGGTGGTGGTGCATCTGCTGGTAGTGCCAAAAGCACATTAGCACCTAAGGCAGGAGATGTTGAGCCTGCGTCATCGTCTGGCTCCAGAAGGCCTGGAAGGCTCCCTTTTCTGGGAGTAGGTAAACCGCTTTTAAAGCCGAAGCATCATGAAAAGGTTTTGGCTTACATTGCTGAAACAGTCTACAGCTCTATCGCCTCCTCTTCTGAAGTTTCAAAAAATACAAGCACTGAGTCGTCAGTGCAGGCTTCTGGTCAGGACAAACACCTTTCCTTGTGTCCTTCACACCCACCAAAAGTGAAGGATGTGGCAGGCCACGATTCAGATTACTCACTGGAGCTCTTTTCACATACCATGCCTAGGTTATCAAGTCAAATCCTGAATTCCCCAGTCCAAGATGAATCTGACATGGAGTGCACTGATGCTCAGCCACTGCTGGATGATTCTGCTGGTACATTCACGCACAGCACTACATTGCCCTCACAGTCTACTGAGCCAGAATCTGACCCTGATGAAACTCAGGTGCCCCTTCCCGCATATTCTACCACCTTACACGCTGACACAGAGGAAGGTGCACATGAAATTGAGGAGGAGGTGATGGTTGACCCAGTTGTTGACACGGATTGGCATCCATTGGGGGAAGAGGGTGCCGCTGGCAATAGCTCAGAACAGGAGGAGGATCCGCAGCAGGCATCAACATCACAACTGCGGTTATCTGGCAGGCCCGTAGCAGTTCAAAAAGTGTTAAAACAAAAAAAAGAGTTGCAGGACAGCTTGGCCAGACGGTCCAATTAGCACAGCGTGCAAGCCCTGAAAGGTTGTACCAAAGTAGGAAGAGTGCAGTGTGGCACTCTTTTGACCAAAATCCTATTGATGAGGCAAAGGTTATCTGTAAGAAGTGCAGAAGGACCTTTAGCCAAGGGAAAAATCTCCGAAATTTGAATACCAGTTGCATGCTTAGACATTTAAACACCATGCACTTGCAAGCGTGGACGGGCTGCAAAACCTCAGGTAGCACATGTGCACCTGCTCCGACTGAAGGCAGCCAGCAACGCTACATCGCTTCCCCCACTGTAAGCCCACTGGTTAGCACACCACCAGAAAGAAAAGTTGAGGTGTCGTCGCAAGGCCAAATCAGTCAGGGAGTCACAATGTTTATGCACAGAAAGACTGAATCTAGGCCATCACCATCTCCACCACCACCACCATCACAAACCCCCTCTCAGTCCGCCATGTCCACCCTAGTTCCGACATATGCAACTCTCAAGTTCAGCTCACCCTAAAAGACAATCTGAGCAGGACAAGAAAGTACTCATCCTCTCATCCCCGTACACTGGCTTTGAACGCCTACATTGCCAAACTGATCTCATTAGAGATGATGCCCTTCCGTTTGGTAGAAAGCGCAGCGTTCCGAGAGCTCATGGCCTACACTGTCCCACGCTATGACCTACCCAGTCGGCACTTCTTTTCTAGAAAAGCCATCCCTGCCCTCCACCTGATTGTGAAGGACTGCATTGTCCATGCACTCAAACAATCAGTGAGTGGAGAGGTGCACCTCACAACAGATGCATGGGCCAGTAGGCATAGCCAGGGCCATTACGTGTCCATCCCTGCCACTGGGTTAATGTGGTGGATGCAGGCTCCACAGGGGACAGCCGCGGTGGGACAGTGCTGCCTAGCCGCCGGTATAGGCAACAGTTGGCTGTAGGCGTTCGACCCTCCTCCTCCAGTAGCAAAAATGGGGAATTCCATGGGGAATGCACATGGCTGGTAAGCACAAACGATGCTATCATAGGCATGAGCATCCAACTTATGCATCTGCTCATGCAAACTTTGCCGCACATTAAGGATCAGGCGTCTGCAGCGGAGGAGGAGGAGGGAATCCTTGGTGAAAGACAGCCATTGTCTGCTCAGGGAACTGTCCTGGACAAGGTGGAGGAAGAAGAGGAAGAGAAGGAGGAGGAGGGGGAATGATAATTTTGGGGAGGACGATGCTTCTCAGGGGGCAAACGAAAATGTTGGCTTGCCTAGGTCAGGTACAGGGTTTGTGCATGACTGGAGGGATGTGGATTTGGCAGAAAGTGCTCCTCCACCCACCACTGGCAGTGCATCATTGACACCTGGAACATTGGCCCACATGTGTGATTATGTATTGCGGATCCTAAAAAGGGACCCCCTCGTTGCCAAAATGATGAAGGATGACGACTACTTGTTGGCCAGCATCCTCGATCCACGCTATAAAGGCAAATTACAGAACATCATGCAACAGGAGAACCTAGAGCTAATATTGGCGAACAAATAAGCAACTCTGGTAAACCGTTTTTAGAGGCATTCCCAGCACACAGCAGCGGTGTAGGTTCTACCACGAGCCGTAGTGGGCCAAATGGAAGAGGTGTCCGTGGTGCACACACCCGAAGTGGCATTGGAGACAGGGGTTTCATGACCATGTTGTGGACTGATTTCTCGAGTACAGCTCACACGACTGTTAATACTGTATCATTACAACAGACAGGAGACAGCAGTTGTCAACTATGGTTCAAAATTACCTCTCCTCCCCTATTGATGTTCTCCCTCACAGTTCATTCCCCTTTGACTACTTGGCCTGTAAACTGGACACCTGGCCTGAATTGGCACAATATGCCTTGCAGGACCTCCCTCGCCCTGCTGGTAGTGTGCTATCAGAGTCTTCAGTGCTCCTTGATCAATCCTGACAGAAAGTAGGACTCGGCTGTCGACCAAAATGTTGATGATCTCACCTTCATTAAAATGAACCATGCCTGTGTTTCAAAGGATTTTGTACCACTTTCCCTGATGACACATAGATTGCCAGCAAAATGGCTCGCTTTGTCCTCCTCTTCCTCCGACTACTCCAATTCCTACATTTGCAGATGCTGAACGTCCAGCCTACACCTCAACATATGCCAGTTTTTCCACCTCCCTAACTGGGCTGTACCTCCACCAGGGCCAGCATCAGCACCTGGCGCACCCGGGCAAGTGATGGTTCCCTGAGCAGGGGGGGAGCCGACTCGTGGGCGACGGCACTGGCACAGGGCCCCTCATAGTACGCAAAAGTGTCTCTGACGGTGGGGGTGCCCACTCACCGTCGGACACACCGATGTACTATGAGGGCCCTGTGCCAGTGCCGTCGCCCATGAGTGGGCCCCCCTGCTTGCACAGGACCACAGCACTTGCAATACTTACCTCTCCCTGCTCCAACGTTGTGACATCTTCCACGTTTCCTGACAATGACATTCAGGTCAGAGAGCGCGATGAAGTCACGTCTGTACTCCCTCTGCCTAAACAGTCCAAGTGCAGAGAGCTGGAAGATGGCAACGCTGAGGAGTACAGAGTAGAGCAGTGCCCAGCGAGGAGAGGTATTTCATTTTTTTTAATGTTTGGAGCAATATATGGGGAGCATTATACACTGGAGAATGATATATGGGGCCCATCAAACACTTGAGCATCATCCATGGGGCCATCACACACTGGAGCATTCTGAATGGGGGACATCAGACACTGGAGCAGCATATACGGGGCCCATTATACACTGGAACGTTATAAATGGGGCCCATTATATATGGAGCATTATATTGGCCCATCATACACTGGAGCATCATCCATGGGGCCCATCATATACTGGAGCATTCTAAATGGGGGACATCAGACACTTAAGCAGCATTTACGGGGCCCATTATACACTGCAACATTATAAATGGGGCCCATTATATATGGAGAATTATATTGGCCCATCATACACTGGAGCATCATCCATGGGGCCCATTATCTACTGGAGCATTCTAAATGGGGGACATCAGACACTGGAGCAGCATTTACGGGCCCATTATACACTGGAGCATTATAAATGGGGCCCATTATGTATGGAGCATTATATTGGCCCATCATACACTGGAGCATCATCCATGGGGCCCATCATATACTGGAGCATTCTAAATGGGGGACATCAGACACTGGAGCAGCATTAATGGGGCCCATTTTACACTGGAGTATTATAAATGGGTCTGTGAGGAAAGGGACGCCGCCATCTTGTATAGGGCCTATACCAGCCTCCATCTTGTCTGTTCACAGAGCCACAGACTGCTATCTGAACAGGGCCTGTTAGCATATTCAATACGACAGGGTTTGATGTCCACTGGTAAGCAAAAGGGCTTTAGTATGCTAAGCAAGTCAGGCCCCTGTTTGAATAAGAAGGTCATTAGTATGCTAAGTAATTCTTGCCAAGCCAGAATTTCCTGCTCAATATGAATAGCCAGGCCGATTAGTATGCGTGCTTCAAAGCAGGAGGCTTCAATTAGATTATACCTGCAGCCGGACACAGAAACACAACCATTGTACTTTTCCAGACAGGAAGGCTCCGTTCTAGGATTATGAATTATGAGCACATCTTCGTAGGTACATTCTCATAAAAATATCTGTGTGACCCTGCGACGGACCTCGGGCATTTGATGGTGCAATTCCCAAGTCGGTAATGGCTTGGGGGGCTGAGATATAGAGATTGGCCATCCACAATGTCCCAATCGGGCCAGGTTTGATATCCATGCGACAGGCAAAACATACTGCATCCGCTGGTACCTCTCGTGTCCTGATCCGATTGTCCTGGAGAAAGTTAACCCCTTTGTTAGATATTGGGAATAAATTCTGCCAGGGAGCTAAGGGTGGAGATTATCTTCCCACCCTCGGACACAGAGGGGAGGGACCTAGCAGGTTTAAGATCTGGGAGCTATGGGCAGACTGGATTCATTCATTCACTCAGAAGCCAAGAAGATGATCTAAGAAGGTCCAAGGGGACAGATTTCCAAGGGAGCAGCAGCACATGTTTTGGGAGACTGTCCAGCAACTAAAGACTTTTACCTGGGGATCGCAGATCTCCCTGCCTCCCCATGTCCCTACAACCCGGTAATATTGATCTCTAGCTAATACCTTTAAGCCTTGTACATTATTGTTGTATTTTACTCTGACTGCAAATCCATTGTAATTCCGTTGCATAGCTTTACTGTATATTTCTGTAATTATCTAGTGCGCCCTTAAGGCAATTAAACCATAAAATTAATCTTGGGCTGATGCTTTTACTCTGATCACGAATCTTAGTATACCCAGTGGGTAACAGGACAACCTCCCCGGCGGCCATTTGCTCTAGGTGCAGTTCCCTTACTGACCTGAGAGACAAAGGGGGCGCTGGAGAGCTGTACCTGTGGAGTTACGTCCCATTGGTGACGTGGGAGGAAAGGGGTCGTCCTTCACATTTGGTAGCGGCGGTGGGATCAGAAGCTGTGATACCCGGGCTACCGTGTGGCGGTCGACTTCGTTCCTCACAATTGGTGGCAGCGGTGGGATCAGAGTAATAGTGTGCGTGGGACCCCTATTCCCAGACACTAAAGACTACCAGCGGTAACTTTCACTGCTGGGGTCTTAAGGTCAGCCCAGCACTAGAGGGTCAGAGTGAAAATATAATAAGTTGTGTGCAAGGTCAGGGTTGCAGCTGTGTCAGTAACCAAAGGTTCCCAAGATGGCGGAAGGCACCAGGAGTAAGGCAAAGGGGGAGGACAATGCTATGGTCTATGAGGGGTTCGATACCGACATAGGCGAGGGGGAGCTCAGCCAGGGCTCCCCAAGGAGCCCGACCCCCGTGCTCAGTCCCGCAGTGGACTGTCCACCCCCTGCCCGTCCTAGCCTGTCCAGATCGGAGGCCCTTTTCCAAGCGGCTATGGCACAGCTCGAGGCTGGTAATGACGCCATCTATGACAGACTCCTTGTGGCGGCAGAGAAAGCAGAGCGTGAGCAAGCAGCAGAGCGTGAGCAAGCAGCGGCAGAGAGAGCAGCGGAGCGGGAGCATACAGAACGTGTGTTGCAGGCTACAGAACGCCGTGAAGCTGCGGAGCACCGGCACCGACTGGAGATGGCTCAGCACGGGCCCCACTGGACGCACCAGGCCCACCGGAGACAAGGGCTTCCAAGGTCCGGGCGGAGGACTTTCCCTTGCTTGAAAAGGATGGAGACCTGGATTCCTTTCTGCTGGCCTTTGAGAGGACCTGCCTCCAACATCATCTGGCCCCGGATCAGTGGGCAAGGTACCTGACCCCCCGTTTGAGGGGTAAGTCCCTGGAAGTTTTGGGGGACTTACCTGCCGGGGAGGAGCAGGACTACAACAGCATCAAGCGGGCCCTGATCCAGCACTACAACCTCACCCCGGAGTCGTACCGCAGGAAGTTCAGGAGCCTACAGCGGGCTCAAAGGACACCTGGACCGACCACATGAGGGCCCTGCTGAGAGCTGCGGAGCACTGGACCTCGGGTCTAGAGCTCACTACCCGCCAGGAGGTCCAGGAACTGTTCGTCACGGAGCAGTTCTTGTGGACCTCCAGCAGTTCCTCCGTGACCGGAAACCAGAGGGGGCTTCTGCTACAGCCGCCCTGGCAGACGAGTATGCCAACAACAGGGCGCCTGAGCCGAAGAAGCCTGCCATAGCACCTGGAGAGGGGGTAAGCCCAATCCTGCCCCGGCCCCATCCCCAGCCCCAGAGTGCAAGGGGTGTACCCCCCGACTGCCCTCTCCAGGCCAGGAACAGAACCCAGACGTTGTCATAATTGCAATCAGCCAGGACACTTTAAGGCTGCATGTCCCCAGCGCCAAAAGGCCCCATCCCTGTCCCAGAAACCGTCCACTGTTTTGTGTGTGGGAGGGGGTGGTGGGAGGTCCCTGGACAATTACCAACCCATCACCATCGGCCGCTCAGCGGTCATGGGACTGCGGGACACAGGCGCTGAACGAACCCTGGTACGTCCTGAGGTGGTGTCCCCTCAAGACTTGGTGCCTGGGAAAACCCTTTCCGCCTCCGGAATTGGAGGCGATTGAACCGGCGCTGCCCGTTGCCAAGGTGTATTTGGACTGAGGCGCCGGGAGGGGGATGCGGGAGGTGGAAGTAACGCCAAAAATTCCTGCAAATGTGTTGCTTGGGACCGATTTGGGGCGGCTAGTGTCCCAGTATGTGGCCACTGAACCCCCAAGTTCGGCTCCCCAAGAATGTCATGACTCTACTGTGAATCCTAATGTTAAGGTATTGAATGTGCCTCCAACAGTGGAGGAGGGAGTGAAACCTGATGGTAAGCCATGCACTGACACTACACACACAGGGCTCACAGTGAGGACAGGTGAGGAGGCTACAGGGGAGAGCTCAGAGGTGGAGGGAGGGGCTGCTATGGGCAGTGTAGGGCCCCTAAATGAACCCAGCCTGCTGAGTCTAGGGCCCCTGCAGGAAGAGGAACAGGCCATGGGGGGAGGGGCGTCCCGGGAGAGGAGCCACCAGGTAGGACCCCAGGGCAGGAGTTCCCCACATGCGGGATGTCAGGAGGTCAGGGAAGTCTGCCTGACCCGGCGACTTGGTCAGGGGATGAGGGAAAGCAGGCGCTACCCGTGGTCTCAGCGGTCGTGGCCGCTGTTACCAGGAGTAGGAGTGCCGTAGCCCAAGGAGCCTCACTGTAATGTATGTAGTACAGTTCATATAGCGTCTTGTGCTTGGGTGCGATGAACATACATGAGACACAGGTTTGATATAGAAAAGTCCTGTATTACTTCATACAAGTTGGCAGAAATAGTCACACAGTTTGCAGACACAGAAACAGGAGACACAGCAGGCCAGAGCAATCCAAGCTCAGCAATCACTCTCCAATACAGATTCAGGATCTTCTTCTCTGTTACCGTAAGTCCATGCAAACGTGGGTCTTTCAAAGAGCAGGGTTCAGAGTCCACAAGTGCTTCAGAGTTCCTCAGTAGGAATAGCTGGAGTACAAGGTCCAAGGCTTACAGGAGTCAAGTCACAGGTTCACTGCAGGCTAGATTCTGAAGCACTGATTGCTCAGCTGTGGCTGCTTAAGAAGCAAAGGAGAGAATCAGGGCGGGAACATGCAAGATGGAAACTCCATTTTGACTGAGGGCAAGATAGCTGCAGCAAGACAGAAAGTAAAATGGCTGACGAACAAACTGAGTTTCAGGAATATATACATAGAACCTTACATTACTCCCCCCTTAAGGACAACCTCCGGATGACCTCAGACCAGGCTTGTGTGGGTACCTCTGATGAAACTGACGGAGCAAGCGAGGAGCATTAACGTTATTGACTGGTTCCCATGAGTTGTCCTCCACTGGGTAGCCCTGCCATTTAATCAGATATTGTAACTGATTTCTATACAACCTGGAATCTAAAATCCTTTCCACCACAAATTCTTCCTGACCATCGACTAGCACTGGGTCAGGGCAAGGAGAGGAACGTCCAGGAAACGTATTGGGTGTTGCAGCCTTTAGTAGGGATACATGAAAGACAGGGTGGATTCTCATAGTTCTGGGCAGTTGAAGACGACAAGCAACGGCACTTATAATTTTACTGATTTTATAGGGTCCAATGTACTTATGTCCCAACTTAGACGATGGAATCCTTAACTTAAGATTTCTGGTTGACAGCCAGACCAAGTCTCCTACCTTGAAAGCTGGTGCAGGTTTACGAAATTTATCTGCTGCTTTCTTGTACCTTTCTTGAGCCGATTCCAGATTTTCCTTTAGAAGATCCATATTCTTCTGTAAAGACGTGATTCTTTCAGCTACTGCTGGTAAAGGCGTTTCTATGGGAAATCGTGGTAGAATGTTAGGATGATAACCTAGATTAGAGTAAAAAGGAGACTGTTTAGTGGAGGCACTCTGAGAGTTGTTATACGAGAACTCAGCTAATGGAAGTAGATCCACCCAATCATCCTGTAGGTGGCAGATAAAGCAGCGGAGATACTGCTCCAGGGTTTGATTGGTTCGTTCGGTCTGTCCATTAGTCTGGGGATGAAAAGCAGAAGAAAGGTTTACTTTAATGTCCAATGCTGCACAGAAATTTTGCCAAAACCTAGAAGTGAATTGCACCCCTCGATCCGAAATAACCTCATCCGGTACTCCATGTAAGCGAAACACATCTTTAATCATCAAATCTGATGTCTGTTTTGCAGTGGGTAAGCCGACACAAGGGATAAAATGAGCTGCCTTTGTTAGACGGTCAACCACCACTAGAATGGTGTTCTTCCCCTGAGAGGTTGGTAACTCCACAATGAAGTCCATAGAAATGGATCCCACGGGCGGGACGGGGTGGGAAGAGGCTGTAACAGACCAGTTGGTGAGGAGCGAGGTGTTTTGCATCTTGCACAGACCTCACATGAAGTGACATAATTCAAAACATCCTTCCTGCAAGTGGGCCACCAAAAGAAACGAGAAAGAAATTCCTGTGTCTTTAGAATTCCTCTATGCCCAGCTATCTTGGAATCGTGAATGAGTTGCAATACTCTCAATCTGACTGTTTCAGGAATATACAGGCGTTGTCCCTGAATCCACACACCATTCTTAAAGACAAGACTTACGTCCCTTGGGGGTTGTGCCAAAAAGGAATCCGCATGGTATGCTTCCTTGATGTCCTTAAGTAGGTCTTGATTATGAATTACTCCTAGGAATCTAGAGTCAGGAAGAATAGTCTTAGGAGGAGTAATTGGACGTGTCTCTGCTGAGTAAATCCTAGAGAGTGCATCAGCCTTTCCATTGCGCGATCCTGGTCTATAAGAGATGATAAAATTAAATTGGTTTAAGAAAAGATTCCAGCGAGCCTGGCGAGGAGTCAGGCACTTAGCCGACCTGATAAACTCAAGGTTACGATGGTCTGTCAGGACGACTATTTGCTGTGCAGCTCCCTGAAGAAGGTGTCTCCATTCTTTGAAGGCGGCAATAATGGCCAACAACTCTCTATTGCCCACATCGTAGTTCCTCTCAGCCGAAGACAACTGCTGGGAAAAGAAGGCACAGGGATGCAAGACATTCTTCTCACCTGTTCTCTGAGAGAGTATAGCTCCAACGGCACAGTCTGAAGCATCCACCTCTATTATGAAGGCAAGCTCGGGGTTGGGATGTACTAGGATAGGTGCAGTGGTAAATTTATCTTTTAGACGGGAAAATGCTTCCTGGGCTTGGGGAGTCCAGGAAAACCTAGACTCTTTCCGGGTAAGTTGAGTGATAGGTGACACTACCTCAGAGAAATTTCTAATGAAACGTCTATAGAAGTTGGCAAACCCGATGAAGCGCTGTACCTCCTTCACATTTCTAGGACTTGGCCAATCCTTGATGGCTTGGGTTTTGCATCCATCCATACTAATTCCTTGTGTAGACAGTACATACCCCAGAAATTGAATCTCGGTCCTATGGAATTCACACTTTTCAAGTTTGATGTAAAGATGATTTTGTCTTAGACGTTCCAAGACCATTCTCACATGTCCATGATGTTCCTCTGTGGAGTTAGAAAAAATTAGAATATCATCCAAATAAATTACCACGAATGTATCTAGGAGATCCCTGAAGATGTCATTCACCAAGTGTTGGAAAGTGGCTGGGGCGGTACTCAGACCAAAAGGCATAACTAGATATTCAAAGTGTCCATAGCGTGACCTGAATGCAGTCTTCCATTCATCCCCAGGTCTAATACGGACTAAGTTATAGGCCCCACGAAGATCTAGTTTAGAAAAAATTTTGGCATGTCGCACTCTCTCCAATAACTCAGGGATTAAAGGCAATGGATAACGGTTTCTAATAGTAACCTTATTGAGTTCCCTATAGTCTACGCATGGTCTCAGAGATCCATCTTTCTTCTTTACAAAGAAGATGGGTGCACCTGCAGGAGATGAAGAGGGGCGTATGAAGCCCTTGGCTAGATTTTCATCTATGTAATCCTTTAAAGCCTTTAGCTCGAGCCCCGCCAGGGGTAGATCTTACCAAAAGGTATCTCTGCTCCAGGCAATAATTCAATTGGACAATCATATGGACGGTGAGGAGGAAGCTGGTCAGCGATTCTTCTTGTCACATAAATCCACATAGTCCTGGTATACAGCTGGTAGTTCAGGGACTGACATGATTCCTTTAGGAACAGAGCAAGCTGAAACTTTTGGACTCATCTGTTTCTCTGGAAAGTGTAATTCCTTGGTCTCCCAGTTAATGGTAGGATTCTGAGCCTGCAGCCATGGTAGCCCTAGAATAATGGGAAAGTGGGGAGAAGAGATAAGCATAAAGGACAGTTTCTCTTGATGATCTTTACCCATAAGAACCCTCAAAGGCTCTGTTTCCTGATCCACTGGTCCAGAGGTCAGCAGGGAGCCATCCACAGTTTCCATCTGTACTGGAGTAGCCTTCTTCACTGAACGTATTCCCTGTTTCAGAGCAAAGGAGACATCCATAAAATTTCCACTTGCCCCTGAGTCGATCATAGCAGAGCTAGACACCCAAGCTGAGTTAACCCAGAGTTTGATGGAAAGAAAGCAATGAGAATTGTTTTTCTTACAACTCAGCTGGGACACCGCTGAGGAAACTTGAAAAATGGCAGCGTTTACACAGTCAACGTCCTCAGAGGTAACGGAGTTTAAGTCCGAGAAATCAAGATCTGTTGCTGCAGATCTCTCTGGAGCCTGAGGCTCGGACCTGACAGATCCCCTCTCGCAACACTCACAATGAATGAGTGCTGCAGTAGTCTTACGAGAACGGCTGGGGCAGTTTATAATGAAGTGCCCTGACTTACCACAATAGAAACATAGATTCTCCTTAAAACGATGTTCCTTGCGTGCATCACTAACCCGTCGTTGTAAAGAGTCTACCTGCATGGGTTCAGGTTCAGGTTCCCGTGTAATCCTACTCAAAGGTTCCTTAGCTGGAGAGGAAGGTAGGAAAAGGTTAGTACGATTGCTTTCGAACCATCTCTCTTGCCTGCGTTCAGTCAGACGAGTATCAATACGGATGCAGTAGTTAATAAAGTCACCTAACGCAGTGGGAGGGTCGGCACGAGCAAGTTCATCCTTAATCAGTGGAGATAACCCCTTTCGAAAAATAGATTTTTTGGCGGAACTGTCCCAGGTGGTATCAAGGGCCCATCTCCTGAAATCCAAGGCAATTCAGCTACCGAGTGCTTACCTTGGCGCAAAGCTAACATGGCTGCTTCAGCTGTTGCACCTCGATTGGGGTCATCAAACACCTGCCCCATGGCTGAAATAAAATCATCAAGGTGATTCAAACAATCATCCTCAGTCTCAATCAGAGGGTTTGCCCACATTAAAGCCTTGTTGGTAAGCACATAATTATAGTAAGCACCTTAGATCGTTCAGTGGGAAATTGTGAAGCATGTGCAGAAAAAAAAAGATTGCATTGATTAATAAATCCCCTGAATTTCTCACGTTCACCGCCAAAACAAAAGGGGGCAACTTGGGAATCCCAGCACTCGGGGCTACGGCAGGAGCCTGGACTCGCCCCTCTAGAACCTCAATCCTGGCTCGCAAATCCTGGGTAGTCTGTCCAACCACTTGCAAATTGTGATTATTGAGGTCCTGTAGATTTGTAAAACGGGTCTTTATATTCTGCAAATCTGCAAGGATATTATCAGTCACTCCGCAAAGTTCCTTTATGCGGGCCTCCATTTTCCAGATCTTTTAAGACAGGATTACTGGAAGAAGAGGAGAGAAAAAAAAAAACAATAGTGTTCACCTGTGGCAACACTGCAGAGAGATAAAAAAAATAAGGGAACTGCTCACCTGGAATGGTTGTGAGAAGTCACAACCACTATCATCACAGAAAGTTTCAACCAGACATCTGATATCCAGAGTTACAGCAGACAAAAAAGAGAAAAGAAAGGAAAAAAAAAAACAATAGTGTTTACCTGTGGTAACACTGCAAAAAAGAAAAAACTTAAGGGAATTGCTCACCTGGAATGGTTGTGAGAAGTCACAACCACTGTCATCACAGAAAGTACAACCGGACGTCTGATATCCACAGTACAGCAGACACAGCCATCCAGACCCAGCAGACACTAACGTTTTTGGCTTCAGAATCTTGTAATGTATGTAGTACAGTTCATATAGCGTCTTGTGCTTGGGTGCGATGAACATACATGAGACACAGGTTTGATATAGAAAAGTCCTGTATTACTTCATACAAGTTGGCAGAAATAGTCACACAGTTTGCAGACACAGAAACAGGAGACACAGCAGGCCAGAGCAATCCAAGCTCAGCAATCACTCTCCAATACAGATTCAGGATCTTCTTCTCTGTTACCGTAAGTCCATGCAAACGTGGGTCTTTCAAAGAGCAGGGTTCAGAGTCCACAAGTGCTTCAGAGTTCCTCAGTAGGAATAGCTGGAGTACAAGGTCCAAGGCTTACAGGAGTCAAGTCACAGGTTCACTGCAGGCTAGATTCTGAAGCACTGATTGCTCAGCTGTGGCTGCTTAAGAAGCAAAGGAGAGAATCAGGGCGGGAACATGCAAGCTGGAAACTCCATTTTGACTGAGGGCAAGATAGCTGCAGCAAGACAGAAAGTAAAATGGCTGACGAACAAACTGAGTTTCAGGAATATATACATAGAACCTTACACTCACGGAGGTCCGACGGTTTCCCCCTCTCCGACCAAGTGGCTGCCGAGTCAGACAGCGGCCAGGAGACAGAGCCCGGGGAACTGACAGAGGACATGGCAGTTTCCTCAATTCTTGCCACATCAAGTCAGGGATTTCAGGCAGCGTTGGTTACTTACGCTAGCCTGAAGACTCTCAAGGAGCAGGCGTCACAGCCTCCTCTGGAGTCAGACCGCGAGCGAGTGGTCTGGGACCAGGGACGGCTGTACCGGGTAACGGTCCAACAGGGTTCACCGGAGGCGTGGCCCAGGGACCGACAGTTAGTGGTACCCCATCCGTTCAGGGCGGAATTGTTGCGGATCGCACATGAGATTCCAATGGCCGGACACCTAGGGATCACTAAATCCAGGGCCAGGCTAGCTCAGCATTTCTACTGGCCTGGAATGAGGACCGAGGTGATAGCCTACTGCCGTTCGTGTGACACCTGTCAGAGGGTGGGGAAGGCGGGGCCGCGCCCCAAAGCCCCACTGGTAACTCTGCCCATCATCGAAGAGCCTTTCTCGAGGGTTGCTGTGGATCTCATTGGACCTCTGTCCACTCCCAGCCGCTCCGGGAAATGCTTCATACTAATGGTAGTGGACTATGCCACCCGGTACCCGGAGGCGGTAGCTTTGTCGTCCATTCGGGCCGACAAAGTGGCCACTGCCTTACTGGAGATTTTCTCCAGAGTGGGGTTCCCCCAGGAAATGCTCACCGATCGAGGGACCCAGTTCATGTCGCAGCTGATGGAGTCTCTCTGTAAGCAGGTACAGGTGCAACATCTGGTGGCCAGCCCGTATCACCCACAGACCAATGGCCTGTGTGAGCGGTTCAATGGCACCTTAAAGCAGATGCTGAAGATGTTGGTCGACTCCCACGGGAGAGACTGGGAACGGTATCTCCCACACCTGCTGTTTGCCTACCGGGAAGTCCCACAGGCCTCAAGGGGTTCTCCCCCTTTGAGCTCCTGTACGGTCGACGTGTACGGGGGCCCCTTGCTCTGGTGAAGGAAGCATGGGAAGGGGACTTAGCCACCCCTGGAGTGTCGTCATTGAGTATGTCGTGCGCTTCCGGGACCGAATGTTGGCCTTGACACGGCTGGTGCATGACAATATGGCCCAAGCCCAGGCTGACCAGAAGCGGTGGTATGACCAGAATGCTTGTGAGCGGACCTACCAGGTGGGTCAAAAGGTGTGGGTACTGGTCCCCGTACCTCAAAACAAGCTTCAGGCGGCCTGGGAGGGTCCATACCTCGTGCACGAGCAGCTCAACGCCGACACCTACCTGGTCACTCTGGACCACGCCCGTGGAAGGAGGAAGGCCTTCCATGTGAACATGATGAAGGCCCATCATGAGCGGGAGGCTTATGCCCACCCAGTGTGCAACCTTCCAGAGGAAGGAGAGGCAGAAACCCTCCTGGATCTGCTCACCCAAGCCAAGGCGGGTGGATCCATTGAGGATGTGGGGGATGGCCATTAGCTCTCGGAGGACCAACGTTCCCAGCTGGGGGTCACCCTACACCCCTTTCGGGAGCTGTTCAGCAGCCTGCCCGGAAGGACTGAGACAGCAGTCCATGACTTGGACACCGGCAATCACCCCCAATCTGGCGTTCAGCATATCGGGTCTCTCTTGAGGTGCAGCAGCAAATGCGCCAAGAGATAGACGAGATGCTGAAACTGGGGGTGATCCAAGTGTCCAACAGCACGTGGGCTTCGCCTGTAGTCCTCGTCCCTAAAAAGGACCAAACTACGCGGTTCTGCGTGGTCTACAGGGGGCTCAACGCTGTGTCGGTCACCGATGCGTACCCAATGCCGCGCATCGATGACCTGCTCGACCAGCTGGCCGGGGCCAAGTACCTGACCATCATGGATCTGAGCAGGGGGTATTGGCAGATTCCCCTGGCCCCTAGGGCACGGGAACGCTCTGCCTTTATCACCCCATTTGGACTGTACGAGTCCACGGTGATGCCCTTCAGCATGAAGAATGCCCCTGCCACTTTTCAGCGGATGGTCAACACGCTGCTCGAGTGACTGGAAGGGTATGCGACCGCGTACCTGGATGACATTGCCATCTTCAGTCCCACCTGGGAGGATCACCTAGAGCACCTGGCGCAGGTGTTCGGGCGGATCCAGCGAGCAGGCTTGACCATTAAGCCGGAAAAATGCCAGCTGGGTATGAGTGAGGTCCACTACCTGGGACACCGGGTAGGTGGGGGATCTCTGAAGCCAGAGCCTGGGAAGATGGATGCCATCGCATCCTGGCCCACCCTCAGGACCAAGAAGCAGGTGATGTCCTTCTTGGGTACTGCTGGGTACTATAGGAGGTTTGTCCACACTATAGTGCCCTGGCCAAGCCCTTGACGGACCTCACCAAGAAAAGGCTGCCCGTCGCAGTCGACTGGACAGTCGCCTGCGAGACAGCTTTCCAGGCGCTCAAGACCGCCCTTTCTAGTTCTCCTGTACTACAGGCAGCCGACTTCACCGGGCCGTTCTTAGTGCAGACCGACGCCAGCGACTTCGGCCTCGGTGCTGTGCTCAGCCAGGTTGACACTATGGTCCATGAACACCCCATTTTGTACCTGAGCCGGAAGCTCCTGCCGAGGGAAGTGGCCTATTCCACGATGGAGAAGGAATGTCTGGCAATTGTGTGGGCCCTGCAGCGTCTGCAGCCATACTTGTACGGACGCCAATTCACTGTGGAAACAGACCACAACCCCCTCAGCTGGTTACACACGGTCTCTGGGACGAATATGAGGTTGCTACGCTGGAGCCTCGCTCTCCAACAGTACCACTTCACCATTCGCCACAAAAGAGGCAGGGACCATGGTAACGCTGATGGGTTGTCCCGGCAAGGAGAGGGTGCGGAAGGGCGCATGGGATATGATACCCATTAGCGCCCTCAAAAGCAGGGAGGTGTGAGGAAAGGGACGCCGCCATCTTGTATAGGGCCTATACCAGCCTCCATCTTGTCTGTTCACAGAGCCACAGACTGCTATCTGAACAGGGCCTGTTAGCATATTCAATACAAAAGGGTTTGATGTCCACTGGTAAGCAAAAGGACTTTAGTATGCTAAGCAATTCAGGCCCCTGTTTGAATAAGAAGGTCATTAGTATGCTAAGTAATTCTTGCCAAGCCAGAATTTCCTGCTCAATATGAATAGCCAGGCCGATTAGTATGCGTGCTTCAAAGCAGGAGGCTTCAATTAGATTACACCTGCAGCCGGACACAGAAACACAACCATTGTACGTTTCCAGACAGGAAGGCTCCGTTCTAGGATTATGAATTATGAGCACATCTTTGTAGGTACATTCTCATAAAAATATCTGTGTGACCCGGCGGACCTCGGGCATTTGATGGTGCAATTCCCGAGTCGGTAATGGCTTGGGGGGCTGAGATATAGAGATTTGCCATCCACAATGACCCAATCGGGCCAGGTTTGATATCGATGCGACAGGCAAAACATACTGCATCCGCTGGTACCTCTCGTGTCCTGATCCGATCGTCCTGGAGAAAGTTAACCCCTTTGTTAGATATTAGGAATAAATTCTGCCAGGGAGCTAAGGGTAGAGATTATCTTCCTGCCCTCGGACACAGAGGGGAGGGACCTAGCATGTTTAAGAACTGGGAGCTATGGGCAGACTGGATTCATTCATTCACTCAGAAGCCAAGAAGATGATCTAAGAAGGTCCAAGGGGACAGATTTGCCAAGGGAGCAGCAGCACATGTTTATGGGAGACTGTCCAGCAACTAAAGACTTTTACCTGGGGATCGCAGATCTCCCTGCCTCCCCATGTCCCTACAACCCGATAATATTGATCTCTAGCTAATACCTTTAAGCCTTGTACATTATTGTTGTATTTTACTCTGACTGCAAATCCATTGTAATTCCGTTGTATAGCTTTACTGTATATTTCTGTAATTATCTAGTGCGCCCTTAAGGCAATTAAACCATAAAATTAATCTTGGGCTGATGCTTTTACTCTGATCACCAATCTTAGAATACCCAGTGGGTAACAGGACAACCTCCCCGGCGGCCATTTGCTCTAGGTGCAGTTCCCTTACTGACCTGAGAGACAAAGGGGGCACCGGAGAGCTGTACCTGTGGAAGTTACATCCCATTGGTGACGTGGGAGGAAAGGGGTCTCCTTCACATTTGGTAGCGGCGGTGGGATCAGAAGCTGTGATACCCGGGCTACCGTGTGGTGGTCGGCTTCGTTCCTCACAGGGTCCCATTATATATGGAGCATTATATTGACCAATCATACACTGGAGCATCATCCATGGGGCCCATCAAATACTGGAGCATCATATGGGGTTCATTATTTATGGGGCATCATATATGTGGCCTATTCTGTATGGAGCATTATATGGAGCCCATTCTGTATGGAGCAATATATGGGGCCCATCATATACTGTATGGAGCTTTATATGCGACTCATTATACTGTATGGAGCAATATGTGGGGCTCATTCTACTCTATGGGGACCGTCCTATACTGTATGGCACATTATATGGGGACCATCATATACTGGAGCATTATGTGGAGCTCATCATATACTGTATGGAACATTATATGGGACCAATTATTCTGTATGGAGCAATATATGGGTCTCATTATTCTGTATGGCGCACTATGTGGTGGCCATAATACTGTATGGAGTAATATACTGTCCGGTTTTTGAGCTATTGTAGAATTTAAAATAGATATCAGTCATGTAATGTAAGAAGTGAAGTATTTGTCATTGTACTATACCTATATTTCTGTGCCGTATCGGAGCATCATGAATTGTGGTATGTGTTAAAGGGGCCCACTGACACTCTTTCACCCGGGGCACATGAAAACCTGGAGCCAGCCCTACTCCCCCACAACTTTAGCCAAATAACCCGTTTTCAATGCGTAACTATTATTATAAAGTAAATTAAGTTTGCCAAGCTTAAGTAATAAGGATTGATGTCGTTGGCATTGAAATGGGCACTGTAGGTGTGTTTACTGTCCTCCACTCCCTGTCGACTTTGCTTCCCCTTGACTTGCATTGGGTTTCGTGTTTCAGTCGGACCTCCGACTTTACCCGACAGTCGGCCGATTTCGTTCGACTAGACTTTTGAGAAAGTCGGGTTTCATGAAACCCGACTCGACCCTAAAAAAGGCAAAGTCGCTCATCTCTATGGATGACTATAACATCCTCAAACATGTATCTAAATCACCCCTATTAGGGCTAGTCTTGATGTCATTGTTCTGGAGTCTATAAAATGAATCATGAGTTTAGGTGAACCTCATTACTTCCCTCATCTTACTCTTGTACGCTTACACTTCCTAATTCCCCTTTTACATTATTACTCAGAATCTAATTCCTTCTTTGAGCAGTAATCCCCACAGATATTGGAAGAGTAATTGGCTCATGTACCTTTAAAAGGAATCAGTCACCGGGATTTTCCACCCAATGAGAGAACAACATAATGTCACTTATTGGGCTGCTTGCTGTATTTCTAAAAATATTTTAAAAAAATCACTGTTTTATCAGCAGGAGATTATCATTAGAGGACTAGTAGACCTGCTGCATATTGTCCTCCATATTCATGAGCTTTGAATAACCCTGCCCCGCCACTAATTGGCAGCTTTCTGCCTATGCACAGTGTACACAGAAACCTACGAATCTGTGGTGTGGGGGCGAGGTTATATAGAGCTCAGTATTCAGAGAATTGGTAGATCCGCAGCAGAGAAAACAGTAAATGTAACAGCCATATTTTGACACAATAGCACATACATTTAGTCAGTCCAGTCAGACGAGAGCCAATAGGGATTGGTATATGAAGTGAAAGAATGGTCTGGTTGAAGACTAAGGATTAAGTACACCAAACACATTGTCTAAAGAATGGATATTAATACTGGATCTCTATTATTTGTTTTGAAACTTCAACTTCTATAAAACTTCCACATAACTCGAGTAAGATTTTAAATCAGGTAGACTATAGGAAAGGGAGAATAGAGAGTCATAATTAGAAAAAGAAGACTTTTCTAGAAATTGTAACTAAACCAAGCACAACTTATGTATTCAACTTATTTACTGTGTCACTATTTATTACTACATAATCCATTACATCTGAGGAATAAGCATACTGTTAGAATGGCATTTCCTGAAATGTATCTTTATATCTCCTGTTTACGCAATAGAATGAATATTCAGCAGCAGGAACAGCAAACCAGCAGACATGTTTTATACATCATGAATAAATTGAAAATACTAAGGCTTTCCAAAACCATACCCTGTGTCAAGATTTATAGTAACATACAGTATCTCTGACATACTGTTGTAGTCATTTGAAGCATAAAAAAAACAGAAATAAAAATCAGCTCTGTGGGAAGTAATACAATAGGTAAAAAGGAAGAAATTTATGCTAAATTAGTTAAACGCTATATTATATTTTAACTCACTTTACCACATTCATATATCCTTTTTATTTATCTATTTATGTGAGCAGGTTGCGAGATGCAGGGAGGCAAGAGAGGCAGAGCAAGGGTTAACAAACTTTACTTTAATGATGGGATGCTCCACACAGGGAAATAAGCAGTTAAATGAGGGAGTAAACGGTTAAATGGGGAATAAACAGATCAGTTGCAAAGGAAATGCAGGGTTAAGGAAAAATGGATAAGGTAACGGCGTTCTTTGGGGTAACTTATCGTGTCAGTAGTTCCTCAGGCTGTGAAAGCTTCAGGGAACTCAATGGCGCCACGGTGGTTGGTGCGGTGCTGGTTCAACAAGCTCCTGTGAGCAACAACGATTCGTATTCTGGCGGCAGCGGTTGGTATCCAGTACCTTCCGCTGAGCCCCTAGTCCATAATTTGATGCAGCTAAAACAGAGAAGGCCACAGCACTATCCAGGTCCAACGTAGACCGGTAAGTATATACTGGCAACTCAGGGTGTAAAGGTCTATCCCGTACCCAGTTTCTTTTAGGCGCACGCACGCTGTACTCACGAACACAGAGCGTGCAGGACTTTGCTCTCTGGTAGTCACCGGGTACACTGCACTTCTCTCTCTCAAGTCCCCGCTGGTGGTGGTGGGGGTAAACAGATGCAGGCCTGCACAGTGTCGGTGCTCAAGTGATGGAGCACTACTCTCTCCCTGCTGCGCGCTGTCTGCTCCCGCCAAAACTGACTGATTTTGTGCGTGCTGTGGCTGCGGCCGCTTAGCCCTACCCCCTGCTTCCTGGTGCAAAGGTTAGTCCGGGCTCTTATTCTTTCCCCTGGACAACAGAGGAGACAGTCCCGACAGTTCTGGACCTGGCACAGAACAGTTACCCACGGCTCGGTCCTCCTCCTTACACTCCCCCTCTTCTTTAGCTTGCCATTCCATGGGCGAGAGTTCCTGCAGTAAACGTTAACACTCCTCCATCTCTTGGATGATTCGCTGCCAAATAAATTGGTCTTGTTTGTAATGGTTGGGTGATATTCCAGCTTTTGTCCGTTCTGTGTGGCATAAGTCAGGCTGGGTAGTCGGGTCAAGTTGAGTGGTGGAGTCAGGTTGAGTGGGCAAGGACAGGGACTCACCCAGGTTCAATGGAGCAGCTATCTCGGAAGTTTCACACTCCTGTACCTCTTCTGGGTCGATAAGTGGCGGTTGGAGAATTCTTCTTCCTCACAGTCAAAAGCTATAGAAGGGAGTGTTTCTGGAATGATTTGCACTTTCTCTGGTTGATCTGGGTGTCATGACAAGCAATGACGTAGCATGTTTTGATGGATCTCTCGAGTGGGGGCATCTTCTTCTCCTTCAGGTTGAACCTCATAGACCGAACCATCGGGTCCAATTCGGCGTTTCACCCAGTACGAGTTTTTGCCCACCGATACTCCAACTTGCCTCGAGGTTGTTTGTCTCAAACCAGTACTCGGTCTCTAGTCTTGAGATGCTCAAGCTCCTGAAACTTGGCCTGTACCAATCGATGTAGGGTCTGTAAATGATGTCGATGTTCTTGTACCCAGGTGGACATCCCCGTCCGTGGGAAGTCCTCCTCTGGGTCTAATTCCAGCTCAGTGATCTCTCTCCCTTTTCAGCCAAACAGTACAGTGTATGGCATGTATCTAGTTGTGCTGTGCACCCGTTTGTTGTACACCCAGACTAATTCAGCTACATACTTAGACCAACGGACTTTACTGTCTTCCTCCAGCGTTCTCAGCATCTAAATTAGCATCCGATTGAAACACTCGCAGGCCCCATTTCCTTGTGGATCGTAAGGCGTCGTCCTGGATTTCTCAATCTGATACAGGCGATGCAGTTCTTCTATCATTCATCCTTGGAAACAGGCTCCTTGGTCAAGATGAATTCTCTTCAGACAACCTTACATTTAGATGAAGTCTCTGCAAATGGCCTGTGCCGCCAATTCATCGGTCTGATCCAGGGTCGGAGTCACCACTAGTGATGAGCCACCCCTGAAGTGTTCGAGTTCGGTTCATTCGCCGAACAGCCGTATGTTCGAGTAACTGTTCGTCGAACAGTCGAACCGTTAAATCCAATGGCAGGCAAACAAAAAACACATAGAAAACACTTGAAAGGTGTGCAAAAGCTGACAATAAATATATATATATATTTTTTATAGTTCATACACTTCTACATAGTATAATAGCTGCTAAATCAATTGCCGGCTTTTGTGAAATTACAGACCCGACATGAAATGACACATGGTTTACATACAGTTAACAATGTCTTTTCATGTAGTTTGATCTATAGTTTTCACTAACAATTACATGAGTGTATGTGTGCAAAATTTCACACATGTAGGGGTTAATTAAAGGTGTAAATTCCTTTAAAAAAAATGCTTGGGCTCCCGCTCTATTTTCTCAACCAGACAGACAAAGCCAGCGAGTGGGGGCAGATAATATAAGCCAAGGGAGGGTGCATTTATTTTGTGCCCCCCCTGGCTACTATCATCTGCCCCCAGCCACCCCAGAAAAGGCAAATCTATAATTAGATTCGCCCTTTCTGGCACTTTGCTGGTCTATTCCCATTGCCCTGTAGCGGTGGCGAATGGGTTAATAATGGGTTAAAGCCACCTTGCTATTGAAAGGTGACTTTAAGCCAGGTTAATAATTGAGAGTTGTCAATTTGACAACTCTCAATTATTAATCCTATTGTATGAAATGGTTAAAAAATACACACACACACATTAATGAAAAATCATTTAATGAAATAAATACACAGTTTTTGACCATCTTTTATTGTACAGGTAATCCTCGATTCCCTTGTTCTCCTGAAATAAAAATAAAATATTAAAGCAACATTATTCTTACCTATCTGACGCACAGTCAGGTCCCACGCAGTAATCCATCAGAAAGGGTTAGCTAGTTTTCTGCCAGGCAGCACAGCTAATGCTTGCAGCTGAGCTGAAAGCTCCTGAATGAATGACTTCCTCTCCCAGTGACAGGAGAGAAAGTGATTACTGTGTGAAGCTTCATTGATTGCTTCCCACTGTAATAAGTTCACTTCAGGTCAGCGGGGACACCGCACAGCATCAGTGACGTCAAACGCATTTTTTTTCAACAAATTTACACCTTTAATTAACCCCTACATGTGTGAAATTTTGCACACATACACTCATGTAATTGTTAGTGAAAACTATATATCAAACTACATGAAATGACATGGTTAACTGTATGTAAACCATGTGTCATTTCATGTCAGGTGGTTCTGTAATTTCACAAAAGCCGGCAATTGAATTACCGGCTATTACACTATGTAGAAGTGTATGAATTATAAATATATATATGTCACAATGACATGTATATGTATATACTGTACAGACCAAAAGTTTGGACACACCTTCTCATTCAAAGATTTTTCTGTATTTTCATGACTATGAAAATTGTAGAATCACACTGAAGGCATCAAAACTATGAATTAACACATGTGGAATTATACATTACACTTTACAAAAAAGTGTGAAACAACTGAAAATATGTCTTATATTCTAGGTTCTTCAAAGTAGCCACCTTTTGCATTGATTACTGCTTTGCACGCAGAAAAGGTGAACGGCTGGACTCTACATGTCTAGTTCCCACCGTGAAGCATGGAGGAGGTGGTGTGATGGTGTGGGGGTGCTTTGCTGGTGACACTGTTGGGGATTTATACAAAATTGAAGCAGTGAGCGGTCCAGCTCACCCCAAACTATCTCGATTGGGTTCAGGTCTGGTGACTGTGGAGGCCAGATCATCTGGCGTAGCACCCAACACTCTCCTTCTTGGTCAAATAGCCCTTACACAGTCTGGAGGTGTGTTTGGGGTCATTGTCCTGTTGAAAAATAAATGATGGTCCAACTAAACACAAAGCGGATGGAATAGCATGCTGCTGCAAGATGCTGTAGTAGCCATTCTGGTTCACTATGCCTTCAATTTTGAATAAATCCCCAACAGTGTCACCAGCAAAGCGCCCCCACATCATCACACCACCTCCGCCATGCTTCACGGTGGGAACCAGGCATGTAGAATCCATCGTTCACCTTTTCTGCATGCAAAGCAGTAATCAAAGCAAAAGGTGGCTACTTTGAAGAACCTAGAATATAAGACATATTTTCAGTTGTTTCACACTTTTTTGTAAAGTGTAATGTATAATTCCACATGTGTTAATTCATAGTTTTGATGCCTTCAGTGTGATTCTACAATTTTCATAGCCATGAAAATACAGAAAAATCTTTGAATGAGAAGGTGTGTCCAAACTTTTGGTCTGTACTGTATATATATATGTATTCTATGTGTATATATGTAGTGTTTTGTGAGCTGTCAGTGTGATTTTACAGTAGCCGGGGATGAATTGCCGGCTTTTCAAAGGACACCGGTGCAAAGGGCCTGTGCACACGTTGCGGATTTGCCTGGGGATTTTTCCTCGCCGAATCCGCACCTCTTGGCAGAAAACGAATGTCCTTTTTTGACGCGGTTTTGATGCGGTTTTTCATGCTTTTTTTCTCATGCGTTTTTGTATGCGTTTTTGACAGCTAAATAAAGATATGTTATTTAACAAAAAAAAAGATTTGTGATGTCATTTCTTGTCCAACCTCCTCTTTTACATTTGTCCAACCCACACTCCATTACACACACAGATAGAGGTAGAAAGATAGATAATAGATACCAGAAGTTAGATAGATAGATAGAAAATACATAGATAGATAGATAATAGATAGTTAGAAATATATACAGTTAGGTCCATAAATATTTGGACAGAGACAACATTTATCTAATTTTGGTTCTAGACATTACCACAATGAATTTGAAACAAAACAAATCAGATGCAGTTGAAGTTCAGACTTTCAGCTTTCATTTGAGGGTATCCACATTAAAATTGGATGAAGGGTTTAGGAGTTTCAGCTCCTTAACATGTGCCACCCTGTTTTTAAAGGGACCAAAAGTAATTGGACAATTGACTCCAAGGCTATTTCATGGACAGGTGTGGGCAATCCCTTCATTATATCATTCTCAATTAGCAGATAAAAGGGCTGGTGTTGATTTGAGGTGTGGTGTTTGCATTTGGAAGGTTTAGCTGTGAAGGAAACATGCGGTCAAAGGAGCTCTCTATGCAGGTGAAACAAGCTATCCTTAAGCTGCAAAAAACAGAAAAAACCCATCCGAGAAATTGCTACAACTTTAGGAGTGGCAAAATCTTCAGTTTGGTACATTCTGAGAAAGAAAGAAAGCACTGGTGAACTCATCAATGCAAAAAGACCTGGGCTCCCATGGAAGACAACAGTGGTGGATGATCGCAGAATACTCTCCATGGTGAAGAGAAACCCCTTCACAACAGCCAACCAAGTGAACAACACTCTCCAGGAGGTAGGCGTATCAATATCCAAATCTACCATAAAGAGAAGACTGCATGAAATTAAATACAGAGGGTTCACTGCACGGTGCAAGCCACTCATAAGAATCAAGAATAAAAAGGCTAGGCTGGACTTTGCTAAAAAACATCTAAAAAAGCCAGCACAGTTCTGGAAGAACATTCTTTGGACAGATGAAACCAAGATCAACCTCTACTAGAATGATGGAAAGAGAAAAGTATGGCGAAGGCGTGGTACAGCTCATGATCCAAAGCATACCACATCATCTGTAAAACATGGCGGAAGCAGTGTGATGGCTTGGGCATGCATGGCTGCCAGTGGCACTGGGTCACTAGTGTTTATTGATGATGTGACACAGGACAGAAACAGCCGAATGAATTCTGAGGTATTCAGAGCCATACTGTGTGCTCAGATCCAGCCAAATGCAGCCAAACTGATTGGTCGTCGTTTCATACTACAGATGGACAATGACCCAAAACATAAAGCCAAAGCAACCCAGGAGTTTATTAAAGCAAAGAAGTGGAATATTCTTGAATGGCCAAGTCAGTCACCTGATCTCAACCCAATTGAACATGCATTTCACTTGTTAAAGACTAAACTTCAGACAGAAAGGCCCACAAACAAACAACAACTGAAAACCACCGCGTGAAAGGCCTGGCAGAGCATCAAAAAGAAGGAAACACAGTGTCTGGTGATGTCCATGAGTTCAAGACTTCAGGCAGTCATTGCTAACAAAGGGTTTTCAACCAAGTACTAGAAATGAACATTTTATTTACAATTATTTAATCTGTCCAATTACTTTTGGTCCCTTTAAAAACAGGGTGGCACATGTTAAGGAGCTGAAACTCCTAAACCCTTCATCCAATTTTAATGTGGATACCCTCAAATGAAAGCTGAAAGTCTGAACTTCAACTGCATCTGATTTGTTTTGTTTCAAATTCATTGTGGTAATGTCTAGAACCAAAATTAGATAAATGTTGTCTCTGTCCAAATATTTATGGACCTAACTGTATAGAAAGATAGATATATAGTTAGACAGAAAGATATATAGGTAGATAGATGATAGATAAAATGGTACATAAATAAAGACACACGCGCACACACACACACAAAATCTTAACGCAATATAGTTAATAAAAAAAAAATAGGAAAAAAATGGCGTGGGCTCCTGCGCAATTTTCTGCGCCAGAGGGGGAAAGTCGACAGCCAGGGCCAATATTTCTAGCCTGGGAAGGGGTTAATACCCATGGATCTTCCCAGGCTAGGAATATCAGCCCGCAGCTAGCCTTCACTGGCTATTAAAATAGGGGGACCCCCCCAAAAAATGATGTGGAGTCCCCCTATAATTTATAGCCAGAAAGGCTAGACAGACAGCTGCGGGCTGATATTCATAGCCTAGGAAGGGGCCATGGATATTGGCGCACCCCCCTGGCTAAAAATACCAGCACCCAGCCGCCCCAGAATTGGCGCATCTGTACGATGCGCCAATTCCGGCACTTAGCCCCTCTCTTCCCACTCCCCTGTAGCGTGGGATATGGGGTAATAAGGGGTTAATATCACCTTGCTATTGTAAGGTGATATTAAGCCCGGTTAATAATGGAGAGGCGTCAATAAGACGCCTCTCCATTATTAATCTTATATTAATAAAGGGTTAAAAAAACACACACACACAAGAATAAATTATTTTAATGAAATAAAACACAACACAGTTTTCATATCTTTATTATACGCTCAGATCCAAGCGACACCCTCGATCTCCTGTTAAAAAACGTAAAAAAATAAAACAACCGTATACTCCCTGTCCGACACAGTCCAATTAATAACGAATGTCCCATGACGGTCTCCCCTATAGAACAGTGACATCAGGTGATGCCACTGCACTGTAGGGCCTCCCAGTGATATACTTACAGGAGACAATGGCTCCTGCAGTGCATCACTGAGGTTACCTGAGTTCGTTCTCTCACTTTATGGCAATGCTGCGTGGGAATTTTCTCACCCAGCATTGCCGTGAGAGAATGAACGGAAGTGTCGTCATTCTCTCCCGGCGGCAGAGCGGTACACAGATCGATGGCTTCGGGGAATAGGTGAGTATGTGCTCAATGTTACAATGTTATGTGTTGTATGTCATGTGTATGTTCTGTATGTCATGTGTATGTTCTGTATGTCATGTGTATGTTATATGTTGTATGTAATGTATGTGTTTTTTTTTTTTTTTTACATTCAGCACATTAACCGAATGATGGGACTACTACTGTCCCATCATTGGCTAATGTGTCAGTCACTGTCAAGAATCATAGAATGGTAGAGTTGGAAGGGACCTCCTGGGTCATCTGGTCCAACCCCCTGCTCAAAGCAGGATTCTCTAAATCATCCCAGACAGATGTCTGTCCAGCCCAGCCTCTGTTTGAAGACTTCCATTGAAGGAGAACTTACCACCTCTCGTGGCAGCCTGTTCCACTCCTTGATCACCCTAATTGTCAAAAAGTTTTTTCTAATATCTAATTTGTGTCTCCTCCCATTCAGTTTCATCCCTTGCTTCTAGTCTTTCCTTGTGCAAATGAGAATAAAGATCCTTCTACAATGTGACAGCCCTTGAGATATTTGTAGACAGCTATTAAGTCTCCTCTCAGTCTTCTTTTTTGCAAGCTAAACATTCCCAAATCCTGCAACCGTTCCTCATAGGACATGGTTTGCAGACCGGTCACCATTCTGGTGGCTCTTCTTTGAACTTGCTCCAGTTTGTTGATGTCTTTTTTAAAATGTGGTGCCCAAAACTGGACACAGTATTCCAGATGAGGTCTGACCAAAGAGGAGTAGAGGGCAATAATGACCTCACGTGATCTAGACTGTATGCTTCTGTTGATACAGCCTAGAATTGTATTTGCCTTTTTTGCTGCTGCATCACACTGTTGACTCATGTTCAGTCTGTGATCAATTAGTATACCCAAGCCTTTTTCACATGTGCTGTTGCTTAGCCCTATTCCTCCCATTTTGTATATGCTTTTTTAATTTTTATTGCCCAGATGTAGTACTTTGCATTTTTCCCTGTTAAAAAACATTCTGTTAGTTGCTGCCCACTGCTCCAGTTTATTTATATCTTTTTGAATCCTCTCTCTCTCTTCTCTAGTATTAGCTATCCCTCCTAGCTTTGTGTCATCAGCAAATTTGATCAGTTTACCCTCAATTCCTTCATCTAAATCATTGATAAAGATGTTGAACAATACAGGGCCCAAAACAGAGCCTTGTGGTACCCCACTTGAGACATTCTTCCAACTGGATGTGCAGCCATTTACGACCACTCTTTGAGTCCGATCACTAAGCCAGTTATGAATCCACCTAACAGTTGCCTTGTCGATTCCATACTTAGTCATTTTTTCAATAAGGATTGTGTGAGAAACTTTGTCAAATGCTTTGCTGAAGTCAAGATATACTATATCTACAGCATTTCCCTGATCTACCCAGTCAGTGATTCTGTCATAGAAGGAAATTAAGTTAGTCTGACATGACTTATTAGTTACAAACCCATGCTGACTCTGTTTAATCACTTCATTCTTATGCAGATACTTACATACATGTTCTTTAATAATTTGTTCAAAGATCTTTCCTGGTATAGAAGTCAGACTCACCGGCCTGTAGTTCCCTGGGTCCACCTTCTTCCCCTTTTTGAAGATAGGAACAACATTTGCTCTTCTCCAGTCTTCTGGGACTTCTCCTGTTCTCCAAGAATTTTCAAAGATTATGGACAGTGGTTCAAGAATTTCTTCTACTATCTCCTTCAGTATTCTGGGGTGTAATTCATCTGGACCTGGAGACTTGAATTCATTTAGGTTAACTAAGTGTTTCCTCACTGTCTTTCTGTTTATAGATATCCTGGATTCTTCTATTCCTTTAATAGGACAGTGATGATTAGTTGATGTTACATTTCCTTTCTGAGAGAAAACAGATGCAAAATAGGAATTTAAAAGTTCAGCCTTCTCAACATCCTTTCTTACCATTTCATCATTTTCATCCTGTAAAAATCCTATAGCATCTTTGACTTTTTTTTTTACTTTTGACGTATCCCCAAAATCCTTTTTTGTTGCTTTTGACATCTCTTGCAAGCCTTATTTCATTGTCAGCTTTAGATAATCTGATTTGTGCCCTGCAGGTTCTGCAGACGGCATTATATTCTTCTTTAGATATGCCTCCCTCTTTCCATTTGATAAACATTTCTTTCTTCCTTTTTAGCATGTGTTTAAGTTCTGTGTTCATCCATCCTGGTTTCCTTAAATGCTTCCCATTCTTCCCTCTTTTCGGAATTGTTAACGATTGTGCGTTGAGAATCTCATTTTTCAAGATGTCCCATCCTTCCTGGACATTTTTGTCCTTAAGGATATCCTGCCATTGGATCTCTCCAATTCTCTTTCTAGTCCCTTAAAATCTGCCTTTCTGAAATCTAACCTTGACGTCTGAGTCTTCACAGGTCTTCCTCCTCTTGTTATCCAAAATTCTAAAATAGCATGGTCACTACTTCCTAGGGTCCCAGCCACTCTTACCTCCTCAACCATTTCCTCCCTGTTTATAAGGATTAGATCCAAGGTAGCAGATCCCCTTGTTTTCTCCCCTACCTTTTGAAAGATAAAGTTGTCAGCAAGAGAGGATAAGAATTTCCTTGACCTGTTAGTTTTGCCTGAGAGAGATTCCCAACAAATGTCTGGATAGTTGAAATCTCCCATGACCACTATGTCATATTTTTTGGAGAACTTGGCCATTTGATGCATAAAGAGTTCATCCATATCTTCAGCTTGCATAGGAGGCCTGTAGTAAATGCCTACAATGGTGTCCTTTCCATTGTTCTGTCCTTGTATTCTTACCCAGTTTCCACAGAACTCCCAGTCTCTGAAGCATCAATCTCTGTGCAGATATACGCTTTTCTAACATACAATGCGACACCTCCTCCTCGTTTATCAAGTCTGTTTCTTGCAAATAAGTTGTATCCTTCTAGCCTTGTATTCCAATCATGTGTATCATCCCACCAAGTTTCAGTGATTCCAATGACATCATACTTCTTCTCCTGCGTTAGTAGTTCCAATTCTCCTTGTTTGTTGCTCATGCTTTGTGCATTTGTATAAAAACATTTTAGTTTGTGATTGGTTTCTCTTCCTCCAATATTTTTATTATTTAGATTGTTTTGTCTTCGTTCTTCCTTTTCACTTCTAATAGCCGAGTTCTCAATAGCATTTGTCAGGTGTATGGATTATTCTGGCGTTTTGCTTCCCTTCCCACATTGTTCTAGTTTAAAGCTTTCCTGATGAGTGTAGCAAGGCGACTTCCAAATACATGTTTTCCAGTCTTCGTAAGGTGCACCCCATCTCTAGCAAGTAGTCCATCGTATAGGTAATTCACTCCGTGATCCAGAAATCCAAATCCTTGCTGACGGCACCATCGACATAGCCAGTTGTTCACCTGCAGAATCTTATTCCACCTCCTTGTTCCATGGCCATCCACTGGGAGGATGGATGAGAAGACCACCTGCGCACCCAGTTCTTTCACTTTCTTGCCTAAGTTTTCAAAGTCACTGCAGATGGTTTCCAGGTCACTTATTTTGGTGTCATTTGTCCCCACATGTATTAGCAGGAATGGGTAGTCATCTTTAGGTCTGATGATTCCTGATATCCTGTCAGACACATCTTTAATTTTTGCACCTGGAAGACAGCACATTTCTCTTGAGGTTATATCCGGTCTGCAGATAGTGGCCTCTGTTCCTCTCAACAGGGAATCTCCCATGAAAACAACTCTCCGTTTCTTCTTCACAACAGTTTTCTTTCTCCATTCGGGAGGACTCTGAGGGCTTACAAGGTTGCTCTTTGTGGGCAAAGTCTTATCCTGATGTATTTCTTCATCATTCTCCTGTGTGAGAGCCTGGTACTGGTTCCTGAGCAGTATGGGTGCTGACTGCCTCACGATTTCTGCTGCTTCTCTGGGTCACATGCTTCCATTCCTCTGTTTCTTCAGGTGCACTTCGAATTTCTTCTCTTTCTGCACCATGAAGAGATAATTCTGCTCTGTCTAAGAACTCTTCATCTTCCTTAATGATCTTCAATGTAGCTAACCTCTCTTCTAGATTTCGCAACTTTTCCTCCAACATGGACACAAGCTTGCATTTGTGACATGTGAAATTTGTCTTTTCCACTGGTAAATCTGTGAACATGTAGCAAGAAATGCAACTCACCACATAGCTCCTAGCCTCTTCCATGCTCTTATTGTTAAAGAGATATCACAGTGGTGAAAAAAGTGCCAAAATTCGGCTTACCGATGTCCTCCTTTCAGCTGCAACAGCCAAAACCCAGTGTTCTTGGAGCTCGCGGAGACTCTTCACTTATCCCAGAATGAACTGGGAATATGCAAATGATCTCCTCAGGACTCCTCCCTGGTTTACCGATGTCCTCCTTTCAGCTGCAACAGCCAAAACCCAGTGTTCTTGGAGCTCGCGGAGACTCTTCACTTATCCCAGAATGAACTGGGAATATGCAAATGATCTCCTCAGGACTCCTCCCCTGTCACTGTAGCAGGCATAGCCGGATGGAACTTGTAGTCCCATCTGACGATGCCTGCATACACGGAGACACACACACAGCCCCGCACACCGCCGCACATACACCGATCCCGCACACTGCCACACATACACCGATCCCGCACATACACCGATCACGCAGACACGGCACACAATCTCACATAACGACGCTGCAGCGATCCCGCTAGCGATGCGACCAGATAAGGATCGTTGCTGCGTCGCTATGTGATCGCTGCTGAGCTGCCAAACAGGCAGATCTCAGCAGCGATCAGGACAGCGAGTACGCCGGTAACAAGCGACACACGGTGCTGCGCGGTGCCTGGAAACCAGCTGTGTATCTTGGTTACCAGCTCCCCTGCAGCAGCGCGCTGGTATCCAATGTACACATCGGGTTTCCAAGCACAGCCCCGCGCCTGGAAACGTGACGTGTACCTTGGTTACCAGCTGATCGCTGGTTTCCTGCCTGCCACACGCAGCGATGCGTGCTGGCCAGCGGGAGACCAGCGATCAAAAATGATTCTATGAAAAAATCCAGTCACAATTTAGGTGCACGAACAGTATCGAACATTACCTCGAACAGCCGGATTTTTTCCAAATCGTTCGGGTTCGTCGAATGGCTCGAACACCGCCCAAAACAGCTCGAATTTGAGATTGGCGAACAGTTCTAGTCGAACACCGCTCATCTCTAGTCACCACAGCAAATTTAGTAAAATGATCGGTCATCACCAGACAGTGTTCATATCCAAGGTGAGCTAAACCCATGGTCAAATAGTTGATCATTAACACCTCTAGGGGAGCAGAAGTCACGATGGTCTGTGTAGGGGCCCTCTGTTCCAGAGGCTTAGCTAGTTCACAGCTCCTGCATCGCTGACAAGCTTCATCTACTGCAGACTTCAACCGGGGATGAAAGACCAACTTCTGCAGCCACTGGATCATCTTCTCTGGGCCAAAGTGAGCCCTTCTCTCATGAGCTTCTGTGGCCACCTCGCTGATCAACTTTTCTGGGAGCACCACTTGCCAGGTGAATCTCAACTCACTACCAACTGTTCTTTCCGATAAAGCAAGCCATCTTCCAGTTGGAGCCTTTCCCACTGCCGGAGGATCTGCAGTGTTCTCGGGGACACAGCATCTCTCTCACTTCGGCTGGGGAGTTGCTTCTAGGCCACCCATTGCTTCAACTGAGCGATTTCCCTGTCTTCCTGCTGAAGCCACACCCAGTCATCACGGGGTCGTCCCAGTGTGTGCTCTCCGGACGCCTCTACGATCTGTCCCTGTGTTGCCGCCAACATCCTGACGGGGTTCCGAAATCCAGGGATATCTTTGGCCTCCTTCTCTTCGTCCAGGTTGCTCATGAGTCACTCTGGATAGAGCATTGGTATGTATATTCTCAGCTCCTCTCCACTATGCGATCTTGTATCGGTACTTGGCCATATGTGGCACCCAGCACCAGGGTACCCTGTTTTGCATTTTCTACGTGAGCCAGAGGATTGTTATCACTGCGTACCAAGACTTCAGACCCGAACAGGTACTCAGCAAACTTCTTGTCATTGCCCACACTAACGCCAGTAGTTCTAGCTTGAAAGAGCTGTAATTATCTGGATTTCGTTCGGAGTCATGGAGAGACCAGCTCGCATAACCAATCACCCGCTTTTTTCCATCCTGCATCTGTGACAGTACAGCTCCCAGTCCATCTAGGCTTCCATCGGTGTGAAGGATGAAAGATTGAGAGAAGTCTGCATAGGCCAGTATGGGTGCTTTGTTCAGAGCCATCTTTAGGGCTCAGAAAGCTTCTTCCTGGCTCTTTCCCCATTGGATGGTCCGATTCTTCGCACCCGACGGTACTCCTTCAAAAACTCCAGTAACAGGTTAGCAATACGAGTGAAGTTTTTCACGAACCGTCGATAGTACCCAGTAAGTCACAGAAAGGCCTGCATTGTTGCTATCTTCTCACGCGCAGGTCTCACTCCCTCAGTGGATATGACATGTCCCAGTTATTCAATCTGCTTGCAGAAGAGGTGACACTTCCAAGGCCTCACTTTCAGGCAACGCTTCTGCAGCCAACTCAACACCTGCTCCAGCCATTGCAGGTGCTCCTCAAACGTGGCTGCATAAACTATGATGTCATCCAAATAGATGAGGGTAGCTTCAAAGTTCAAGTCTCCCAAACATTTTTCAATCAATCGTTGAAAGGTCCCAGGTGCGTTGGTAAGGCTGAAAGGCATCCGATTGAATTCGAACAATCCCATAGGCAGTATGAATGCTGTCTTTGCCCAGTCATGCTCAGACATGGGCACTTGCCAATATCCACTGGCCAGATCCAACGATGAGAAGTACTTTGCTTTTCCCAGAGCAGAGAATGACTCCTCAATTCTTGGTAGTGGGTATGAGTCTCACACGGTGCAGGCGTTCAGCTTCCGGTAATCTCTCGGATGACTCCACTCTGCAGCATATTCGTCAACATCTCTTTCACCTCCTGGTACATTTGTGGTGGGATTTGTCGGTATCGTTCCCAGATGGGTGCGGCGTTTCCTGTTGGAATCTCATGAGTGATGGCTGTGGTACAGCCGAAATCATCATCGTGGTGAGCAAAAATGTCTTGCTATCGCTTTAGCACCGCTTCCACTTGCTGTACCTGTTGTGGTGAGAGTTCCGTTAGTTCAGTCCGCATCTGCTCCAGGATTTGGCATCCTTCCTTAAGGGGATTAGGTGGTGGCTTGGAGGACCCGTTACGGCCACTGTCCAGGGATCCCCCTGCTTCACCGCAAATTGAACGACCTCTGGTGGAATCAACTCTTCCGGCATACCCACTATCTGTGCTACTTCACTTTTGGGCAAGAGCATGAGATTGTACTCTCCTGGATTGACACATCATAGCGGCACATTACCGTCGTGAACAGTGGCTAAAGTCCGTGCAATGAGGAGCCCTGGAGGTAATTGATCCATTACATCAGGCTCTATCTGAACTTCCACTCCTTCAAAAGGGGTACAGGCTTGGATGGGCAGAGTGCGCACAGTCTGACCTGGCGGTTAAAACGAGGTTGGCAGCGGCTGGAATGACCACCTTCCCCAATGTTTTTCCTTTACTCGATGTCTCTTGGGCCTGGGACCTGGTTGAAACACTTTTCTCTGGGAGGTATGAGGGCTTCATCGATTCAGAAACACATTTGCTGACTCATTGACCAGAATGCTCCTGAGTTCTTTCAACACGTTCATTCCTAAAGTTACAGTGGGACCATTCACAGGGTCCCGAAGGTTAACACGACTCCTTTCCGGCCCACATCTTTACCGCACACTGTGATTTGCATCCAGACTACCCCTGCGACCGGGATGGGCAACTGATTGTCCGCCGTCAATTTGATTACTGGACCCCATTCAGGCCGCATCACCTCGGGAAAATGACTTCTGAAATAAGTCTCGGACTTAGTGGTTACTTGAGAGCCGGTATCAACTAAACAGCGGAAGGCCCGACCATCCATTTCGGCCCATGCAAGAGGACTCAGAGAAACCAAACTTGTGGGACTTCGTTCTCTCCTTCTTGACTGCTCAGGCTCCAGGCGGCGTCCCCCAGCCATGGAGCCCACTAGTTTAATGGACAGCAGTTGCGGCGTCTCCCCTGGTGCGCCCATCCTCGGGTATAATGTCTAGTGTCTCCACATGCAAAACAGATCTGCCACCTTTCTGTGCAAGGTTGTTTCATTTCCTGGCGAGGCTCGGATCATTTCTTCCTCTGATGGAGTCCTGAGTTACTGGAGGTTTCTTCGGACCATTCTTCTCGCATATCCTCGATTTCCTTCTGGATTTCTCTCACTCAACTTGGTTCAGTTGCAAGCGGAATGGATACCTCTCCGCTCCGGACGTTCCCTACCGGGGCTGTCACTCCCTGCTCCTGCTCATGTGAGCGCGCCTCTGCCCCAACCTCCAGAAAGGACATATGCGGATTAACCCGCAAGCGCTCCCGCAAGGCCTGTTTAAGCAGCGCATCTCTAAAGCCTGCCACTAGCTGGTCTCTCAGAATAATATCAGGATGTCCTACGCCCAACGCCATCCCGCTTAATGATACCACATTTATATTTTTTATGTTTGGGCACTTTTACACAATAAAAACTATTTTATGGAAAAAAAAAAAATTTTGCATCGCTTTATTCTGAGAGCTATAACTTTTTTATTTTCCTACTGATGAAGCTATATCATGGCTTGTTTTTCTGCGAGACAAGATGATGTTTTCAGCAGTACCATTTTTATTTACATTTGTCTTTATGATTGCATTTTATGCACTTTTTGTTGGGTGGTATGATGATAAAGCATTGTTTTTTGCCTCATTTTTTATTTATTTTTTACTGTGTTCACTGAGGGAATTAACTAGTGGGAGAGTTTTATAGAGCGGGTCTTTCCAGATGCAGCGATAAGAAATATGTGTACTTTTTTTGTTTATTCTTTTTACATGAATAAATGTATTTATTAGATTCATATTTTTTCTTTTTTACTGTTCTTTATTTGGGGATTTTTTTTTAGATTTTGTAGCGATATGATGAACACATAGACAGATGGGAGAGTAGGGCATCACTATACCTTTTGTATGTGGTTTGAGGACCTGTGATGAGGTCATGGCCACATGACCAGTCATGTGTTCTGTGTTAGCTGGATGTCTGCGATATAAATGAGCCTACTGCTGACCACAGGTGTGAGTGGCTGGAGGTGTGGAGACCTCCAGTGTGTGTGCTCTGAGGAGACTACTCTGCTAGAGTACCAGGACTGTATATATGCCTTTTTGTTACTTTGTGCCAGAGAAGGCTGTTTTTGTTTTCTGTTATAAGCAGTTTATGAAGTTTGAATAAACTTGCTTGAAGAATCAAGTGAAGTCGCCCTCCTGCTTACCTCCGGTCGCACTCAAGCGAAGCCTAATCCTTACAATTGGTGGAGACGTGCGAGCAGCGTTCCCAGCAGAGAAGTGGGACTGGTTACTGCATGTCGTGGGTCAAGGCTATAGCAAGCCAGCCAGCATTGCCGGAGAAAATGGAGGACCTGCTGAAACACTTGGTCCAGGCGCAGGTACAGCAGCAAGAGACCAACAGGATGTTGTTGCAACAGATGCAGCAGAGCCAGCAGGAGCACCAACAGCAGATGCAGGAGAGCCAGCAGGAACATCGGCAGCAGATACAGCTTCTGACAACCGCCATCCAGGGCAGGACGAGTGCCCCAACCCCAGGTCTGGCTAATGACAACCACGTCAGAAAGGCGGTAAGATGCACGTTACAAAAAATGATCTCCGGGGATGATGTTGAAGCCTTCCTGACTGTATTTGAGAGGGTTGCTGAGAGGGAAAGACTTCCCCCAGAGCAGTGGGCAGAGGTACTGGCCCCATACCTGACAGGGGAGCCCCAGAAGGCATACTACGATTTGACTGTGCAGGACGCTCAGGAATATCCTAAGTTAAAGGTTGAGATCCTCGCACGTATGGGGGTAACAATGACTGTCAGGGCACAGAGAGTGCACCACTGGGCTTATTACCTGGACAAACCACCTCGCTCCCAAATGTTTGACCTGCTGCACCTGGTCCAGAAATGGCTACAGCCAGAGTCTGCTACACCGGCCCAGATGGTAGAAAGAGTTGTAATGGATCGGTTTGTGCACTCCCTGCCAAAGTCCCTGCAGACCTGGGTTGCCCAAGGTGATCCCCGGAATGCTGATGAACTGGTCTGACTGGTCGAGAGGTACCAGGGGATGGAAGGTTCCTTGGGGAAGCAGCCCATTACGTACTGGCGGCCCCAACAGGGGGCAGAGTCCCAAAAAGGGGTGGAGCGCCCAAAGTCAAAATGGCGGGGGGAGGTGGTGCCCAAGGTCACTGCGGGTGATATTATTTGTTGGAGGTGCCGCGAGCCAGGACATATAGCTGCCCAGTGTCCGCAGACCACTGAGCAGATGGACTGCAGCATAGGACACCATATTTCATGGTATGCATATCCAGCCTGCAGTGGAAACCCGTTCCCCAATCAGGGTCCTCAAGTATGTCCCGTGAAGGTGAACGGTGAAGCAGTAACGGCGCTGCTAGACTCTGGGAGCTTAGTGACCTTGATTAGGACCACTTTTCCTCTCAACATACTACCAGGGAAAAAAGTTGATGTTCAATGCATACATGGTGATGTAAAGGACTACCCTATGGCCAGAGTGGACATTGAAACGACGCATGGCACTGAGTCCCATGAAGTCGGCGTCGTTCGGGACTTGGTGCGTCCTATAATTATAGGCCGGGATTTCTGTCTGTTTTGGGATCTGTGGAGAAAGGGTTCTGAGGTCCTTAGCGAGAATGGGGAACCAGTAAACCCTAACAAACTACTGCCACACTCAGAAGGGGCGGAGTCTCAAACTGAGTCAATGAGGAGAAAAGAGGTGGCGGCGGAGGAGCCGAGGAACTATTGCCGGGTTCAGGGTTTGAACAGCGTATGTCGCGAATGGTGTACTGACTTTACATCTGACCGGGGGGCACTGAACTGTTCTCTAATAGTGAATGGAGAGTGTGTGAGTGGACTTCTAGACTCAGGAAGCCAGGTGACTCTGCTGAGCGACACACTCCCTGTCTATCTGATTCCCGGAAAGAAGATAGAAGTCCCTTGTGTTCATGGGGTCACTAGGGAGTATCAGGTAACCAGGGTAATCGTTGAGACGTCCACTATTATTTCTACCCATGATGTCCCTGTAGTCCCAGACTTACCATATCCTATAATAATAGGCCAGGATTGTAAATGGTTTTGGGAGGTGTGGGACGAAGCACTGGCTGAGTGCTCAGAAGGGAACCAGAATGACCCTAAGAGAAGCCCATCCCTGCAGGAGGCTGTAGTGGTTGCTGATAGTGTGGTGGGTAAAACAGAGGTAGCCACCCTAAAGTCAAAGATACCCAGTGCCTGGTGACCATAAGAAAGTGTGGCTCAGACCAAAGTGAGGACTTTGGGGTGACCAAATATAGGACCGCAGAAAACTGGGTAGCTCCAGGAATATGGGCCGACACCTGGTTAAGTGGGGACTTGCTGTTCCAAGATGACAGAGGGAGTGGGAATGACTCCTATGCAGACTGTAACTTAACCGCAAGTGAAAGCGAGTGCAGCAAGGTGGAGTCGGGTACAAGTGGTAGACCTCCTCCTCACCGCAGGGGCTGCAGGAAGGCCCGACAGCCTATGTTCTCTAAGAAGAGAAATAAGAGGGAAAGGATGGTGCCACATGTACTGGATAAAAGAGAGCAAGTCCATGAGATGGAGCTGCTTAAAGAGACAGTCGGGCAAGAAAGGATACGGAGACAAGGGATTGAGCAACGAGTGGAGGACCTGGAGAAGGAAGTCTCTAAAGTCCAAGGTCAACTGTCAGCGTGCCAGACGGCGACCCAAATCCTAGTGAAAGATACGGAGATGTTCAGAGCGGCCCAGGAGAAGCATCAGCAGAAACTTCTACGTAGAGAGGAGGAGCACCGCTGCTGGGCAGAGGAGCAAGAGAAAATTCTCAAAGAACTCCAAATAGAGAAGGAAGCTAATGCCCACCTCAGGAAATCCACGACAGTCCGGGAAACCGAACGGTTGCGATCTCCTGGTCCGAGCGTACGGGAGGAGAGTGAACTGGAGAAGATGACCAAAGAAGGGGCCTCAACGGAGGAAGAAAGTCAGCAAGGGAACCGCCACCTAGATGGCCTCCGCGAGAAGCAGAGACGTCGGGAGACAACAAGAAAACCTCCAAGTCGGAAGGGGTTGGTGAAAAACCTTGGGAAGATCCGGGTGCTCCTGGAGGTGCACCAGGGAAGAATAGAACAGCTAAGAATTGAAGAGGAGCAGATCAACAGACAGCTGCAAGAGTTGGGGGAAAACAGGCAGCCACCTTCAACCCGTAATATAGAGAGGCGCAGAAGTTCGCTTCAGAGTGAAAGTCATCGAAGTGAACTAAGACAGGACATAGATGGCCTGAAATGAGAGGTAGAGGAAGTGACACCTCAATTAGCTCAGGACTCAGTGACCTAAGCCAAACTGTGACAGACCAGTTAATTGTGGAGACGACTGAAAAGAGTTTCTAGTCGGTGAATGAAATGTGCCAAGCCCACGGCTTTAGGCAGAGGGGGGAGGTATGTAGCGATATGATGAACACATAGACAGATGGGAGAGTAGGGCATCACTATACCTTTTGTATGTGGTTTAAGGACCTGTGATGAGGTCATGGCCACATGACCAGTCATGTGTTCTGTGTTAGCTGGATGTCTGCGATATAAATGAGCCTACTGCTGACCACAGGTGTGAGTGGCTGGAGGTGTGGAGACCTCCAGTGTGTGTGCTCTGAGGAGACTACTCTGCTAGAGTACCAGGACTGTATATATGCCTTTTTGTTACTTTGTGCCAGAGAAGGCTGTTTTTGTTTTCTGTTATAAGCAGTTTATGTAGTTTGAATAAACTTGCTTGAAGAATCGAGTGAAGTCGCCCTCCAGCTTACCTCCGGTTGCACTCAAGCGAGGCCTAATCCTTACAATTTTTATTCTTTTTAATAACTTTTTAAAACTTTTTTACATTGTCCAGAGCATCAGAGCAGCATCTGACAGGCAGGGGAGGAGGCATGTCAGCCTCTGCTCTTATCAGGCACTCACAATCCACCTTCCCTGCAGGACCCTGTAGTTTTGTTGACTCTGGATGACAGTAACTATTGGTTTATAATTGTAGACATTGGGGCTTATGGAAGAACTGGAACCTCTCGAGTCTTCAATTCTTCCATTATGGGTCGGCGGCTGCGCAATCACCAGTTGGACCTACCACCACGTCAACTTCCAGGCTCCAATATTGAACCTGTGCCTTATGTTGTAGTTTGGGATGAGGCCTTTCAATTGTCCAGGCATTTAATGAGGCCATATCCGCAAAGAAACCTTGACCACCGGCGCAGGATCTTTCATTTGCGCCTATCACGGGCCCGGCAACTGGTGGAGTGTGCCTTTGGCATTCTTTGTGCAAAATGACGGGTCCTCCAGTCAGCCATTCAGCTGAGTGAAGCCAACATCAATAAGGTCATCAAAGCTTGTGTTGTCCTACATAACTTCATGAGAATGCATGATTGTGCACCATCTGATGTTGGTGAAGGTGTGGTGGACAATGGGGATAGGCCTAGCCCACATGTTTACACAGTATTTTGTGTCACCTTAGGGTGCTACTACCTGGCAAGATCAGGCATTATCAATGCTGTAATGTTGGAATGTGTGTCTATATAAATATGATTTTTCCCTTAAATTGCCTTTGTGTGCTCTGTTAATATTCATGACAGATGTTTTTGTTGTGTTCTTAAAGGAATTAATGAAAGAAGAGTCAAAACTTGCCATCTGAAAACTTTTTATATTGGCAAAATGTCACTTTGGCTAGTGACTACCATATTTGTTGCATATGGTTTTTGTTCTGATTCAGATTAGTGCAAATATGATTTACACAACAGGTTGAAAAATAAATATTAAAAAAATAACAAACATTTGTAGAAAAAATATAAACAAAAGTAACAAATTACAATTGGTGGTATGTTGGTGGAGATGAGGGCAGGATCCCAATATCTCTTTGTTGCTGGCTTGGGTGACCACCTTGACCATCACTCTGTTGGGGTGGATTTCCTTGGCCCTGAGGTGGCCAGGGTCAGGTTGCTGTGTTGCAAAATGGCCATAAGTAGAGTTGAGCGATACTTTCCGATATCAAGAAGTATCGGATCGGAATGGGTATCGCCAATACCCAAAAAGTATTGGCGATACCCGATACCGATACCGGAAATCCAATGCAAATCTATGGGACAAAAATATCGGAATTAAAAAAAACCCATTCTTGCCTTGTAGGTTAATTGTACATGAAGGAAAACAACAAAGAGTAATGTAGAATGTATTGGGGGAGGTGGAGGAGACATTAAAGGCATAGATGTTTAACCCAATCAAATGGAATAGCAGGAATACTTTTTTTTTTAAAGACGTTCGGATTGACAAAGAAATTAACTATGTTGTTAATCTTTTTTCTATTTTGGCACATATGTATGTTTCGCAACTTCCATGCTCTTCACCTTTTTTACTTATGCCACACTTTCTCCTTCATGATCTTCAGCAGCATCATCTTTTTCATCAAATTATTCTTCATCTTCACCTTATTTATCTTCTTCTTAAACTTCTTGCTATTCATCTTTTTGTTAACATTACTCATATTCTTCTTATTCAACTATTATTCTTCTTCATATTCAACTTCTTCATCTTCTTCCTATTCATCTTCTTCATCATATTCTTATTTGTGACAGACATTCCTGTAGTTGTACGAAGAAAAAATAGGAACAGCATCCAATCCAGGTGAAGTATAACAAGTCTTTATTCAGCCACCATAAAATATGACGTTTCGGCCATTTTCAGGCCTTTATCAAGTATACAAAAACAGGTAAAATGGTGTCCTTAAATGGTGTGGAGGAGCCAATCACCATCCAGGAACAGCCCATAATACAAATAGACATATATACAGAATATACAACGATAATCAATTTAAAACAGTGATCAAAGCTCAGAATAGTGACATCATAGAAAAATACAGCAATGTTATAATTGTGCATGTAATATGCCATAGATTACTCCATATAAACAATATCACCATTTAGTCTGCCAATCGATGAACTGTTACTGCACACTCCCATTTTGGTGCTGCACCAATCATGTACTCACTAGCAGCAGCGTCCTCCATATCCAATCAGTGTCAGTTCAGCAGCGCTTAGTCAGAGCACTTATCCAATAGCCCACAGGATAACAAATCGGGAGGCACACCTAACTCACTCCCCACTGTGTGGTAAACAAAGGCACATGTTCAGAAGTCATCATAGCAAACGCCCAGTGGATCATGTGAACACCAGCGTCATCAGACACCCAGTCACATGACCGCAAGCATCATCCGAGGTCTAATCACATGATAGTCCCATCATAAGCCTCTATTCCAGGCTGAAAACACTAAAATAGCGCGCGATCACCGGCATCATCCGACACCTGAAAAAAGAACACGCATGCACAATAAACTCTATCATTATTTATACTACTCCAGATATGTCATCAGGAAACCTGCAGGTCACATGACCGTCAGTATTGGCATAATGTAAGCAAGAGACCGCACATGCGGATCTATATAGAATGGAAGATTAACAATATAGCAGACGCCTAAAGAAATATATATAATATCTACAAAATAAATGATGTCATCAGGAACCATTAAGTCACCACTTGCTCCGATCACTCCAGATAATAATCCTACGAAAACAACAAACATAAGTAAAATATATATCTAAAAACAAACACAGAATATAGATGCAAAAATTACCTAGCACAAATATGCAAATTATATTCGATATTCAACCCTTTGGTTGCAATGTCTCCAAAACGGAGATCCACCGGAGTTCTTTCTGTTTAAGCAACTTAATCCTGTCGCCACCTCTCCTAAGGGGTGGAACCCCGTCAATAACTCTAAATCTCAGCTGACTGACCAAGTGTCCACATTCTACAAAGTGCTTAGATACCGGCAGTTCCATCATCTTCGTCCTGATAGTACTTTTGTGTTTACTTATCCTAGCCTTAACTTCCATCGTTGTTTCGCCTATATACATGAGTCCACACGGACACACGAGCATATAGATTACAAAGCTAGATGTACAAGAGTACCGTTCCTGGATCCGAAAGCGTTGACCCGTGCGTGAGTGGCCAAAACTGTCACCCTTGATCATATTGCCACAGCATGCACAATTCAAACATGGAAAATTTCCATTTTTTGGAGGGCCCAAAGTTAACTGTCTGGATATTTTGGAGAATCCAATGTCAGATTTGACCAACTTATCTTTCAAATTACGCCCTCGCCTATAAGAAAGCAATGGCTTGTGCGCAAATTCAGCTACTTCCGGTAAACCTCTATGTAATAGACCCCAATGCTTATTCAAGATATTCCCTATTTTACCAAAAACAGGGCAATAGGTAGAAACAAAAGGGACTCTTTTAGGGGAAATCTTAATACATTTGTTTCTCACATCTTCCAATGTTGTCTTCAAGGCTTTCTCCTTGAATTTTCTAAGATCCTTCTCAGGATACCCCCTTCTGATGAACTTCTCACACATCTGATCAAGCCTCCTGTCCAATACAGTCTCGTCCATTACTATCCTACGTACTCTCAGCATCTGACTCCAAGGCAGAGACTCTATCATTTTCCTCGATGATTACTATCAAAAACCAGGAGACTATTCCTGTCTGTGTCCTTTATAAACAAATCAGTGCATAACAATCCACTGTGCTTGTACACTAAAGTATCCAAAAATTGAATCTGGTCAAAGGATGTGTCATTGTGAACTTCAGCTCGGGAAATATCATGTTAAGATGACTATGGAAAGATACCAGATCATTCATGTTCCCCTCCCAAACACAAAAGATATCATCAATGTAGCGCCACCAGGCTCTGACATGGCGCCAGTGGATGGAATTGTACACATGCTGGTCCTCGAATACCGCCATGTAGATGTTTGCATAAGTGGGCGCCACATTGGACCCCATGGCGGTACCACGCAACTGCAGGAAAAATTCATCCCCAAAAAGAAAAAAATTCTTCTTGAGGACAAACTCCAACAGTGCCAGGACCAGCTGTGTACCACCTGGGGCCATGTCAGAGCCCGCCAGCGCCACACCAACAGCCTCCAAACCACGTTCATGTTTAATGGAGGTGTACAGTGATACAACATCAAACGAAACGAGAATAGTATCCTCTGTGATGTCCAGACCCTCAATCTTACTCAGAAAATGGTTAGTATCCATGATATAAGATTTAGCCTCAATAGCAAAATGACGTAACACTTTATCTAGAAAAATGGATACCTTACCACATAGAGAGCCCCGCCCAGACACAATTGGGCGTCCAGGGGGATCCATCAGATTTTTATGGATTTTAGGCAGGGTGTACAGAATAGGTGTCACTGGATACTCCACCAAAAGGAAATCAGAGAGTTTTTGGTCTATCAAACCATTAGATAATGCCTCATTGATCAGTATTCTCAATTCACTTTGAAAACAAGGTGTGGGATCTTTAGACAACTTAGCATAAACTGCCGTGTCCAACAATTGACCACAAATCTCAGCCCTATATTTATGGGTATCCATCACCACCAGGGCCCCGCCTTTATCGGCTGCCCTGATGGTGATAGCTTTGTTACCTGAGAGCCTATCCAACACCTGTCTCTCACTGTGTGTTAAATTCCCTCTTTTGAGTGGACCTACACCCTCACGTTTCAATCTAGCCATGTCCCTTTCAACCAATTGGATATATGATTCCACAAAATTATTTTTAACAGGAGGTTGAAAGTTACTTTTGTTATAAAGACCAAAATCATGTAAAGCAAAACCCCTAGGGGCATCACTAATTGCAGCAATAGGTGTGTCATCACTCTCATTGAAATATACTGCTAATCTTAGCCTTCTAAAAAAGGCAAAAAGGTCACATTCAATGTTAAACCAATCTGGATAATTGGAAGGGCAAAACGACAGTCCTTTGGATAATACATTATAGTCCACATCAGTAAGTGTGCAAGATGAAATATTTACCACTAAGTTCTTTGTTCTATGTGGCTCTCTTCTTCCCCTCGTTCCGGGTTCTCATGGACAGATTGCGGGAGGTGCACGGCATCTGATTGTCCACTTCTCTGTCGCCGGTGTTTCTTACCACCTCTCCTTGGCCTACTTTTGCCACATTGTCCATTTTTCCTTTCCCTAAAAAATGAGAAGAAGAAGGTACACACAAATTGGAATCGTCAGTGGAATCAGACTCTGCCGTGGTAAAACCGAATCTCTTCTGTTCCCTTGTTTGCTGTCTCCCCTTCTGCGGGGTTGTGCAAAGGAATCTGGTTTCCTATAGATAGTTCTGCGTGCTCCACCCTGCCAAGAAAAAACATGTCCAGTCCTGTAATCTTCAGCATCACGAAACCATTTCGTTTTTTTTCGTTTTCTCAATGTCACCACGAAATTTCAGTAGTTTCTCATCCAAGTGTTTCTTGAACGTGTACCATTCTTGTGCTGTCAACTGCATAGTCAATTGTTTCTCCAAATCATCGATTTTATTCTTCACCGATACCATTTCTGTGTGGAGAAACTCGATGTTCAAGAGCATTAGATCAAATGAATACTTATTAGTGATCGATTCAAATTTATTACAAAATTGCATATTGTCTGCCAGTAGTGTAGAGCCGCAGATGTGGCCTTAGTCCACGAGGTATCCTGTGAACCCTGTGATACTCGCACAGAGTCATGGCATGCAACTCGTGTGAGATATATTTTCTCCTCTCATTTTCATATCTCTTATTCAACATCTCTATGGTAGGTTTATTCAAAAAAGACTTCATCTGTGTATGAAAATATAGCGGCATTGTCCAGTTCACCCACCTCTGGTTCAAGTATCAAAGTCTCCATGACCGGTGCACGTCTGCCAGGATCCACAATCCACAAGTATTCAAGCAGCTGACAGCACTCGGGAGTTAGCACGGATGCACGTTCAGGCGTTCAAGGATCCAAATGAACAACAGTCCAACGAAAAAATAGGAACAGCATCCAATCCAGGTGAAGTATAACAAGTCTTTATTCAGCCACCATAAAATACGACGTTTCGGCCATTTTCAGGCCTTTATCAAGTATACAAAAACAGGTAAAATGGTGTCCTTAAATGGTGTGGAGGAGCCAATCACCATCCAGGAACAGCCCATAATACAAATAGACATATATACAGAATATACAACGATAATCAATTTAAAACAGTGATCAAAGCTCAGAATAGTGACATCATAGAAAAATACAGCAATGTTATAATTGTGCATGTAATATGCCATAGATTACTCCATATAAACAATATCACCATTTAGTCTGCCAATCGATGAACTGTTACTGCACACTCCCATTCTGGTGCTGCACCAATCATGTACTCACTAGCAGCAGCGTCCTCCATATCCAATCAGTGTCAGTTCAGCAGCGCTTAGTCAGAGCACTTATCCAATAGCCCACAGGATAACAAATCGGGAGGCACACCTAACTCACTCCCCACTGTGTGGTAAACAAAGGCACATGTTCAGAAGTCATCATAGCAAACGCCCAGTGGATCATGTGAACACCAGCGTCATCAGACACCCAGTCACATGACCGCAAGCATCATCCGAGGTCTAATCACATGATAGTCCCATCATAAGCCTCTATTCCAGGCTGAAAACACTAAAATAGCGCGCGATCACCGGCATCATCCGACACCTGAAAAAAGAACACGCATGCACAATAAACTCTATCATTATTTATACTACTCCAGATATGTCATCAGGAAACCTGCAGGTCACATGACCGTCAGTATTGGCATAATGTAAGCAAGAGACCGCACATGCGGATCTATATAGAATGGAAGATTAACAACATCTACATGGCGGTATTCGAGGACCAGCATGTGTACAATTCCATCCACTGGCGCCATGTCAGAGCCTGGTGGCGCTACATTGATGATATCTTTTGTGTTTGGGAGGGGAACATGAATGATCTGGTATCTTTCCATAGTCATCTTAACATGATATTTCCGAGCTGAAGTTCACAATGACACACTCCTTTGACCAGATTCAATTTTTGGATACTTTAGTGTACAAGCACAGTGGATTGTTATGCACTGATTTGTTTATAAAGGACACAGACAGGAATAGTCTCCTGGTTTTTGATAGTAATCATCCGAGGAAAATGATAGAGTCTCTGCCTTGGAGTCAGATGCTGAGAGTACGTAGGATAGTAAAGGACGAGACTGTATTGGACAGGAGGCTTGATCAGATGTGTGAGAAGTTCAACAGAAGGGGGTATCCTGAGAAGGATCTTAGAAAATTCAAGGAGAAAGCCTTGAAGACAACATTGGAAGATGTGAGAAACAAACTTATTAAGATTTCCCCTAAAAGAGTCCCTTTTGTTTACCTATTGCCCGTTAGTGGTGAAATAGGGAATATCTTGAATAAGCATTGGGGTCTATTACATAGAGGTTTACCGGAAGTAGCTGAATTTGCGCACAAGCCATTGCTTTCTTATAGGCGAGGGCGTAATTTGAAAGATAAGTTGGTCAAATCTGACATTGGATTCTCCAAAATATCCAGACAGTTAACTTTGGGCCCTCCAAAAAATGGAATTTTCCATGTTTGAATTGTGCATGCTGTGGCAATATGATCAAGGGTGACAGTTTTGGCCACTCACGCACGGGTCAACGCTTTCGGATCCAGGAACGGTACTCTTGTACATCTAGCTTTGTAATCTATATGCTTGTGTGTCCGTGTGGACTCATGTATATAGGCGAGACAACGATGGAAGTTAAGGCTAGGATAAGTAAACACAAAAGTACTATCAGGACGAAGATGATGGAACTGCCGGTATCTAAGCACTTTGTAGAATGTGGACACTTGGTCAGTCAGCTGAGATTTAGAGTTATTGACGGGTTCCACCCCTTAGGAGAGGTGGCGACAGGATTAAGTTGCTTAAACAGAAAGAACTCCGGTGGATCTCCGTTTTGGAGACATTGCAACCAAAGGGGTTGAATATCGAATATAATTTGCATATTGTGCTAGGTAATTTTTGCATCTATATTCTGTGTTTGTTTTTAGATATATATTTTACTTATGTTTGTTGTTTTCGTAGGATTATTATCTGGAGTGATCGGAGCAAGTGGTGACTTAATGGTTCCTGATGACATCATTTATTTTGTAGATATTATATATATTTCTTTAGGCGTCTGCTATATTGTTAATCTTCCATTCTATATAGATCCGCATGTGCGGTCTCTTGCTTACATTATGCCAATACTGACGGTCATGTGACCTGCAGGTTTCCTGATGACATATCTGGAGTAGTTTAAATAATGATAGAGTTTATTGTGCATGCGTGTTCTTTTTTCAGGTGTCGGATGATGCCGGTGATCGCGCGCTATTTTAGTGTTTTCAGCCTGGAATAGAGCTTATGATGGGACTATCATGTGATTAGACCTCGGATGATGCTTGCGGTCATGTGACTGGGTGTCTGATGACGCTGGTGTTCACATGATCCACTGGGCGTTTGCTATGATGACTTCTGAACATGTGCCTTTGTTTACCACCACAGTGGGGAGTGAGTTAGGTGTGCCTCCCGATTTGTTATCCTGTGGGCTATTGGATAAGTGCTCTGACTAAGCGCTGCTGAACTGACACTGATTGGATATGGAGGACGCTGCTGCTAGTGAGTACATGATTGGTGCAGCACCAGAATGGAGTGTGCAGTAACAGTTCATCGATTGGCAGACTAAATGGTGATATTGTTTATATGGAGTAATCTATGGCATATTACATGCACAATTATAACATTGCTGTATTTTTCTATGATGTCACTATTCTGAGCTTTGATCACTGTTTTAAATTGATTATCGTTGTATATTCTGTATATATGTCTATTTGTATTATGGGCTGTTCCTGGATGGTGATTGGCTCCTCCACACCATTTAAGGACACCATTTTACCTGTTTTTGTATACTTGATAAAGGCCTGAAAATGGCCGAAACGTCGTATTTTATGGTGCTGAATAAAGACTTGTTATACTTTCACCTGGATTGGATGCTGTTCCTATTTTTTCGTTGGACTGTTGTTCATTTGGATCCTTGAACGCCTGAACGTGCATCCGTGCTAACTCCCGAGTGCTGTCAGCTGCTTGAATACTTGTGGATTGTGGATCCTGGCAGACGTGCACCGGTCATGGAGACTTTGATACTTGAACCAGAGGTGGGTGAACTGGACAATGCCGCTATATTTTCATACACAGATGAAGATGCTAAAAGAATCCTAGCCAGAACACAGATAGATATGTCTTTTTTGAATAAACCTACCATAGAGATGTTGAATAAGAGATATGAAATGAGAGGAGAAAATATATCTCACACGAGTTGCATGCCATGACTCTGTGCGAGTATCACAGGGTTCACAGGATACTTCGTGGACTAAGGCCACATCTGCGGCCTACACTACTGGCAGACAATATGCAATTTTGTAATAAATTTGAATCGATCACTAATAAGTATTCATTTGATCTAATGCTCTTGAACATCGAGTTTCTCCACACAGAAATGGTATCGGTGAAGAATAAAATCGATGATTTGGAGAAACAATTGACTATGCAGTTGACAGCACAAGAATGGGACACGTTCAAGAAACACTTGGATGAGAAACTACTGAAATTTCGTGGTGACATTGAGAAAACGAAAAAAACGAAATGGTTTCGTGATGCTGAAGATTACAGGACTGGACATGTTTTTTCTTGGCAGGGTGGAGCACGCAGAACTATCTATAGGAAACCAGATTCCTTTGCACAACCCCGCAGAAGGGGGAGACAGCAAACAAGGGAACAGAAGAGATTCGGTTTTACCACGGCAGAGTCTGATTCCACTGACGATTCCAATTTGTGTGTACCTTCTTCTTCTCATTTTTTAGGGAAAGGAAAAATGGACAATGTGGCAAAAGTAGGCCAAGGAGAGGTGGTAAGAAACACCGGCGACAGAGAAGTGGACAATCAGATGCCGTGCACCTCCCGCAATCTGTCCATGAGAACCCGGAACGAGGGGAAGAAGAGAGCCACATAGAACAAAAGAACTTAGTGGTAAATATTTCATCTTGCACACTTACTGATGTGGACTATAATGTATTATCCAAAGGACTGTCGTTTTGCCCTTCCAATTATCCAGATTGGTTTAACATTGAATGTGACCTTTTTGCCTTTTTTAGAAGGCTAAGATTAGCAGTATATTTCAATGAGAGTGATGACACACCTATTGCTGCAATTAGTGATGCCCCTAGGGGTTTTGCTTTACATGATTTTGGTCTTTATAACAAAAGTAACTTCAACCTCCTGTTAAAAATAATTTTGTGGAATCATATATCCAATTGGTTGAAAGGGACATGGCTAGATTGAAACGTGAGGGTGTAGGTCCACTCAAAAGAGGGAATTTAACACACAGTGAGAGACAGGTGTTGGATAGGCTCTCAGGTAACAAAGCTATCACCATCAGGGCAGCCGATAAAGGCGGGGCCCTGGTGGTGATGGATACCCATAAATATAGGGCTGAGATTTGTGGTCAATTGTTGGACACGGCAGTTTATGCTAAGTTGTCTAAAGATCCCACACCTTGTTTTCAAAGTGAATTGAGAATACTGATCAATGAGGCATTATCTAATGGTTTGATAGACCAAAAACTCTCTGATTTCCTTTTGGTGGAGTTTCCAGTGACACCTATTCTGTACACCCTGCCTAAAATCCATAAAAATCTGATGGATCCCCCTGGACGCCCAATTGTGTCTGGGCGGGCTCTCTATGTGGTAAGGTATCCATTTTTCTAGATAAAGTGTTACGTCATTTTGCTATTGAGGCTAAATCTTATATCATGGATACTAACCATTTCTGAGTAAGATTGAGGGTCTGGACATCACAGAGGATACTATTCTCGTTTCGTTTGATGTTGTATCACTGTACACCTCCATTAAACATGAACGTGGTTTGGAGGCTGTTGGTGTGGCGCTGGCGGGCTCTGACATGGCCCCAGGTGGTACACAGCTGTCCTGGCACTGTTGGAGTTTGTCCTCAAGAAGAATTTTTTTCTTTTTGGGGATGAATTTTTCCTGCAGTTGCGTGGTACCGCCATGGGGTCCAATGTGGCGCCCACTTATGCAAACATCTACATGGCGGTATTCGAGGACCAGCATGTGTACAATTCCATCCACTGGCGCCATGTCAGAGCCTGGTGGCGCTACATTGATGATATCTTTTGTGTTTGGGAGGGGAACATAGAATGATCTGGTATCTTTCCATAGTCATCTTAACATGATATTTCCCGAGCTGAAGTTCACAATGACACACTCCTTTGACCAGATTCAATTTTTGGATACTTTAGTGTACAAGCACAGTGGATTGTTATGCACTGATTTGTTTATAAAGGACACAGACAGGAATAGTCTCCTGGTTTTTGATAGTAACATCCGAGAAAATGATAGAGTCTCTGCCTTGGAGTCAGATGCTGAGAGTACGTAGGATAGTAAAGGACGAGACTGTATGGACAGGAGGCTTGATCAGATGTGTGAGAAGTTCATCAGAAGGGGGTATCCTGAGAAGGATCTTAGAAAATTCAAGGAGAAAGCCTTGAAGACAACATTGGAAGATGTGAGAAACAAACGTATTAAGATTTCCCCTAAAAGAGTCCCTTTTGTTTCTACCTATTGCCCTGTTTTTGGTAAAATAGGGAATATCTTGAATAAGCATTGGGGTCTATTACATAGAGGTTTACCGAAGTAGCTGAATTTGCGCACAAGCCATTGCTTTCTTATAGCGAGGGCGTAATTTGAAAGATAAGTTGGTCAAATCTGACATTGGATTCTCCAAAATATCCAGACAGTTAACTTTGGGCCCTCCAAAAATGGAAATTTTCCATGTTTGAATTGTGCATGCTGTGGCAATATGATCAAGGGTGACAGTTTTGGCCACTCACGCACGGGTCAACGCTTTCGGATCCAGGAACGGTACTCTTGTACATCTAGCTTTGTAATCTATATGCTCGTGTGTCCGTGTGGACTCATGTATATAGGCGAGACAACGATGGAAGTTAAGGCTAGGATAAGTAAACACAAAGTACTATCAGGACGAAGATGATGGAACTGCCGGTATCTAAGCACTTTGTAGAATGTGACACTTGGTCAGTCAGCTGAGATTTAGAGTTATTGACGGGTTCCACCCCTTAGGAGAGGTGGCGACAGGATTAAGTTGCTTAAACAGAAAGAACTCCGGTGGATCTCCGTTTTGGAGACATTGCAACCAAAGGGGTTGAATATCGAATATAATTTGCATATTTGTGCTAGGTAATTTTTGCATCTATATTCTGTGTTTGTTTTTAGATATATATTTTACTTATGTTTGTTGTTTTCGTAGGATTATTATCGGGAGTGATCGGAGCAAGTGGTGACTTAATGGTTCCTGATGACATCATTTATTTTGTAGATATTATATATATTTCTTTAGGCGTCTGCTATATTGTTAATCTTCCATTCTATATAGATCCGCATGTGCGGTCTCTTGCTTACATTATGCCAATACTGACGGTCATGTGACCTGCAGGTTTCCTGATGACATATCTGGAGTAGTATAATAATGATAGAGTTTATTGTGCATGCGTGTTCTTTTTTCAGGTGTCGGATGATGCCGGTGATCGCGCGCATTTTTAGTGTTTTCAGCCTGGAATAGAGGCTTATGATGGGGCTATCATGTGATTAGACCTCGGGTGATGCTTGCGGTCATGTGACTGGGTGTCTGATGACGCTGGTGTTCACATGATCCACTGGGCGTTTGCTATGGATGACTTCTGAACATGTGCCTTTGTTTACCACACAGTGGGGAGTGAGTTAGGTGTGCCTCCCGATTTGTTATCCTGTGGGCTATTGGATAAGTGCTCTGACTAAGCGCTGCTGAACTGACACTGATTGGATATGGAGGACGCTGCTGCTAGTGAGTACATGATTGGTGCAGCACCAGAATGGGAGTGTGCAGTAACAGTTCATCGATTGGCAGACTAAATGGTGATATTGTTTATATGGAGTAATCTATGGCATATTACATGCACAATTATAACATTGCTGTATTTTTCTATGATGTCACTATTCTGAGCTTTGATCACTGTTTTAAATTGATTATCGTTGTATATTCTGTATATATGTCTATTTGTATTATGGCTGTTCCTGGATGGTGATTGGCTCCTCCACACCATTTAAGGACACCATTTTACCTGTTTTTGTATACTTGATAAAGGCCTGAAAATGGCCGAAACGTCGTATTTTATGGTGGCTGAATAAAGACTTGTTATACTTCACCTGGATTGGATGCTGTTCCTATTTTTTCGTTGGACTGTTGTTCATTTGGATCCTTGAATGCCTGAACGTGCATCCGTGCTAACTCCCGAGTGCTGTCAGCTGGTTGAATTCCTGTAGTTGTAATCTGTAAAAGTTTGAAGATTTCATCCTTCCGTTCTTGCTGTCACAAAACATTTAAATTACAACAGTATTTGTCCGCGTTCAGTTTAGCCTGCAGCAGCAGCAGGCATTTTCCAGGGCACCACGAGGAGGAACGGACTCACCCCCATACACTGCTTAGTCTTCTTCTGCTTATAATTTAGAGCATATATTTTGCTCATAATTTTGGTCTTATACTTAATGTTCTTCTGCTTTTTGTTCTTCTGCTTCTTGTTCTTCTGTCTCTTGTTCTGTATCTTGTAGTTTGTCTCAATCTTCTTTGTCCTGTTGGTGATCTTCTGGGTACTGTTTTATTTCTTCTTTGTGATGGTGTTCAGGCTCGTTGTCTTGATGGTCGTCGTCCTTGGGTCGTCGTCTTCTTCCGGGTGGTCTTCAGGGTCGTCGTTGTCTTCAGGGTCGTCGTCATCGTCTTCAGGTCCTCGTCTTCAGGGTCCTCGTCTTCGGGCTCGTCGTCTTCTTCGGGGTCATCGTCTTCTTCGGGTATTCTTCAGGGTCGTCGTCTTCAGTGTTGGAGATCCAGAGTGATTACCCAAAAAACATTTCAAAAATCTTCAACTCGGAAATGTAGCTGAAGGTACAAGAAGGCTGAGTAACTTCCGACAACCAGCTGACGGTACTGGAACCCGGACGGGTATCAGATGGTACAAGAGACAATGGAAGTAACGAGGACCAGCTGACTGTGCTGGAACCCAGAGGGGCAGCAGAAGGAAAAGAGCCAATGGCACAACGAGGACCAGCTGACGTTACTGGGACACGGTTACTAAGCAGGAGGTACCTGTGCTCCAAAGCACTACCAAGGACCAGCAGACGTTGCTGGAACTCGGATACTGAGATGGAGGCACCTAGGCCAAAGGCACTGCGGAGAACCAGCTGACGGTACTGGAATCCGGACGGGTAGCAGAAGGTACAAGAGCCAATTTAAGTAACGAGGACCAGCTGACTGTGCTGGAACCCGGAGGGGCAGCAGAAGGAAAAGAGCCAATGGCAAAACCGAGGACCAGCTGACGTTACTGGGACACGGTTACTAAGCAGGAGGTACCTGTGCTCCAAAGCACTACCAAGGACCAGCAGACGTTGCTGGAACTCGGATACCGAGATGGAGGCACCTAGGCCAAAGGCACTGTGGAGAACCAGCTGACGGTACTGGAACCCGGACTGGTAGCAGAAGGTACCCAAGAAAATTTAAGTTGACAGGCCGCGAGCTGGCCGCAGTTACCGAATCCCACAGTCCTACAGTGGGTGGTTGTCCTATTGTCACAACGGAAACAGCCTTTATTTACATATCCCGCAGCACACATAGGAAGCACCTAAACTGCAGGCACCATAGAGTCGGCTAACCCGACAGCAACACGACAGGACAACTTATTGGAGGCTAAGTGACGTTGACACTGCCAGGAAACAGCTGGCGTGCTGTAACCAGGCTGGGCAGGAGTGAGTACCCGTGCCAATGACACTTCCGAGCAGCAACTGGCGTTGTTGGAGCCCAGGGATGAGGAGAACAGGGTGGAGGCAGCAGGACTTTTTGCCGTTCACACAGCAGGGGAACAGCTGACATTACTGAACCCCAGTAACAGAGGAGCAAGTGTTGACTGTGCAAACAGCACTTCCGAGCAACAACTGGCAGTGTTGGAGCCCAGGGTTGAGAGGAGAACCGGGTGGAGGCAGCAGGACTTTTTGCCATTCACACAGCAGGGGAATAGCTGACATTACTGAACCCCAGTAACACAGGAGCAAATGTTGACTGTGCAAACAGCACTTCCGAGCACCAACTGGCGGTGTTGGAGCCCAGGGTTGAGAGGAGAACAGGGTGGAGGCAGCAGGACTTTTTGCCGTTCACACAGCAGGGGAACAGCTGACATTACTGAACCCCAGTAACACAGGAGCAAGTGTTGACTGTGCAAACAGCACTTCCGAGCACCAACTGGCGGTGTTGGAGCCCAGGGTTCAGAGGAGAACAGGTGGAGACAGCAGGACTTTTTGCCGTTCACACACCAGGGGAACAGCTGACATTACTGAACCCCAGTAACACAGGAGCAAGTGTTGACTGTACAAACAGCACTTCCGAGCACCAACTGGCGGTGTTGGAGCCCAGGATTGAGAGGAGAACAGGGTGGAGGCAGCAGGACTTTTTGCCGTTCACACAGCAGGGGAACAGCTGACATTACTGAACCCCAGTAACACAGGAGCAAGTGTTGACTGTACAAACAGCACTTCCGAGCAACAACTGGCGGTGTTGGAGCCCAGGGTTGAGAGGAGAACAGGGTGGAGGCAGCAGGACTTTTGCCGTTCACACAGCAGGGGAACAGCTGACATTACTGAACCCCAGTAACAGAGGAGCAAGTGTTGACTGTGCAAACAGCACTTCCGAGCAACAACTGGCAGTGTTGGAGCCCAGGGTTGAGAGGAGAACCGGGTGGAGGCAGCAGGACTTTTGCCATTCACACAGCAGGGGAATAGCTGACATTACTGAACCCCAGTAACACAGGAGCAAATGTTGACTGTGCAAACAGCACTTCCGAGCACCAACTGGCGGTGTTGGAGCCCAGGGTTGAGAGGAGAACAGGGTGGAGGCAGCAGGACTTTTTGCCGTTCACACAGCAGGGGAACAGCTGACATTACTGAACCCCAGTAACACAGGAGCAAGTGTTGACTGTGCAAACAGCACTTCCGAGCACCAACTGGCGGTGTTGGAGCCCAGGGTTCAGAGAGGAACAGGGTGGAGACAGCAGGACTTTTTGCCGTTCACACAGCAGGGGAACAGCTGACATTACTGAACCCCAGTAACACAGGAGCAAGTGTTGACTGTACAAACAGCACTTCCGAGCACCAACTGGTGGTGTTGGAGCCCAGGATTGAGAGGAGAACAGGGTGGAGGCAGCAGGACTTTTTGCCGTTCACACAGCAGGGGAACAGCTGACATTACTGAACCCCAGTAACACAGGAGCAAGTGTTGACTGTACAAACAGCACTTCCGAGCAACAACTGGCGGTGTTGGAGCCCAGGTTGAGAGGAGAACAGGGTGGAGGCAGCAGGACTTTTTGCCGTTCACACAGCAGGGAACAGCTGACATTACTGAACCCCAGTAACACAGGAGTAAGTGTTGACTGTACAAACAGCACTTCCGAGCACCAACTGGCGGTGTTGGAGCCAGGATTGAGAGGAGAACAGGGTGGAGGCAGCAGGACTTTTTGCCGTTCACACAGCAGGGGAACAGCTGACATTACTGAACCCCAGTAACACAGGAGCAAGTGTTGACTGTACAAACAGCACTTCCGAGCACCAACTGGCGGGTTGGAGCCCAGGGTTGAGAGGAGAACAGGGTGGAGGCAGCAGGACTTTTGCCGTTCACACAGCAGGGGAACAGCTGACATTACTGAACCCCAGTAACACAGGAGCAAGTGTTGACTGTGCAAACAGCACTTCGAGCAACAACTGGCGGAGTTGGAGCCCAGGGTTGAGAGGAGAACAGGGTGGAGGCAGCAGGACTTTTGCCGTTTACACAGCAGGGGAACAGCTGACATTACTGAACCCCAGTAACACAGGAGCAAGTGTTGACTGTACAAACAGCACTTCTGAGCAACAACTGGCGGTGTTGGAGCCCAGGGTTGAGAGGAGAACAGGGTGGAGGCAGCAGGACTTTTTGCCGTTCACACAGCAGGGGAACAGCTGACATTACTGAACCCCAGTAACACAGGAGCAAGTGTTGACTGTGCAAACAGCACTTCCGAGCAACAACTGGCGGAGTTGGAGCCCAGGGTTGAGAGGAGAACAGCGTGGAGGCAGCAGGACTTTTTGCCGTTCACACAGCAGGGGAACAGCTGACATTACTGAACCCCAGTAACACAGGAGCAAGTGTTGACTGTACAAACAGCACTTCTGAGCAACAACTGGCGGTGTTGGAGCCCAGGGTTGAGAGGAGAACAGGGTGGAGGCAGCAGAACTTTTTGCCGTTCACACAGCAGGGGAACAGCTGACATTACTGAACCCCAGTAACACAGGAGAAAGTGTTGACTGTAAAAACAGCACTTCCGAGCACCAACTGGCGGTGTTGGAGCCCAGGGTTGAGAGGAGAACAGGGTGGAGGCAGCAGGACTTTTTGCCGTTCACACAGCAGGGGAACAGCTGACATTACTGAACCCCAGTAACACAGGAGCAAGTGTTGACTGTGCAAACAGCATTCCGAGCACCAACTGGCGGTGTTGGAGCCCAGGGTTGAGAGGAGAACAGGGTGGGGGCTAGCAGGACTTTTTGCCGTTCACACAGCAGGGGAACAGCTGACATTACTGACCCAGTAACACAGGAGCAAGTGTTGACTGTACAAACAGCACTTCCGAGCACAACTGGCGGTGTTGGAGCCCAGGGTTGAGAGGAGAACAGGGTGGAGGCAGCAGGACTTTTTGCCGTTCACACAGCAGGGGAACAGCTGACATTACTGAACCACAGTAACACAGGAGCAAGTGTTGACTGTGCAAACAGCACTTCCGAGCAACAACTGGCGGAGTTGGAGCCCAGGGTTGAGAGGAGAACAGGGTGGAGCTAGCAGGACTTTTTGCCGTTCACACAGCAGGGGAACAGCTGACATTACTGAGCCCCAGTAACACAGGAGCAAGTGTTGACTGTACAAACAGCACTTCCGAGCAACAACTGGCGGTGTTGGAGCCCAGGGTTGAGAGGAGAACAGGGTGGAGGCAGCAGGACTTTTTGCCGTTCACACAGCAGGGGAACAGCTGACATTACTGAACCACAGTAACATAGGAGCAAGTGTTGACTGTACAAACAGCACTTCCGAGCAACAACTGGCGGTGTTGGATCCCAGGGTCAAGGAGGATGTGTAAATAATATATACAGTATTTGCCTTGTTACGTTGCAATTAAAAATGTAGATACTCCAAACAAGAGAAAGATAACCTTTACTACCATAAGATGATGATTTTAATTAAACAAACGTATATAAATAAAGAATTGACAAACATAAATGCATACATTAACATGTCTAACAGCAATGCAAACCAAATAAAATTTTGGTAATGAATCTGATATACGGTTTTAAATAAAAGCATACAAGTACATTTCAGAATCCATTAATGATGGATAAGTAACAGTATGTACACCTGTTATATTGTATAGACAATGAATGTAGGACTTAAAAACGTCATCAGCATTACAAGTTATCTGTGACATAAAAAAAAATTTCATTCGGTGAATAATGTCACTAAACCGTTTCTACAAATATATTAAATATCCATCATGTAATACTCATAATATGGGCCAATAATCATTTTTAGGAACAAATATAACTTTTAAAAAGTGCATAGTACATTGTGAAATTGCTATTTATGCCTGACTGTGGACTTGCAAGCATGACAACGGATAGATAAGGTATATATAGATGAGACTGCATAGCCACAGATGGTGAATGGCGATCTAATACTGTACCTCAATAAAGTGTGCGTCACTACTCCAGATCTTTTTTCATATAGCTTTATAAACTGGGTACGTGCATGTATGCTTGCGCCTTTGTTTGGACGCACAGACTGTCTTCGTGCTGTCACGCGTTGGGTAGTGGAGCGTCTGTGCGTCTTATGACGCAGACTAACATTCACGTTGCGCATCGTTCATCATCGCTAGCGTACAGACAACACAAAGCCGTTGTCATGACAGCTTTACTCAGTAAACATGCACCTATGATGAAACATACACGCATGTGCCCTATTAGAGAAGAAGCTACAAGAAAAACGCGTGTGAGGTGTGCCGCAGCCTTTTTTTAAGGTACAGTATTATATCGGCATTGTACAGGTGTCGCTATTCAGTCTGATAACTAGATATCATTCACCTTTTCTATCACTTGTCGTTGTTTCAGCACCACTTGCAGGTATATATTTTGCTATTGTCACTATTCACAATTTTCTTTTTCGAGGTAATGCATGATTTGTGGCCCTGATTATCAGGATTACATGATGGACCTATATTATATGAGGTGTAAAATTGTTAAGTAAATATGTCTATTTTTGAATGACACAAAGATAAGTTATGATGATGAGGATTAGTCCTACATCCATTGTTTGCACTATAGTAGAGGTGTACATCAAGTTCCTTACGCAACAATGGATTATTAAATTTACTTGTATGCCTTCATTTAAAACCCGAGAACACTGAAGGCTAACCTTCGCACTGCAGCTGTTGTCAAAGTTCAACCCACATTATGCACTTCCAACCTTGCAGCATTTGAGTCATGATGTGAGTTGGATTTTTCAAAGTACTGGAGTGACAAGGTTCGCCATCAGTACCCTATAGCATAAGTAGGCTTTTGTGTTTGCATTTGTGTTCAACATGTGCATATCTGCAATAATATGTTCAAATTTGTTAGTTAAGATTTGTGACAAAGACTAATCATTTTATGGTTTTTAAAGGTGCCGTTTCACTCGTTTACAGCATAGAAATAATGGTTTAGCCTCATATGTATGTGTACCACTAGCCACTTTGACTTGTCATGTTGTTTTCAGCATGTGTAGGCAGCAGTTATTATTGCCGGACACACAGCAGGGGAACAGCAGGCGTTACTGAACCCCACAAACACATCAGCGATTGTTTGGATCTGTGCATCCAACACTTCCGAGCAGCAACTGACGGTGTTGAAGCCCAGGGTCAAGGAGGGTATTGAAATAAAATATAGAGTTGTTGCCTTGTTACGTGGCACTTGGAAATGTATGTACTCACAACAAGGAAAACTTAAGCTTTACTAGGACAATAAAATGATGAATTTCAATTCCAAAATAAAAATAAACACCCTTAAAATATAAATGCATATAAGCACATGCCAACAAGAAATGGAACACCACACCACCAACAATTTATTTTAAAAAATATAGGGGTTGAAATGAATGAATACAAGTCCATTTTTGTTTTTATTAATGATGCGTAAGGAACGGTATTAAAACCATAATATAGTGCAGACAATGGATTTAGTAATAGAAAGCATCATCATTAAAATTTATAAGTGACAGTCACACAAATTGAAATACTTTCATTTATGAAAATTGGTACTTCGGACACCATATAATACATGTCCAGCATGGACTCATTGATTTAATTACGCATTAATGTAATATGAAAAAACAAATTTTATAAAAATACAGCATGCATTGTCCAAATTAAAGTGTGTGCCTGCAAGTGGAGGTGAAACAAAGGCAACGGATAGCTAAGGTATATACTATGTCTGTATCAGACAGTGCATAGCCTCTGATGGCGAATGGCGATGTCATACTGTACGTCAATAAAGGCTGCGGCAGCACTCATGCACTTTTTGCTTTTACACTGTTGAAGAGGGGAAAAGCATGCATGTTTGCGCAAGGCTTTATCCGCCAACACTAGCTTCCTACTGTCACGCGTAGGGTAGGGTAGCGTATGGCTATTATATGACTCTCTCTAGCAGTGAGGTTACGCAGCGTTATTCTGCCGTAGGCCGCAACAAAGACGACATCAGTAATGATTTACTGTCTAAACATCCACCTAGCAACGAAACAAGCACGTTCCCTCTTCAACAAGCTACAAGAAAAACCAGCATGATGGGTGACGCTGTCTTTATTGAGGTACAGTATTAGATCGAGATTGTCCATGAGTAACTATGCACTGTGATACCTATATACCATTATCAATTTATATCTGTTGTGGTTGTTTCAACAGCACTAGCAGGTATAACTACCTATTGGCAATATGCATGATGCACTTTCTAGATGTAAAAAATTATTATTGCGCCTTATTATCAGGTCTAGATGCTGGCCATTTCATAAATGGTGTGTGAAGTTACAGTTGTCCTCAGTCTTAGTATTTTAATATGTCTGTCAGATATAGAACTCATGATGATGATGATATGATGATGTTTTTGATTCGTACAGCCATTGACTGCATTATCTTACAGTCGAGATACCGTTCCGAAGCAGCATTAATGGATAATGATGAAATGTACTTTTATGCATTCATTTCCAAAAGTAAACCCTATGTATTATTTTTGGTTACCATTTGTACTCGCCATGTGCATATATGCGCTGTGATGGCAAATTAATATTTGTACATTTTTCAGATTCAAATTAATCATTTTAGGGCTGGAAAACTTTAATTTTTCCTGTTTTGAGCATAACAATCAGGGTGACGGCTCTTCCTATGTGGAGCAACTTAGGGCATGTGTTGTTCTGTGCATGTGTAGGGAACAGGAGACTTCTTGCCGGACACACAGCAGGGGAACAGCTGGCGTTACTGAACCCCACTAACACTATAGCTTGTGTATTGGTCTGTGGACACGGCACTTCTGAGCAGCAACTGTCAGTGTTGTAGCCCAGGGAGTAGAGTTCAGGTGGTAGAAAGATGAACATAACAGGAGACATGGATAACGTTGCCAACCAGTTATTTAATCTGAAACCGGACAGGCAAATTCAGGCGAGATCCATGCCTTGTTCATTTTCAGAAAAGTAAGCCGGTCTACATTATCGGAGGATAGTCGCATGCGACGGTCTGTTAGTACACCACCTGCAGCACTAAAGACGCGCTCCGATAATACACTGGCAGCAGGGCAAGCCAGCACCTCCAATGCATACTGGCTAAGTTCTGGCCATGTATCCAGCTTAGAGACCCAAACTTGAATGGGGAAGAGCCATCTGGGAGTACAGTGAGAGGCAAGACATGTAGTCTGTCACCATCTTACGAATAGTTGCCTCCTGCTGACTGGAGCCGTCTGGGATGGTGTAGACATTTGTGGCGCTGACACAAAACTTCGCCACATTTGGAACATACTGGTCTTGCCCTGTGCAGAGGCGCTGCTTCTGCTCCCTCTTGTTGCAGAGCTGTCTCCACTGCCTCGACGCACAGAGCTGCTTTGTAAAGCAGTAGCAGCAGCAGTGCTCTCGGCTGGAATGGAGAACATGATGGATTGCACCAGTGTGTCTTGGTACTCCCGCATTTTACGCTCCCGGTTCAACAATGTAATGAGGCTTTGTAAGTTGTCCCGGTAGCGAGGGTCTAGGAGGGTGTACACCCAATAATCAGACGTGGTGAGAATGTGGGCGATGCGGCGGTCGTTTCTCAGGCACTGCAGCATGAAATCAACCATGTGCTGCAGACTCCCAACTGGCCAAGGAACACTGTCCCCTCCAAGAGGCGTCATCTCTGCCTGCTCTGCATCACCCCACCCTCGCTCTACATACTGACTAGAGCATTGTGTACCTCCCTCTGGAGCAATGTCTTCCTCCTCCATTGACTCCTCCTCATCCTATCACAAAGTGACCCCTGACTAGCCCTTTGTGAGGAACCACGTTGCGCTGACTGTCCAGAAGGTGATGGAATTTGTGACTCCTCATCCTCCACCTCTTCCAAAACCTCATCACTTAGTGCTTGCAGTGTTTTTTGAAGCAGGCAGATAAGGGGGACAGTTAGGCTGACTAGTGCATCATCTGCACTCGCCATCCGCGTTGACTCATCAAACGCACGCAAAACGTGGCAGATGTCCTTCATAGAGGCCCACTCAGTAGTGGTGAAGTGTGAATGGCGCAAATTGCGAGTTGATTGCGCCTGATGCAGCTGATACTCCATTACTGCTGGCTGATGCTCACACAACCGCTCCAACATATGTAACGTGGAATTCCACCTGGTGGGTACGTCACATATGATGCGATGTTCAGGAAGCCGAAATCTGCGTTGCAGAGCTGCAATGCGCGATCTGGCCATGCTGGAACGTCGCAAGTGAGCGCACTCTAGGCGGACCTTGTGCAGCAGTGCATCAAGATCCGGATAGTCCTTCAAAAAACTCTGCATGACCAAGTTGAGCACATGTGCCAGACATGGTATGTGAGTGAGGCTGCCAAGCCCCAGAGCTGCCAGCAGATTTCGGCCATTGTCACACACTACCAAGCCTGGCTGGAGATTCGCTGGCAAAAACCACACGTCGCTCTCCTGCTTTATGGCATTCCAGAGCTCCTGCGCTGTGTGGCTTCGATTCCCCATGGAAATTAATTTCAGGACGGCCTGTTGACGTTTGGCCACGGCTGTGCTCATATCGGTCGTAACAGGTAAGCGTTCACGGGTCCACGTGGAGGTAGACCGTGACGGCTCCTGCAGCGATGATTCTGAGGAACTGGAGTAGGAGGAGGAGTCAATGTGTACAGACTGAATTCCTGCAATCCTTGGAGTTGGCAGAACACGTACAGCACCACTCGCAAGATCTGTACCCGGCTCCATAACATTAACCCAATGGGCAGTGAGGGAAAGGTATCGTCCCTGGCCATGGGTACTGGTCCACGCATCGGTGGTCAGGTGGACCTTGCTACTGACGGCGTTTAGTAGCGCATGTTTAATTTTTCCCTCAACATGCTTTTGCAGACCAGGGACGGCTTGCCTGCTGAAATAAAATCGGCTGGGCACATTGTATTGTGGGACTGCCAATGCCATTAAGTTACGGAAACTGTCAGTCTCCACCAGCCTGAATGACAGCATTTCAAGGGACAGGAGTTTTGCAATGCCAGCATTCAGAGCCTGTGCTCAGGGATGGTTTGCCGAGTATGGCCGTCTTTTCTCCCATGCCTGTGCTACCGATGGCTGTACAGTGGCCTGGGAGTGTGAGGATGACAGGGAACTTGCAGCTGTGGGTGGAATAACACTGGGTCTCTGGACAACAGTGACAGAGGTTCTTCCATGGCGATCCTGTGAGGAAGCCGAACCAGCTGTGTGTGAGCTGGTGCAAGAGGCTCCAACACGAGCTGAAGATGTAGGTGGTGCTGTAGGTTGGCCTACGTCTCCAGTGTGTCTTTGTAACTCAACCACGTGCTTGGTCCGCACATGTTTCCACATATTAGTGGTATTGAGGTTACTGGCACTTTTACCTCTTTTGACTTTTTGATTACACAGCTTGCATTTGACATAGCAAATATCTGCAAGTGTGTCAAAAAAGGACAACGCAGTGCAAGTCCTGGGAGCGCCCGTTTTGGCTTTTGGAAGAGAACTGCTCCGAACGGGTGCCAAAGTGGAGGCTACAGGCAACTGAGTCTGCAGCCTACCTCTCCCTCCTGTTTGGACCAGTTGGGGCAATCTCTTCCTCAGAGCTGCTCCCACCACCTTCCTGTTCCTCACGCCATGTTGGGTCTTGGACCTCATCATCTCCACTACCCTCTTCCAACACCTGCTGCTGTTGGGTGGTCTGGCCAGCACCATGCTCAACAGAAACTGGCACCTGAGTCTCATCATCATCAGATGCGTTCTGCGGTGTGCTGACCATCGGCACTGGCTCACCCGCCTCTTCAGATTCAGAGAGACAAAGCTGTTGCGCATCACTGCATACTCCCTCTTCTTCACATTCCAGAATGCTGCTTGGCTGGGCCACTGTTTGCAAGCCAACAGATTTTGAGAACAGAAGCAGAGACTCAGCTGGCTCCTGTACAGAGCTCTCTGACTGCCTGGGCAATTTGGCAGGCGGTGAAGAGACAGATGGTTGCTCAACAGTGCTCTGGTCCTGAGAGGAGATGGAAGCAATTGAAGTCGATGCGTTGGCTGCCATCCAACCTACAACGGTTTCAATTTGTTCTACGCCGAAGCTCCTACAAAAGTGCGCATAAAGGAACGCTCACGGGGAAAACTGGTGGATGCTGTGTCACTGGGGGCGGCAGCAGCCACAGAATCCCCACGTCCTCTCCCTGCTGAAACTCCACGCCCACGACCACGTGCCTTACTCCCTGCCTTCTTCATCTTGGTAGATTGATAAAGAAAGGCAGAAAAGTTATAAGGCCTAAGTGTGCTTATTCCTCAGAGACTGCAGTGAACACTGCAGACAACTGTTCACTAGCTCTGAAAGGCTCCTTTGTGTACTTCTATAGTGTTTGCAACCAATGTATTGGATACGGATGGAAGCGCGTCACACTAATAGATTTGAGTTTTTTGAAATAGAATGGAGCAGCACCAATTAGACAAAAATTTAAAGGATGAGGCAGTGACACACGCTCAGCAGACTAAAACCAGCAGTGTTTGAAGAACTAACTGTAGCGTGATCTGCACTCAAAAAAAGAAACCTCACAGACTGCCGTGAACACTGCAGACAACTGTTCACTAGCTCTGAAAGGCTCCTTTGTGTACTTCTATAGTGTTTGCAACCAATGTATTGGATACGGATGGAAGCGCATCACACTAATAGATTTGAGTTTTTTGAAATAGAATGGAGCAGCACCAATTAGACAAAAATGTCAAGGATGAGGCAGTGACACACGCTCAGCAGACTACAACCAGCAGTGGTTGAAGAACTAACTGGAGCGTGATCTGCACTCAAAAAAAAAAAAATCACAGACTACAGTGAACACTGCACACAACTGTTCACTATCTCTGAAAGGCTCCTTTGTGTACTTCTATAGTGTTTGCAACCAATGTATTGGATACGGATGGAAGCGCGTCACACTAATAGATGACTGTTAATTTCAATTGAATGGAGCAGCACCAATTACACAAAAAAAAAAAAGAGTCAGTGAGTGACACGTGCAGATGACTACAAACAGCGTTGGATGCAGAGCAAACTGCAGCGTCACCTGCACTCACAAACACACACCTTGCACAGAGCTGTGAAAACAACACTGCAAGGAAAAAGGATGATTTACACAGCGGTTTCTCAAATAGCCTGCCTACAGAGCAATTCACAAAAACGATATCTGTAACTGTCCCTCAGAGTCAGCAGAGCAGCGTTCTGTCCCTAACTTTATTCACAGCACAGTGAAGCTAAAATGTCGGCGGCGCCTTTTATAGTGCATTCTGAATTCATTTCAGCAGCCAGTCACAGCCATGCCATTAGTTAACATTACAGGATGTGCCCACACTTCTTAGGATTCCTCATTGGCTGAATAAAATCACACTGCCTCTCAAAGAATTATGGGAACTTCCGATTCCGGTATACGATATAGGAAAAGTATCGGAACTAAGTATCGGAATTCCGATACAGCGAATATCGGCCGATACCCGATACTTGCGGTATCGGAATGCTCACTAGCCATAAGGATAAAGGATATTATAATCCTGGGGATGATGGTAGCCATGTGCATCATACCCCCCCAATATGGCCATGTCATCCAAATCCAGGTTGGGACCAGCCTACAACACTGGATCTGTACAAGTGGTAATATTGGACAGGTGGGTTATAGGCTGCCATTTGACCCTGTTATTGGCAAGGTTGGTTTTGGGTGGGAATCGGTTGAGGTGTAGGCGCACGTACAGGAGGTACCTCAGATCCTAATTGAACATGTACATTTGAGTGGGAGGAAAGGCAAAGAAGGTTACGGGGTGAGAGCTGCCACCTCTCAAGGAAATCAAACACCTCATATGGTGTATTGGGGGATGTGCATGCATCAATTAGGATCTGAATGCATCCTCGCACACGTAGCCTGACCTCACGAGGTAGGGGACGTAGGTACCCAGCCAGGCTGCGGGAATAAGCCTCTTCACCCTCATCCAGGGGGCCCTTGCCCTGGACAGGTAATTTAGGACCCCTGTGTCCACATGCCTCAGGGTATCAGAGACAAGGTTCTCTCTCCCACAGCGGGATATGGCAGCAGGCTGGGGGAGCCCTCCAGACGTACAGTAGGGCTGCTGCTGTTGCCTGGTTCATCAAGGCTGCCGGGTGCTGGTGCAGCTGGTGGGTCAGGTCCTGGTACAGGAACTGAAACAGGTCCTGGGGCAGCTGGTGGGTCAGGTCTTGGTGCTGGTGGAGCTTGGGGTTTGCAGCTGGGAGGCTCAGAAGATGGGCCAGCCACCTCTTCACTTCCCCGACCGGGTCTATAATGGCCTCAGAATCCGACCCTGTCTCTCTCTCAGTGAGGTTGGACTGATTTCTGTTAGGAAATTAAATTTTAATAAAAAAGGTTGGAGATCTGACCCTAGACAGCATATGTGTAATGTGGTGTGATGTATGTACTTACGGTCTGAGATCCAGAATAGGAGCCAAAAAACCAAGACGGTCAAAATAAATGTATTTGCGCTTGGTCGGTGCTGCAGCCCCACTCCTGGCGCTCTGCTGATGTTCCCGCCTGTACTGGTCATGGATGCTGCGCTAGAGTCTCATGACATCTTCAACTGCAATGTGACATATAATTTCATTATTACATTGCTGCCAATTGACCAAACATTTTCTAGAAAAATATTTAGAGTTGAGAGTCCTCAGTGGTTGATACCTTTTAATGGCTAACTGAAAAGATGGTAACAAATTGCAAGCTTTCGAGACTACTCAGGTCTCTTCATCAGGCATAGACTAATACAACATCTAAATATTTTTCTATCTACTGGCTAACACGGTACAAAGATATACATCTTTACTGTATCAAACATTTTCTAAACATTTAACATAGTCATGGGGCCTAGTAGGGTGTCAGTTTAATAAAACCTTAGCGCTTAAAATCAATCATTCCAAAATACCCATAACATGATTTTAGGGGAGACTGGGAAAAATTCTACGTTCTGGCCTTTAAGATGATTGGACAAAAATTAGGTAACTTACTCATTTGGTGCTGTCCCTCACGTGGGTGTTCTGAAAAATCAGGAAACATCTGGCCACAGATGCGCCTCCATGCCACCTCTTTTTGGCCCAGTCGGAGTAATGTGCATCCCTTTGGTCCCAAATTTTGGGGCCTTTACAGGACCAAAATGATGAGCATCTCTACATTGATGTGTGTTGACATGCTGCAGGACGCCGTGGAGGCGTTCTTCTGGGATGTCTGGTGCACTTTTTGAGCTAATTTGCATGTCTAAGCTTCCTGATTAATGGCTTGCCCCATTTCCTGTGAGCTGGAGAAGTCTTGCGTATTTCTCGCAAGTCACACGTGTGGTTCGTGTGTAATCCTTATTTTTCTCGCCCCCATAGACTTGCATTGGCGTACTACGGGCGTAATAGGCTGACAATCGCAGCATGCTGCAATTTTTTGGCCTTAAAATACGGGCAAGAAATATACAGATGATGGGAGCTGCCCCATAGAGAAACATTGGTCCGAGTGTAATGCGTTGTTTTTACGGCTCTCACTCGTCCGTATTCCTCTCTAGTGTGATGCTGGCCTAATACTTGGAATGTTGGATCGTTTGTCCTTTTTCTCCTTGTTGTTAATGATATTATAGCAGCGATTTATCTCATTATATATTAGTCCAATATAGTGCATATTATAGTTAGCATTTTTGTAATTAGATTACAGTATAAGTATGCACATAATTTCCATGAGTTTTTATGCCTCATTATAGGCATAGTGCATGGATCCCTCAGGTTAGTTATCTGTGAATGAAAATATAGGGGGCTTCCACGTTACTGATAGCACAAAGGCTCTGGAAAAACGCTATGGCTCATCACCCCTAAAAGAAATCCAGCGAATTCTGCGCTCTCAATTCAAAATGTCCACCTCCCTTCTGACCCCCAGTGTGCCTATACTTCATTTAGTGTCCACATTTTGCCATTTCTGTAGAGATAGGAGCACATTTTATTTGAGTCCACAAACTATTATTCAAAAATGTATTCTCCAAGACTCAAATGGCACTCCTTCCCTTTTGAGTCTTGCTGTGTGGCTAAGCTGTGTTTTACAGCCACATATGGGGTATTTCTACATTTAGCAGAAATTGTGCGACAAATTTTGATGCAATTTTTACCTATTTTCCCATATGAAAATGTAAAATCTAGGGTTAAAACTAAATTTTAGTGGTAAATATGTAATTATTTTTTCTTCAATGCCCAATGGTATAAAATTTTGTGAGACACATTTGATGTCAACATGCTTACTGCACCCCTATATAAAGTCAATTAGGAGGTGTAGTTTGTAAAATGGAGTCATTTATGGAGGGATTCTGCAGTTCTGGCACCTCAAGGGATATCCCAATGTGACATGGCACCCTCAAACCATTCCAGCAAAATCTGATCTCCAATCTGATCTCTAATCTGAATTACAGCACATTTCCATCTGAGATATACATTGTGCCTCAAAAGTAGTTTTCAAACACATATGGTGGATTGGCGTACTCAGGAGAAATTGTACTATTAATTTTCTCCTATTACCTCTTTGAAAATTTAAAACTTGGGCCAAAGCAACATTTTTGTGGTTACAATTGTAATTTTCCATTTACTCAGCCTAATGTTATACAATTCTGTGAATGACCTGAGGGTTAAAGCTCACTACACCCCTAGATGAATTCCTCAAAATGTGTAGAAAAATATTTAGAAATGAGAGTCCTCAGTGGTTGATACCTTTTAATGGCTAACTGAAAAGATGGTAACAAATTGCAAGCTTTCGAGACTACTCAGGTCTCTTCATCAGTCAAAGATTAATACAAAATCTGAATAATCACATATTTATACACAACACAGCACAGAAGCAATGCAATAGGTAAGACAAGTGACGTGAAGCAGAACTGTCATTATGGGAGATAGAGATGAACATAAATATTGGAACAGTTCATAGATAAGGAGTGTGAAAGTTTTATTGCCCTCTGATTGGGGTCTGGTAATGTTTATTGATGCCCCCACAAGATCTTTGGAGCAAATTCCTTAATTGATGTAGATAGACATAAATCCATGCGACACGTTCATTCCTGCACTGAGAGTGTCAAAGGTCATCATGAGTTTATATTCGGAGACTCTCCTGTGTCTCTGAGAAGTGAAATTACTTTTCAGTACCAGTAATTTCATGTGTGTGGTATTATGATCAGGCATACAAAAATGTTTTGCCACAGGTAGATCCATTCTTTTTTCTCTTATTGTGTGGCGATGAGAATTCATCCTTGTTCTCAGTTTTTGCCCGGTCTCTCCCACATACAGACCCCCAGTTGGACATTTAGTACATATAATTAGGTAAACCACATTAGATGTGATGCAGCTGAAAGTACCTGGGATCTTGTAGTCCTGATGTGAGTTGGGGATCTTTATCTTGTCCATGGTCATTATAAATGGACAGGTTTTACATTTTTTCTGCTTGCAAGGAAAGGTTCCTGCAGCTGTTGGAGAGGACAGGGAGCTTCAGACAATGATGCTTCTTAGATTTGGGAGCTGCCTAAAACACAGTAGTGGGGGGTCTGGAAATATGGATTGTAATCGGGCATCTTTTTGTAGTAAAGGTTGTAGTTTCTGTGCATCTCCCCTTAGCACCTCCAGATTTGGATTGTAGGTGACTACTAAAGGCACCCGAATATTTTCTTCTTTAACTTTCACACTTCTTATCTATGAACTGTTCCAATATTTATGTTCATCTCTATCTCCCATAATGACAGTTCTGCTTCATGTCACTTGTCTTATCTATTGCATTGCTTCTGTGCTGTGTTGTGTATAAATATGTGATTCTTCAGATTTTGCATTAGTCTTTGCCTGATGAAGAGACCTGTTTAGTCTCGAAAGCTTGCAATTTGTTACCATCTTTTCAGTTAGCCATTAAAAGGTATCAACCACTGAGGACTCTCAATTCTAAATATTTTTCTATCTACTGGCTAACACGGTACAAAGATATACATCTTTACTGTATCAAAATGTGTAGTTTCACTTGTGGGAGTTTCTGCTGTTTTGGCATATCAAGTGCTCTGCAAACGTGATATGGCATCCACTATCTGTTCCAGCCAATTGTGTGCTTCAAAATTCAAATGGTATTCCTTCCCTTGTGAGCCCTGCCGTGCACCCAAACAGTAGTTTTCCACCACATATAGGGTATAGGTGTACTCAGGAGAAATTGCACAAAAAATTGTATAGTCATTTTTCTTCTGTTGCTCTTGTGAAGATGAAAAATTTGAGGCTAAAGCTAAATTCTGTGGGAAAATGTATTTTTTCATTTTCACGCCTCAATGTTATAACATTCTGTGAAGCATCTGTGGGTTCATGGTTCTCACCACACCTCTAGATAAGTTCCCTGAGGGGAGTAGTTTCCAAAATAGGGTCAATTGTGGGAGGTTTCCACTGTTTAGGGACATCAGGGTAGATGCAGCATGTGTCTGCTATCTATTCTAGCTTATTTTGTGCTCCGAAAGTCAAATAGTGATCCTTAACTTCCAAGCCATGCCGTGTGCCTAAGCAGTAGTTTTCCACTACATATGGAGTATCGGTGTACTCAGGAGAAATTTCACAATACATTTTATAGTCCATTTTCTCCTGTTATCCTTGTGGAAAAGAAACAACTGGGCCTAAAGTAACATTTTTGTGGGAAAAAATAAACTTAACATTTTTTCTTTCAACATTGTTTTAATTTCTGTGATGCAACTAAAAGGGTAATAAACTTCTTGAATGTGCTTTTGTGCACTATGAGGGGTACAAAATTTTGGTATTTTCTGTCACATAGGACCCTCAAAGTCACTTCAAAATTGTTTTTGTAAATTTTGTTGGAAAAAATAATTTTTTTAACCCTTCTACCATCCTAACAAAAAATTATGTTTCAAAAATAATTCTGATATAACCTAGACTAGTGTAAATGTTAAAACACAAAAATTGATCTTGGTTTGAGTTGGTATACATGCAGCATATAAACACATGTTCACATCGGCCACAAAAACATACAAAACCTACAAGAAACAAAATGAGCTAAAACCCTGCTGTAACTAAATAAGTAAAAAGCAAAAATGCATTTGAATAACACAGAGTACTTAGTAATACTGTTTTTGATCAAAAATAGCTTAAAAGCCATCCCACCGTTGACAAGGTGACTCTGATCGGGACGGTCCTACACTGTCTAATATTAACCCCTCTGTGCCATCCAACATACTATCCCATCCATGAAACCCGTGACAATCTGACCATGGACGGGATAGTACGTCATGGCCTTTAATGCGACATCGCGACTTAAGTCGCGGTGATCGCATTAAAATTCCGACGCCAGCTTACCTCAGGAAAGATGGCGTCAGCATCCCAGGCTGCATCCTCCCCCGTCCGGCCTCCCGATCGCTGTGATTGGCTGTTCAATTTTGAACAGCCAATCACAGCCTTTCTCATTGTTTCAGCCAATCAGATTTGCTGAAACAGTGAGATCCCAGGCTAGGATCGAGTACCAATGTACTCGATCCTAGACCTGGGCCTAAGAACAGTCAGACCCCCCATGATTGGCGCGATCGACGATCACATCGATCGCGCCAAACGCAGGGCACAGCTGCGTTATATCCACGCTGTGCCCTGCCAGTACCTGCCTGGATCGGTGCAGTAATAGCACCGATCCTAGGTTAGAGCCTAGCACAGGGCCTGTAGGGCCTGCAGCTTCTGATTGGCGCGATTGATGTCATCTTCGATCGCGCCAATCACAGGGCACAGCAGCAGTGTGACCGCTCTGTGCCCTGCTTGCTGACCTGCCGAGGACCTGCCTAGGAATCGGAGCTGTGAGCTCCGATTACTAGGCCGGTGCCTAGCAACCTGCACAACAAAGGTCTGCTCTGAATGGTGGGATTGATGTGATCATCGATCCCACCAATGACAGGTCACAGCAGCGATGTGACCGCTCTGTGACCTGTCTGCAAACTGGAACTGACCTGTCTGACCACACTGCAGGGGTCCTCACACTTGCTGAGGATTCCTGCAGAGCGGTCACACTGCCAGATCTCCTCCTGTGCTGGGCCTTGTGGTGCCACAGTAGCCTGTGACACCACAACTCCTGCTAAAAAGAAAGAGAAAAAGAAGAAAGAAGAAAGAAGAAAGAAGAAGAGAAGAAAGAAGAAGAGAAGAAAAGAAGAGAGAAGAAAGAAGAGACTACAAACGTGAGTTTTTGAGCCCCGATCCCTGCCCGATCCACCCCAATCCCCCATTCACCCCTCCCCCCTTCCCTTTCCCCCTCTTTTTACCCCCCTTTGTGCCGCCTCTGCGCACATTTAGGAACCGCCGAGTGTTGATTGGTGACGCAGTTCACCGATCAACACTCGTGCTCGCTTTTCTTTTGCACCCCCCTCCGTGCGCACATCCAGGAGCCGCGAACTTTGATAAGTGACAGCGGTCACTTATCAGAGCTCATGCCTGCCGTTTTTTTTTTTTTTCACCCCCCTTTCCGCCACTCCCGTGCGCACATCCAGCAGCCGCGGAACTTTGATAAGTGACAGCGGTCACTTATCAGAGCTCGTGCTTGCCTTTTTTTTTCACCCCCCTTTCCGCCACTCCCGTGTGCACATCCAGCAGCCGCGGAACTTTGATAAATGACACCGGTCACTTATCAGAGCTCGTGCCTGCTGGTTTAGACTTTTTTTCACAGGCATTTTTTTTCCCTATTCGCTTTCTTTTCTTTTAGCTTTTAGCGGAACCGCCACGCAGACGCCCCAGGACAGAAGATGAGGCAGCGCCCACCCCTGAAAATGAACCGGCGCACCCCTCTTCGAACCCCGTATGGACCTCGCCCCCTGAAAATTACGAGCCACTGATTTCTGATTTTGTGGCAGAATCAGGAATCAGGTTTGACTCCACCGGCCTCACAGAAATAGACTTTTTCAAAGTCTTTTTCTCTGAGGATTTAATTAACCTCATGGTGGAGCAAACAAATTTGTACGCTCAGCAATTTTTGGCGCAAAACCCCATGTCATCATTTTCCAACTGGTCTCCTGTAGACGCAGTTGAAATTATGCAGTTTTGGGGCCTGGTCCTCCATATGGGGATCCTGAAGAAGCCAGAAATTCGGCAATATTGGAGTGTTGATATTTTATACAACACTCCACTGTTCCAAATGGTCACGTGTTTTGAGGCCATCCACAAATTCCTGCATTATAATGATAATGCACAGTGTCCCCCATGAGATGACCCCAACTTTGACCGCCTGTTCAAAGTTCGGCCGGTCATCGAACACTTCAACAAAAAGTTTGCTGAAGTGTATGTGCCCCAAAGGGACATCTGCGTGGATGAGTCCTTGGTTCATTTTAAGGGACGGCTCGGATTCCACCAGTACCTGCCCAACAAGAGGGCAAGGTACAGAATCAAACTCTATAAGCTGTGTGAGAGTACCTCAGGGTACACCCACAGCTTTAGAGTTTACGAAGGAAAGGACACCAGGATTCAACCCCCTGAGTGTCCCCCCGTCCTGGGAGTGAGTAGGAAAATTGTGTGGGATTTGGTGCACCCACTGCTGGATAAAGGTTATCACCTTTACACTGATAACTTTTATTCCAGCATCCCACTCTACAAATCCCTCTCTGCGCGAGGTACCGCAGCCTTCCGTACCGTCCGCAAAAATCAGAGAGGCCTCCCAAAGACGGTACTTGGGCAGATGCTCAGAATGGGTGAGAGCAGAGCCCAATGTAGCGACCACCTGTTGGTGGTCAAGTACAAGGATAAGAGGGATGTCCTTCTCTTGACCACCATACATGGTGATGGTAGCGCCCTCAGCACTGTACGGGGTACCTCTACACAGGTCTGCAAACAGGACTGTGTACTTGGGTACAACAAATACATGGGGGGTGTTGATCTCTCCTATCAACTCCTCCAACCGTACAGTGCTTTGAGAAAGGCCAAGGTGTGGTACAAGAAGATGTCCGTGCACATCGTCCAAATGGCAATGCTCAACGCTTTCCTGCTGTCACGATGAGCACGCAACAGCGATACAACGTACCTTCAGTTTCAGGAGGTAGTGGTTAAGGCCCTGATGTTTGGCGCTTAGGAAGGAGCGGGCCCCAGTACTTCCAGAACTGAAGGTGCTCGTATCATACCAGGTCAGCATTTCCCGGGGGTGGTCCCGCCAACTGGAAAAAACGGTAAGCCGCAAAAAAGGTGCCGAGTGTGTTACAAAAGGGGAATACGCAAGGGCACCACTTACCAATGCAACACCTGCCCCGAAAAACCTGGCCTGTGTATGAAGGATTGTTTCAAATTGTACCACACCTCCATGCACTACTAATTTACTTTACAGGAAAGATTAGTTCCAGAAGGGGGAACATTTAGAAAAGTTCCTTGGGAGACTACTTTCAAAAATTATGTCACTTGTGTTTTTTTTTTACTGTTTAGGCACATCAGGGGCTCTGCAAACGGAACATGACGCCCGCAGACCATTCCATCAAAGTGTGCATTCCAAAACGTCATTACTTCCATTCTGAGCCCCGACTTGTGCCCAAACAGTTTTTTCCCACATATGGGGTACCAGTGTACTCAGGACAAATTGGACAACAACTTTTGATGTCCAATTTCTCCTGTTACCCTTGGGAAAAATTTTTGTGAGGTAAAAAGTAGGATTTTTTATTTTCACACCTTGGCATTATAAACTTTAGTGAAACACTTGGGGGTTCAAAGTTCTCACCACACACCTAGATAAGTTCGTTAGGAGGTCTCGTTTACAAAATGGGGTCATTTGTGGGGGTTTCCACTGTTTAGGCACATGAGGGGCTCTGCTAACGGAACATGACGCCCGCAGACCATTCCATCGAAGTCTGCATTCCAAAACGTCACTGCTTCCCTTCTGAGCCCTGCTGTGTACCCAAACAGTAGTTCCCCCCAACATATGGGTTATCAGCATACTTAGGACATATTGGACAACCACTATTGGGGTCCAATTTCTCCTTTTACCCTTGGGAAAATAAAAAATTGGGGACTAAAAATTACTTTTGTGGAAAAAAAAATATTTTTTTTCACACCAGGGCATTATAATCTTTAGTGAAACACTTGGGGGTTCAAAGTGCTCACCGCACACCTAGATACGTTCCTTAGGGGGTCTAGTTTCCAAAATGGGGTCACATGTGGGTGTTTTCCACTGTTTACGCACATCAGGGGCTCTCCAAATGCGACATGGCATCCTTTCTCAATTCCAGCCAATTTTGGTTTGGAAAACTCAAACGGCGCTCCTTCCCTTTTGAGCCCTGCTGTGTGCCCAAACAGTGGTTCCCCCCACATATGGGGTATCAGCGTACTCAGGACAAATTGGACAACAACTTTTGTGGTCCAATTTCTTCTCTTACCCGTGGGAAAAAAAATTGGGGACTAAAACATCATGCTTGTGGAAAAAATATGATTTTTTTTCTTCATGGCCCTACATTACAAACTTGCGTGAAGCACTTGGGGGTTCAAAGTGCTCACCACACATCTAGATAAGTTCTTTAGGGGTCTAGTTTCCAAAATGGGGTCACATGTGGGGGGTTTCCACTGTTTAGGCACATCAGGGGCCCTCCAAATGCTGCATGGCGTCCGTTCTCAATTCCAGAAAATTTTGGTTTGGAATAGTCAAATGGCGCTCCTTCCCTTTCGAAACCTGCCGTGCACCCAAACAGTGGTTCCCCCCCACATATGGGGTATCAGCGTACTCAGGACAAGTTGGAAAACAACTTTTGTGGTACAATTTCTCCTTTTACCCTTGAGAAAATAAAAAATTGGGGACTAAAAACATCATGCTTGTGGAAAAAAATATGATTTTTTTTCTTCACGGCTCTACGTTATAAACTTGCTTGAAGCATTTGGGGGTTCAAAGTGCTCACCACAGTCTAGATAAGTTCCTTAGGGGGTCTAGTTTCCAAAATGGGGTCACATGTGGGGGGTTTCTACTGTTTAGGCACATCAGGGGCCCTCCAAACGCGACATGGCGTCCTTTCTCAATTCCAGCCAATTTTGGTTTGGAAAAGTCAAATGGCGCTCCTTCCCTTTCGAGCCCTGCCGTGCGCCCAAACAGTGGTTCCTTCCCACATATGGGGTATCAGCATACTCAAGACAAGTTGGACAACAACTTTTGTGGTCCAATTTCTCCTCTTACCCTTGGGAAAAAAAATTAGGGACTTAAATATCATGCTTGTGGAAAAAATATGATTTTTTTTCTTCATGACTCTACATTATAAACTTGCGTGAAGCACTTTGGGGTTCAAAGTGCTCACCAACATCTAGATAAGTTCATTAGGGGGTCTAGTTTCCAAAATGGGGTCACATGTGGGGGGTTTCCACTGTTTAGGCACATCAGGGCCTCTCCAAACGCGACATGGCGTCCGTTCTCAATTCCAGCCAATTTTGGTTTGGAAATGTCAAACGGCGCTCCTTCCATTCCGAGCCCTGCCGTGCACCCAAACAGTGGTTTTCCCTCACATATGGGGTATCGGTGCACAACAACTTTATCTGTCCATTTTCTCCTTTTTCCCTTGTGAAAATAAAAAAAATGTTTGTAAAAGATAATTTTTGTGACTAAAAAGTAAAATTTTTATTTTTTCCTTCCACGTTGCTTCAGCTCCTGGGAAGCACCTGAAGGGTTAATAAACTTCTTGATTGTGGTTTTGAGTACCTTGAGGGGTGCAGTTTTTAGAATGGTGTCACTTTTGGGTATTTTCTGCCATATAGACCCCTCAAAATGACTTCAAATGTGAGGTGGTCCCTAAAAAAAATGGTTTTGTAAATTTTGTTGTAAAAATGAGAAATCGCTGGTCAAATTTTAACCCTTATAACTTCCTAACAAATAAAAATGTTGGTTCTAAAATTGTGCTGATGTAAATTAGACATGTGGGAAATGTTATTTATTAACTATTTTCTGTGACATATTTCTCTGTTTTAAGGGAATAAAAATTCAAAGTTTGAAAATTGCAAAATTTTCAAAATTTTCGCCATATTTGCATTTTTTTCAAAGATAAACGTAAGTTATATAGAAGAAATTTTACCACTAACGTGAAGTACAATATGTCACGAGAAAACAATCTCAGAATCACGAAGATCCGTTGAAGCGTTTCAGAATTATAGCCTCATAAAGAGACAGTGGTCAGAATTGTAAAAATTTGCCTGGTCATTAACGTGCAAACCACCCTTGGGGGTGAAGGGGTTAAAAACCTTACCATGAGTCAAAGTTGACCTCAGTGTGTGAATAAGGGCAGACAAAAGGACCGGGTCCCAACCAGTAGACACCAGTCTGGGGAAGCTTATAAATGTAATTTCCAGCTCAGGTAAGGGAGGCTACACCCCGGCTTGCACAGAATGCATAAATACAAAGAAAAAACACAAAATTGAGCTTGTTTTGTGTTGGTATACGTGCAGCACATAAACGCATGTTCACATCCGCCATGAAACATACAAAACCTACAAGAAAGGTTTTTGCTCATTTTGTTTCTTGTAGGTTTAGTGGTAAATGTTATTTGTTAACTATTTTAGTGTGGTATAATTAACTATCTGATTTAAGGGCATAAAAATTCAGTGTGTAAAAATTGTGAAATTTTAATATTTTTTGTCAAATTTTCTGATTTTTCATAAATTACTACAAATCAATCATTTCAAACAAAATTTACCACTAACATAGAATGTGTCTTGAAAAATATTCTCAGAATCCCTGGGATATGTTGTATTGTTCCACAGATATTATCTCATAAATTTACGATGGTCAGAATTGTATAATTTGGACAGGTCAGGAAGGTGAAAACAATCTTTGGAGTGAAGGGGTTAGACTATATATTTTGAAACACCAAAGTTTTTAGAGTAAAATATACCTAGTTTCAGTTGTACAGTCAGGTTCTGATTCGTGCTGCCCATGGTTTGAGCTGCTTGAATCAAGTGACAGGTTCCCTTTAAAACACTTGAAAGTGTGCACAAATTTTTCTAGAGTGAATCACTGACTGGACATGACATGAGAAAGACAATGTTATTTTTAGGTTGTTCTCATTAAAACAGAGAGGTCATCGTGTATCAACAATTCTGTGGATCATACTGGTGTGTGTAAACATATGAGATGCAAGAACTTCTTTACTCTCAGTAGGATTTAGCTTTAATTAATTCATTGATATTCTTTAGAAAGAAACCAGATTTATATTGGAAGAATGAGATTAGATGACACCAATGGATCTCAGGTAACACAAATTTTACATATTTATGACTTGTATTGTGATTCAAAAGTCTTTTTAAATGGTTCCTGTTGTTCCAGCAAACTGGATAAATCAATAGCACAAGTGAATATTAGAAACTTTGTAATATATTTTAATATTGAAACATTCTTCTTTTTCTGGTTATCAACTACTTCCAGCCGCAATCCCTCCTGGACTCATTCATTCATTCTGAAAAAAAATGCTAAAATCTATATTATCCCTTATTCAGATGTCAGTGATTATTATTGTACATAAAAAATAGTCTGAGTTTCATCAGTGTTTTTCTTTAACCTCTTAAAGGGAATCTGTCACCCTAAATTGGCAGGATATTTAAATGATGGCAGTCAGGTCAGATGGGCAGTGTTTTGGGTACTTGCCTTAACATGTTGTTTGCCGCTGTCTCCATTATTTCTGGGAATTGTAGTCGTTGCCCTCCATATAACGCGCCTGCGCATTGCAATCTGCGGGCAAAGCATACTGCGCGTGCGCAATTCAAGATTGCAATGCGCAGGTGCGTTATATGGAGGGCAACGACTACAATTCCCAGAAATAATGGAGACAGCGGCAAACAACATGTTAAGGCAAGTACCCAAAACACCGCCCATCTGACCTGATTGCCATCATTTAAATATCCCGCCAATTTAGGGTGACAGATTCCCTTTAACAACCGCAGATACGCCTTTTAACAGCAGCAGGTAAGGGTACTTATTCCTCAGTGCCAATTTTAACGGTGCTGAGAAATAAGGGTGTAGCACCCCTCAGCGTCAGAAAATCTCTGGGGTCTTGGCTACCGGAGGTAGCTGAGACCCTGGAGAACATGATCAGTGCCAGTTTTCAAAGTCCCCTGTGATGTGATTGACGTTATTCACCGAATAACGGCGATCACAAGAAAAAAAAAGTTTGATTTCAAATTAATTTTTCTCTTTTCTGATATGATCTAGCATATTAGAGAAAAGAGAATTGGGATCCCTCAATGCCTCCCGTTACTTCCGCCATCCCCGGACCCTCCTGATCTGTCTCCCAGCCCTTCGCCTCATTTTCCTGAAAAAATGGCCGGCGCATGCGCAGTGTGCCCGCCAAGATCTGCTGGCCGGTACCCAGCAACAAAAGGGAATTTTTCATATTAGTTCCTTTTGATCACTGTGATAGACCCTATCAAAGTGACCAAAATAAAAAAATAGTAAATCAAATCCACTTTTGTCACCTCCTTAGTTAGGAAAAAAATTATATAATACATTTTTAAAATATTTTCATTCTTTGAGGTTAGGGTTAGGATTGAAGTTAGGGTTGGGGCTGTGGCTATGGTTGTGCTAGGGTTAGGGTTGGGGTTAGAGTTGTGTTAGGGGTAGGACTGGGGTAAAGGTTGTGTTAAGGTTGGAGTTAGAAGTGGGGTTTTCCTAAAAAAAAATGATGACGATCTGATGGCTAGTTTTGAGCACAAGTGCTGCTATTCGAGTTTGCATCAGGTGGTCGGGTATGCACGGAGTATCACGAATCCCCGCATGTTTTTTGGGGTGTCTAACAGCCGTAAAACAAGTGGGGCAGGGACTTGAGCATGTCACTCGAGAGCCCGTGATCCCACGATATTTGGTGTATACCCGAGCACCCAATGCAAACTGGAGCAGCGAGCACTTGCGCTCAACACTGATGACAACATATTCAATATGACAACCTAATGTTATCAAATTCTGTGTCGTACCTGTGGGTTCAAAATGCTCATGACACTCCTGTATAAAATCCTTGAGGGGTGTGGTTTCAAATGGTGTCACTTGTGGGGGAGTTTCAAGTGTTTAGGCACATCAAGGGCTCTCCAAATGTGACATGGCCCCTACTCTCTATTCCAGCCAATTTTGCTTCCCTTCCAAGCCCTGGTGTTCACTCAAACAGTGGATTTCTCCCACATGTGGGGTATCAGCGTGCTCAGGAGAAATTGCACAACATATTTTGTGGTCCATTTTATCTTGTTTCCCTTGTGAAAATAAAAAAGTTTGGGTCTAAATTTAATTTTGTATGAAAAAAGTTAAATGTTATTTTTTTTATTGCACATTGCTTCAGTTCTCAGGAAGGAACTGAAGGATTAATAAACTTCTTGAATGTGGTTTTGAGCACCTTGAGGGGTGCATATTTCATGATGTCATTTTTGGCTACTTTCTGTCATATAGACCCTCAAAGTCACTTCAAATGTGATGTGGTCCCTAAAAAAATGATTTTGCAAGTTTAGTTGGAAAAATGAGAAATCGCTGGTCAATATTTAACCCTTATAACTTCCTAATAAAAAAAAGTTTCCAAAATTATGCTGCTGTAAAGCAGACATGTGGGAAATGTTATTTATTGACTATTTTATGTGACAATAATCTGATTTAGGGCACAAAAATTAAAAGTTTGAGAATTGCAAAATTTTTGTCAAATTTCCATTTATTTCACAAATAAGCACAAGTCAAATTGAAGAAATGTTACCACTATCTTGAACTACAATATGTCATGAAAAAAATAGTCTTGGAATCAGTGGGATCCATTGAAGTATTTCAGAGTTATTATTACATAACGTGACAGTAGTCACAATTGTAAAAATTGGCTTGTCATTAAGGTCAAAACTGGCTTGGTCAGTAAGGGTTTATAGATTTTCTTCAGAGTTTGGTCAGTGTGTCAGGTTTTGCTTTCAGGATTTGATCAGATTTTCATCAGTTATTCTTAAAAACAAATTCTTAGGGGTTTCTCCCATCCAAGTGCTGTCCATTTTTTTCATGGAACCATAGACTTGCACTGCTGTTTTTGATCCAACATTCAGATCAATATTAGACAAGTTTAAACAGTTTTGTGCTGATAACTCTATTCAAGGATTAAATTGGACATGTGAACTACCCCCTAGACTATTATAGATAAGAATGATCTCCATGAAAACAAACATAATAATAATAATTTTATTTCTATAGCGCAAACATATTCCACAGCACTTTACAATTCAGAGGGGACTTGAACAGACAATAAAAGCCATTACAGCATAACAATAATCACATAAATCAACAGATTCCAAGAGGAATGAGGGCCCTGCTTACAATCTATGAGGAAATAGGGGAGACACGAAAGGTGGATGGGAACAATTGATTGTATTGTACGGACCAGCCATAATTAGTGTTGAGCGATACGATAATGCAAATATCGGCTATCGGCCGATATTAGCTCTATCGGCCTTTCGATAATTCGTTTCGATATTTTCGTCTTATCGAATACCGTAATCGGATTTGTCACTGTCACTGTGAGTGTCCGTCGGTCGGGTCTGTCAGGAGTCAGCGGTACTTACCTGGCAGAAGATCTCCGGCGGTCACGTCCTGGACTGCTTGATGGCCGCCATTATCTTCTCCCTGGCGGTCACATGCAGTTTTTCGCGATAACTGCAGTGACTGCAGGATAATCCCGGCCGTAAACCAGTCCGATGACGTCACCGCCGGGGAAGCAGGTAATCAGCTGTGCTGCGCCGGGATTCTGATGTAGCAGAGCTGGATCGTCGTGGGACACTCGTTACTATGGACTGCGTCGGTCAGGTGGTATTCTTTTTTTTTTTTATTTTTTTACAGGAGATCGATGGCGTCGCAGGATGAGAATGTAATAAAAGTAATGAAAAATGTGTTTTTTTTTTTTTTATTAAATTAAAAAACTTTTTTATTAACATTCACCCGTCCGGGTACATAAACAATTTAACTATTTACATACAGGGACCCTGTCCGGGTTATTTATAATTCTTTGGCAGGGGTGTTACAGGTACCACCTGGTACTCTTCTGATGCTTGCCAAACATCCGAGGCACCAAGGACCACCAGGACCTGATGACGTCATGTGGCCTGTACAGTCAAGTCGTGACCCGCTATCTGGGTCTGTGTGGCCACCTCTTTCATCTCCCTCCGGGTCTGGAGCCCTATGTCACGGACTGAACGAACCCCAGGGGGCCTAACAGGCGCGGGTACGGGCCAGCTATACTTATCATGTCCATAGCTGGGGCTGCTGAGGAGACCACTGAGGGAGGCTTGGGAGATTTACGGCGTGGGGTGGGCACTTTTGCAGAGGCCTGGATGTGGGAGGCTGAAGGCTCCGAGGGTCTCACAGGTTCCTGACACACTGGGGAGTAGGGGTCGCAACTGGTAACATTTAGGGCGTACCATCCATTGTAACCCCAGTGTCGGGTGTAAGTCACCAAGTCTCCTGGCAACAGGTCCCTCCCGGGTGTCCTTCTGGGAGGTGAGCCTCCACGTCCCGCCGGTTCACAAAGACTTCTAAATAAAGTCCAGCCTCCTTGATGAAGCCCCAACCACCTTTCAATTTAAAGCTCCGTACTGCACCCTTACGCCGTGGCTCACACAGGGTTCCTTTATCCTTTCTCATCCGGTCCTTATCTGCCTGGTCCTTCTCCAGGTGACGTTGCCGAAGTTTTAGGGATTCTCGCTGCTCCCTTTGTCGCTCTGCTTCCCGCTCCCAACGTCTCCACTCTTCCTCCTGACGCCGGTTGTAATTCTCCTCCACCAGCTGCTCCATGTCTCCACCACTCCACTGCAGCTTACAGTGTCCGGTTTGCGGCAGCTCTCCTGTCGCCCCCAGTCCTGGCGGCGCTCCCCTGCGGAGGAAGCAGACGGCTCTAAATCAGATGACAGTCGGGGCTCCGGTACAGGCAGGTAGTGCTCTGGTGCCTGCGCGGCCTCCTCCATGAGGACGGGTGTAGCTTCTTCTGTCTCAGCGACGGGAGCAGACAGCGGGATCTGGGGTGCTGCCGGTGCAGCGTTTTTTGCACGAACGGATGCCTCCACTGCGACAACGTCAACCGGATCACATTGCAAGGACTCCTCTACTAGAACGGGTGCCTCACCTTCCGGTACAGACACTTCAGGTAAGAGGGATTGGCGCCGCTCCAAGTTTAGTTTTAGGGCACGCCAGCTGGCTTCCATCCTGGCGACCTCCTCCCGGTGCCGGGCCAGGCCTCTTAGGGTATCCGCCGCTTCTTGCAGCGTAGGAGGGTTTCCAGGCCGGGTGCCAAACGGTGTTTCCGTGGCGATCGGGTCGCTTCCGTGGGGGGAGAGCTCTGAGTCTGACTGCTCCATCCCTTCACACTTCTGCTCGTGTCCATTAGCCATCTCTGCTAAGTCACATGTGTCATTAGCATCTGGAGAGGGCCCTCTTTTGTAGGGAGGCGGGACCTTCGTGTTAGTTTCTGCACACTGAGGAGGATGAGGAAGCGGAACTGAAGAGCTGTGGGGCACGATGTTACATTGCAGTACCATTTACAGTGGTTGGCCATCGTTTTCGCGCCACTGAGTGACACCCACGAAGACCACGCCCTTCTTCTTCACCAGTGCCTCGTCGTGACGCAGATATGGCTGAAAAATGGCAAATACATTCTCTGATGATTTTAGCAATTCTCAAGCACAAAACCAGTTCAATTCAGGCACACAGGACTCGCTTATAGCGAGCTACAGAATCCTGTTCGTGACGCCCAAGTTGAGTCGCACAGAGCCAGAGGTTTTGGGGGTACTCGGCACCGAGCCCGTCGACTTCTATGGGGTATGTCACGGCTTTACCTGGCAATTGAATCAGAGTCTATTTTACTATGTAGAAGTGTATAAACTATAAATATATGTATATATATGTCACAATGACATGTATATATATATATATATGTATTCTATGTGTGTATATTTTGTGTTTACAACGTAAGAAAGGGTTTTTTTTGTTGCGATATTTTGTTCCCATAGACTTACATGGGACTTCCGCTATCGAAATCGGATATCGACGATATTTAGTGCTATCGGCGATACAATTTCGATACGATATTTTTAGATATCGAGCAATATCGCTCAACACTAGCCATAATGTCATGTGTGCATTGCCACGAAGATCGTCGCGGTTGCACATTTTGACTTCTCACAGCTGAGCTGCTGTTTCTTTGTGTTTGGCAGCTAGGGAGTTAATTCTGTCTGTGCTCGGTGCTGGGACTGGGTGCAGTTTCTCCCAGCTGCAATTGATTATTTGTTGATTGGTTTCCTTTAAATTCCTGGTTGTCTGCTTGGGGAGTTGCCAGTGAAACCTTCATGCAGACCACAGATAGGAATGAATCTGTATAGACTTTAGTTGTGAGCTCCTTAGTTGTTCTAAGCTCAACTTGGTTAGAGTTTATTTCCCAGACCATTTATGTTCCTTTGGTGTTTGAGTGTGTATGCAAGCGAGTGTTATCCTGTCTGTCTTATATGTCTAATCTGTGTATTTAGCTGAGATCAGCCCATATCCCTTTGGTGGTAGTCAGGATCCTTCTTAGGACTGATTACAGGGTTCAGGGTCTGATAGGAGACAGGGTTAGGTTGGAGACTTGGACCTCTGAACCATTATCAGTACCTCCAAGGTGAGGGATTAGTTAGGACCCCAGTTTAGGGTCAGGTTAGATCCCGGTCCACCTCTTTCCTGTTTCAGCTCATCAAGTCCTCAAGATTAACCCTGAGTTCAGCAGATATCGTGTCAGGTAAATCTATTCTATACTTACATGCTGATGTTGCTATACTAGTTGTTGTATAGAGTGTTGTTCCTGTATTAATAGTTTACTGACATTGTATACATATCATTAGACAGCGTGACATTTTCACTGGCCATAAAAATTATCTCCAGTTACCATGGATCCAGTAGCCCAGCTGGCTCTGCAGTTGCAGGGATTATCCATGGAGCTGACGGACATTAAGTCCAAAGTTTTGTCTCCCCTGGAGCAAACCAGAGTTGAACCTAAAGTAGCTCTCCCGGACAGGTTCACTGGTGGGCGAGACAAATTTTTCACCTTCCGGGAGGCATGTAAATTGTATTTTCGGCTTCGGCCTCGATCATCAGGGAGTGAGGAGCAGAGAGTGGGAATTGTTATCTCACTTCTGCAAGGGGACCCTCAATCCTGGGCATTTTCCCTTCCTCCGGGATCCCGGCTCTACTGTCTGTAGATCAATTTTTTACTGCCCTGGGATTGGTATATGATGACCCAGATCGGGTCTCTCTTGCTGAGACAAAATTACGTAAGATACAGCAGGGAGATCGTCCGGCAGAGGAATTTGCTTCTGAGTTTCGTAGATGGGCCACAGATACTCAGTGGAATGACCCAGCTCTTAGGAGACAGTTTTGTCATGGGCTTTCTGATAAATTAAAAGACGTTTTGGCTCAGTATGAGTCTCCTCCTTCTCTGGAGGCTGCTATGGCCTTAGCTATCCGTACTGATAGACGGCTTCGGGAGAGGGGTGAGGTAACCCCACTCCCTGTTGTTTCTCCACCTACCACTAAAGTCCCTTATGTTGAGGTTCCCCTTGTCTGTTCAGATGAACCTATGCAGTTGGGAGGGACATCATTTCGTAGGAGGGGATTGGCGGTACGCCGCAGGACTAGAAGATGTTTTTTCTCGGGAAAGAGGGACATTTTGTTGGAGAATGTCCATCCCGTGCCTTGTTGAGCCAAAAGTCGCCGGAAAACTGTTAATCCCAGGTTGTGTGGTGGACGACAACCTGGGAGTATGTATTTCATCCGCCAGTTCTTCTCAGTTCCTTGTACCAGTGGAGGTGGTAGTTGGTACGAGAGTGGAGAGATTGTCTGTTCTTCTTGATAGTGGTTCCGGGGCTAATCTGGTTGACGCTCAGTTTGCTCAGGCTCAAGGTATGCATCTGAGTGTATTGGTCAAACCGATCCCTATATTCTCCATTGACGCCAGGCCTCTCGGCCAAGGTAGCTTTGTTCATGAGGTTCATAACATTGACCTTCGGGTAGGGGCAATACATAGGGAACAATTATCTTGTTATGTGTTGGAGGGTCTACCTACTCCCATTGTGTTGGGACTTCCTTGGTTGGTTAAACATAACCCTGTGATTAATTGGCAGTCCAGAGAAATAAGCCAATGGGGTGAGTTTTGCAAAAGCAACTGCATGAACACAGTCATCAGTGCGGTCGTGCCTAGTACATTGCCTCCTTTTTTGGAGGATTTTGGGGATGTTTTCTCTGAGGAGGGGTGTCAGGAGTTGCCTCCTCATCGCGTGTATGACTGCTCTATTAATCTCCTTCCTGATGCTAAGTTGCCTAAAGCTAGGTTGTATAATCTTTCTGGTCCTGAGAGGCAGGCTATGAAAGATTATATTTCTGAAAGTCTGCCCAAAGGGCATATTAGACCTTCATCTTCCCCAGTAGCCGCGGGGTTCTTCTTTGTGAAGAAGAAAGATGGAGGCCTACGACCTTGCTTGGATTTCCGCGAACTTAATCGGATTACTGTTCGAGATCCGTATCCACTCCCTCTTATTCCTGATCTCTTCAATCAAATTGTTGGCGCCAAATGGTTTTCTAAATTGGATCTCAGGGGGGCGTATAATCTGATTAGGATAAAAGAGGGGGATGAGTGGAAACGGCGTTTAACACGCCGGAGGGACATTATGAGAACCTAGTCATGCCTTTTGGTCTGACTACTGCACCAGCAGTATTCCAACATTTTGTTAATGACATTTTTCGTCACCTTGTGGGGCTGTTTGTGGTTGTATATTTGGACGACATTTTAATTTACTCGCCAGATCTTGTGTCTCATCAGGAGCATGTGAGACAGGTGTTGCAGATCTTGCGAGACAATAAACTATACGCCAAACTGGAGAAGTGTGTATTTGCCGTACAGGAACTTCAGTTTTTGGGTTTTTTGGTGTCAGCCTCCGGTTTCCGTATGGACCCTGAAAAGGTGAGAGCAGTGCTTGAATGGGATCAGCCAGGGGATCTTAAGGCTCTGCAGCGTTTTTTGGGGTTTGCTAACTACTACCGGAGATTTATTTGTAATTTCTCATCTGTCGTCAAACCTCTCACTGACATGACAAGAAAAGGGACGGATTTTTCTAAATGGTCGGACAAAGCTTGCCAAGCCTTTTCCTCTTTGAAGAAATGTTTTGCTTCGGCACCCGTTCTCATCCAACCAGATGCATCTCAGCCGTTCATTGTGGAGGTGGATGCGTCTGACGTAGGGGTGGGTGCTATATTGTCCCAGGGTCCGTCCCCTGGTAAATGGCATCCGTGCGCTTTCTTTTCTAAGAAATTGTCGTCCGCCGAAAGGAATTATGATATCGGCAATAGGGAACTTTTGGCCATTAAGTTAGCTTTTGAAGAATGGCGTCACTTTTTGGAGGGGCAGTCCACCCGGTTACCGTTATTACTGATCACAAGAACCTGTTGTATTTGGAATCCGCTAAGCGTCTGAATTCCAGACAAGCTCGATGGTCGTTGTTTTTTACCAGGTTTAATTTTGTCGTCACTTATCGCCCGGGGTCTAAGAATGTAAAGGCTGATGCCTTGTCTCGCAGTTTCCCAGGGGCCGGGAAACGGATGACCCGAGTCCTATCCTTCAGGAGGGGGTGGTAGTGTCGGCTGTATTTTCTGAGCTTGAGGAGGAGGTGTTAGAGGCTCAGGGGGACGCCCCTGCAGGACCTCCAGGAGACTGTTTGTCCCAAATCTGTTGAGACAAAAGGTTATTGAGGCACATCATAATTCTGCTCTAGCAGGACATCCAGGGAGTAAGGCTACTTTAGATCTCCTTTCTCGCCGGTTTTGGTGGCCTAATGCTAATAAAGATGTTATAACTTTTGTCGCGTCATGTGGGGTGTGTGCTCGCTCTAAAACCCCTCATACCCGTCCGTCTGGGACCCTTTTACCCTTGAAACTTCCGGAGCGTCCATGGACTCATTTATCTATGGACTTCATTACGGACCTTCCTCCTTCGTCAGGGAATACTGTCATACTGGTGGTTGTTGACAGGTTCAGTAAGATGGCACATTTCGTTGCTCTTCCTGCACTCCCTAATGCTAAAACTCTGGTGCAGGTGTTCATTAGGGAGATCGTTAGACTTCATGGGTTGCCTTCTGATGTGGTGTCAGATAGGGGGTCTCAGTTTGTGTCCAAATTTTGGAGGGCATTTTGTTTACGTCGGGGGATGCAATTGTCATTTTCCTCGGCTTTTCATCCGCAGACCAATGGTCAGACAGAGCGTCTGAATCAGAGCTTAGAGACATATCTCCGCTGTTTTGTCTCAGAGAACCAAGAGGACTGGTCTTCTTTCTTGCCTCTGGCAGAGTTCGCTCTTAACAACAGGCGGAGCGAGTCCACTGGTAAGTCCCCGTTTTTTGGGGCATATGGTTTCCATCCCCAGTTTTGTACTTTCAATGGGGGGGGCCCTTCTGGGGTTCCTGAGGAGGAGCGTTTCTCGTCGTCACTTGCTTCTGTGTGGAGAGGTGTATTGAATAATCTGAGTGCGATGGGGAACCGTTACAAACGTATGGCTGATAGGAGGAGAGTTTCTGGTCCAGATCTGAATGTGAACGATCTGGTATGGTTGTCTACCAGGAATATAAAACTTAAAGTGCCCTCCTGGAAACTAGGTCCCAGATTCATCGGGCCGTACAGGATCAGTTCCATAATTAATCCTGTGGCATTTCGTCTGGACCTCCCTCCTACGTTTAAAATTCATAATGTGTTCCACAAGTCATTACTTAAAAGGTATGTGGCACCAGTCATACCGTCACCTCTACCTCCTCCTCCTGTGTTGGTCAATGGTAACTTGGAATTTCAAGTATCAAAGATCATTGACTCACGTCTGAATCGCCGGTCCCTTCAGTACTTGGTGCATTGGAAGGGGTATGGTCCAGAGGAGAGGACGTGGGTCCCTGCGTCTGATGTTAACGCAGATCGTTTGGTTCGGACCTTCCACAGAACTCACCCGGGCAGGCCTGGCCCTGAGGGTCCGGAGGCCCCTCGTAGAAGGGGGGGTACTGTCATGTGTGCATTGCCACGAAGATCGTCGCGGTTGCACATTTTGACTTCTCACAGATGAGCTGCTGTTTCTTTGTGTTTGGCAGCTAGGGAGTTAATTCTGTCTGTGCTCGGTGCTGGGACTGGGTGCAGTTTCTCCCGGCTGCAATTGATTATTTGTTGATTGGTTTCCTTTAAATTCCTGGTTGTCTGCTTGGGGAGTTGCCAGTGAAACCTTCATGCAGACCACAGATAGGAATGAATCTGTATAGACTTTAGTTGTGAGCTCCTTAGTTGTTCTAAGCTCAACTTGGTTAGAGTTTATTTCCCAGACCATTTATGTTCCTTTGGTGTTTGAGTGTGTATGCAAGCGAGTGTTATCCTGTCTGTCTTATATGTCTAATCTGTGTATTTAGCTGAGATCAGCCCATATCCCTTTGGTGGTAGTCAGGATCCTTCTTAGGACTGATTACAGGGTTCAGGGTCTGATAGGAGACAGGGTTAGGTTGGAGACTTGGACCTCTGAACCATTATCAGTACCTCCAAGGTGAGGGATTAGTTAGGACCCCAGTTTAGGGTCAGGTTACATCCCGGTCCACCTCTTTCCTGTTTCAGCTCATCAAGTCCTCAAGATTAACCCTGAGTTCAGCAGATATCGTGTCAGGTAAATCTATTCTATACTTACATGCTGATGTTGCTATACTAGTTGTTGTATAGAGTGTTGTTCCTGTATTAATAGTTTGACATTGTATGCATATCATTAGACAGCGTGACACATAATGTAAGAAATCGGGTGTTCATGTAATGCTGCATGAACCGGTTATCAGCCAGAATACGTAAAAGTGCAGACACAGAGGGCTATTAAATGCATAAAGCATGTGAGAACATGATACGAGGAACCTGGTTATGGTGAAAATGTTGAATGGGCAATGCAGAGATAGTTAAAATCTTGAGGCGGTAGGCCAGTCTGAAGAAATGTGGTTTTAGGGCATGCTTAAAACTGTGGGTATTGGGGATTAAGCAAAATATCCTGGGTAGTGCATTCCAAAGAATTGGCGCAGCACGTGAGAAGTCTTGGAGACGGGAGTGGGAGGTTCTGATTTTTGAGGATGTTAATCTCAGGTCATTAGCAGAACAGAGGACATGGGTAGAGTGATAGACTGAGACGAAGGAGATGTAGGGTGGTCCTGAACCATGGAGTGCTTTGTGGGTGAGATTGATATGTTTATATTAAATTCTGGAGTGGATGGGTAACCAGTGCAATGAAAGGCACAAGGTAGAGGCATCTGTGTAACGGTTGGTGAGGAATATGATCCTGGCTGCAGCATTCTAGGCAGATTGGAGAGGGGAGAGTTTGGTAAGAGGGAGACCGATTAATATAGAGTTACAATAGTCCAGATGAGAATGAATAAGAGAAACAGTAAGAGTTTTTGCAGAGCCGAAAGTAAGAAAAGGTTGAATTCTAGAAATGTTTTTGAGTTGCAGATAGCAAGAGGGAGCCAGTGATCAGAAGTGGGGAGTGAATGAAAGCTCTGAATTAAGTATGTCCCCAAGACAGCAGGAAGTAATGGTAGAACCACACACGGAATTGGCATTCAAGCCTATGGGTCTGTGAAAAAAATTTGACAACACTGGGATAGCATATGAGTGAAATCCAATTTATACGGGCTGTCAAAAAGGAGAAGGTGGAAAAATTCAGAAAAACTGATGACACTTGGACTACACTCTAACCAAACTCTGATCAACGTTTGATTAAAAAAAAGGGTCCATTTTTCTCTTACATGAGAAGAATGGACATCTGCATGAGCCCTTAGGCTACATTCGCACATTTGGGTAAAATGTCTGTGTACGGTCTGATTTTTTCTCCAACAGTACAATGACCCATAGAGTTTCATGAATCTATACACATATCTGGGAAAATCACGGATCCCAGTGTTAAATCTTTAAGACTCAGAGCACATCTTATTGTCATGTATGGTGTACAGTTCCTATAGCGTCTTGTGCTTGGGTGCGAGGAAAACACATGAGACACAGGTTGATAAGAAATGACTTGTATTACTTCATACAAGCAGGCAAAAAGGGTCACACAGTTTGCAGGTACAGAGGCAGGAGACACAGCAGGCCAGAGTAACTTCAAGCTCTACAATAACTCTCCAAAGTAGGTTCAGGTTCTTCTCTGTTACCGTAACTCCTCTGCAAACATGGATTCACCAAACAGCAGGTTTCCAGAGTCCATAAGTGTTCCAAAGTTCCTCAGTAGGAAATAGCTGGAGTACAAAGTCCAAGGTTTCCAGGAGTCAGGTCACAGGCTGACTGCAGGCTTGATTCAGAAGCACTGATTGCTCAGCTGAGGCTGCTTAAGAAGCAAGAGGGAGAGAATCAGGGCGGGAACATAAAAGCTGGAAACTCCATATTAACTGAGGGCAAGATAGCTGCAGCAAGACAGAAAGCAAAATGGCCGATGGAAAACTGAGTTTTCAAGGAACATGTCAAAAGAGACAAAGAACCTTACATTACTCCCCCCTTAGGGACAACCTCCGGATGACCTCAGACCAGGCTTGTCTGGGTACCTCTGATGAAACTGGCGGAGCAGGCGAGGAGCATTAACGTTATTGACTGGTTCCCATGAGTTGTCCTCCACTGGGTAGCCCTGCCATTTAATCAAATATTGTAACTGATTTCTGTACAACCTGGAATCTAGAATCCTTTCCACCATAAATTCTTCCTGACCATCGACCAGCACTGGGTCAGGGCAAGGAGAAGAGCGTCCAGGAAACGTATTGGGTGTTGCAGCCTTTAGTAGGGATACATGAAAGACAGGATGGATTCTCATAGTTCTGGGCAGTTGAAGACGACAAGCAACAGCACTTATAATCTTACTGATCTTATAGGGTCCAATGTACTTATGTCCCAATTTAGACGATGGAATCTTTAATTTAAGATTTCTGGTTGACAGCCAGACCAAGTCTCCTACCTTGAAAGCTGGTGCAGGTTTACGAAATTTATCTGCTGCTTTCTTGTATCTTTCCTGAGCCAATTCCAGATTTTCCTTTAGAAGATCCATATTCTTTTGTAAAGAAGTGGTTCTTTCAGCCACTGCCGGTAAGGGCGTATCTATGGGAAATCGAGGAAGAATGTTAGGATGATAACCTAGATTGGAGTAAAAAGGAGACTGCTTAGTGGAGGCGCTCTGAGAGTTGTTATAAGAGAACTCAGCCAGTGGGAGTAGATCCACCCAATCATCCTGTAGGTGGCAGATAAAGCAGCGGAGATACTGCTCCAGGGTCTGATTGGTTCGTTCTGTCTGTCCATTAGTCTGGGGATGAAAAGCAGAAGAAAGGTTTACTTTAATGTCCAATGCGGCACAAAAATTTTGCCAAAACCTTGAAGTGAATTGCACCCTCGATCCGAAATTACCTCATCCGGTACTCCATGCAAGCGAAACACATTCTTAATCATTAAATCTGATGTCTGTTTTGCAGTGGGTAAGCCGACACAGGGGATAAAATGAGCTGCCTTTGTTAAACGATCGACCACCACTAGAATGGTGTTCTTCCCTTGAGAGGTTGGTAACTCCACAATGAAGTCCATAGAAATGGATCCCCACGGGCGGGACGGGGTGGGAAGGGGTTGCAACAGACCAGTTGGTGAGGAGCGAGGTGTTTTGCATCTTGCACAGACTTCACATGAAGTGACATAGTTTAAAACATCTTTCCTGTAAGTGGGCCACCAAAAGAAACGAGAAAGAAATTCTTGTGTCTTTAGAATTCCTCTATGCCCAGCTATCTTGGAATCGTGGATGAGTTGCAATACTCTCAATCTGACTGTTTCAGGTATATACAGACGTTGTCCCTGAATCCACACACCATTCTTAAAGACAAGACTTACGTCCCTTGGGGGTTGAGCCAACAAAGAATCCGCATGGTATGCTTCCTTGATGTCCTTAAGTAGGTCTTGATTATGAATCACTCCCAGGAATCTAGAGTCAGGAAGAATAGTCTTAGGAGGAGTAAGTGGACGTGTCTCTGCTGAATGAATCCTAGAGAGTGCATCAGTCTTTCCATTGCGCGATCCTGGTCTATAAGAAATGACAAAATTAAATTGGTTTAGGAAAAGATTAAAGCGAGCCTGGCGAGGAGTCAGGCACTTAGCAGACCTGAAAAATTCAAGGTTACGATGGTCTGTCAGGACGATTATTTGCTGTGCAGCTCCCTGAAGAAGGTGTCTCCATTCCTTGAAGGCGGCAATAATGGCCAACAATTCTCTATTGCCCACATCGTAGTTCCTCTCAGCCGAAGACAACTGCTGGGAAAAGAAGGCACAGGGATGCAAGACATTCTTCTCACCTGTTCTCTGAGAGAGTATAGCTCCAACGGCACAGTCTGAAGCATCCACCTCTATTATGAAGGCAAGCTCGGGGTTGGGATGTACTAAGATAGGTGCGGTGGTAAATTTATCCTTTAGACAGGAAAATGCTTCCTGGGCTTGCGGGGTCCAGGAGAACCTAGACTGTTTCCGGGTAAGTTGGGTGATAGGTGACACTACCTCAGAGAAATTCCTAATGAAACATCTATAGAAGTTGGCAAACCCGATGAAGCGCTGCACCTCCTTCACATTTCTAGGAATTGGCCAATCCTTGATGGCTTGGGTCTTGCTTCCATCCATACTAATCCCTTGTGTAGACAGTACATACCCCAGAAATTGAATTTCGGTCCTATGGAATTCACTCTTTTCAAGTTTGATGTAGAGATGGTTTTGTCTTAGGCGTTCTAAGACCATTCTCACATGTCCATGATGTTCCTCTGTGGAGTTAGAAAAAATTAGAATATCATCCAGATAAATCACCACAAATGTATCTAGGAGATCCCTGAAGATGTCATTCACCAAGTGTTGGAAAGTGGCTGGGGTGGTACTCAGACCAAAAGGCATAACTAGATATTCAAAGTGTCCATAGCGTGACCTGAATGCAGTTTTCCATTCATCCCCAGGTCTAATACGGACCAAGTTATAGGCCCCACGGAGATCCAGTTTAGAGAAAATTTTGGCATGCCGCACTCTCTCCAACAACTCAGGGATTAAAGGCAATGGATAACGGTTTCTAATAGTAACCTTATTGAGTTCCCTATAGTCTATGCAGGGTCTCAGAGATCCATCTTTCTTCTTCACAAAGAAGATGGGTGCACCTGCAGGAGATGAAGAGGGGCGTATGAAGCCCTTGGCTAGATTTTCGTCTATGTAGTCCTTCAAAGCCTTTAGCTCGGGCCCCGCCAGGGGGTAGATCTTACCAAAAGGTATCTCTGCTCCAGACAATAATTCAATTGGACAATCATATGGACGGTGAGGAGGAAGCTGATCAGCGTTCTTCTTGTCACATAAATCCACATAGTCCTGGTATACAGCTGGTAGTTCAGGGACTGACATGGTTCCTTTAGGAACAGAGCAAGCTGAAACTCCTGGACTCATCTGTTTCTCCGGAAAGTGTAATTCCTTGGTCTCCCAGTTAATCGTAGGGTTCTGAGCCTGCAGCCATGGTAGCCCTAGAATAATGGGAAAGTGGGGAGAGGAGATAAGCATAAAGGACATTTTCTCCTGATGATCTTTACCCATAAGGACCCTCAAAGGCTCTGTTTCCTGATCCACTGGTCCAGAGGTTAGCAGGGAGCCATCCACAGTCTCCATCTGTACTGGAGTAGCCTTCTTCACTGAACGTATCCCCTGTTTCAGAGCAAAGGAGATATCCATAAAATTTCCACTTGCTCCTGAGTCGATCAAAGCAGAGCTAGACACCCAGACTGAGTTAACCCAGAGTTTGATGGAAAGGAAGCAATGAGAATTGTTTCTTTTACAACTCAGCTGGGACACTGCTGAGGAAACTTGAAAAATTGCAGCATTTACACCGTCCTCGTCCCCAGAACTAACGGAGTTTAAGTCCGAGAAATCAAGATCTCTTGCAGCAGATCTCTCTGGAGCCTGAGGCACGGACATGACAGATCTCCTCTCGCAACACTCACAGTGAATGACTGCTGCAGTAGTCTTATGAGAACAGCTGGGGCAGTTTATAATGAAGTGCCCTGACTTACCACAGTAGAAACATAGATTTTCCTTTAAACGATGTTCTTTGCGTGCTTCACTAACCCGTCTTTGTAAGGAGTCCACCTGCATGGGTTCAGGTTCTGGTTCCCTTGTGATCCTACTCAAAGGTTCCTTAGCTGAGGAGGGAGGTAGGAAAAGGTTAGTGCGATTATTTTCGAACCATCTCTCTTGTCTGCGTTCAGTCAGACGAGCATCAATAACGGATACAATAGTTAATAAAGTCACCTAACGCAGTGGGAGGGTCGGCACGAGCAAGTTCATCCTTAATCAGTGGAGACAACCCTTTCCGAAAAATAGATTTTTTGGCGGAAGTGTCCCAAGTAGTGTTGAGCGATACTGCTCGATATCTAAAAATATCGGATCGGAATGGTATCGCCGATATCACTAAATATCGTCGATATCCGATTCCGATACCGGAAGTCCAATGTAAGTCTATGGGAACCAAATATCGACATTAAAAAAAAACATTCTTGCCTTGTTGGTTAATTGTACATGAAGGAAAACAACAAAGACTAATGTAGAATGTATTGGGGGAGGTTGAGGAGACAATAAAGGCATACATGTTTAACCCAATGCATTGGAATAGCATTAATATATATTTTTTTGGAATTATGTTTGGATTGACTAACAAATTGACAATGTTGTTAACCTTTTTTCTATTTTGGCAAATATGTATGTTTCACAACTTCCATGCTCTTCACCTTTTTAACTTTTGCCAGTGCCACACTTTCTCCTTCATAATCTTCAGCAGCAGCATCATCTTTCTCATCAAATTATTCTTCATCTTCACCTTCTTAATCTTCTTCTTAAACTTCTTGCTAGTCATGTTTTTGTTTACATTACTCATATTGTTATTATTAAACTAATTAATCTTCTTCATATTCAAATTCTTCATCTTCTTCCTCTTCATCTTCTTCATCATATTCTTATTTGTGACAGAGATTCCTGTACTTGTAATCTGTAAAAGTATGAATTGTTCATCCTTCCGTTCTTGCTGTCACAAAAGATTTAAATTACAACAGTATTTGTCCGTGTTCAGTTTAGCCTGCAGCAGCAGCAGGCATTTTCCAGGGGCACCACGAGGAGGAACGGACTCACCCCCATACACTGCTTAGTCTTCTTCTGCTTAGAATTTAGAGCATATATTTTGCTCTTCATTTTGGTCTTATACTTCATGTTCTTCAGCTTTTTGATCTTCTGCTTATTGTTCTTCTGTCTCTTGTTCTGTATCTTGTAGTTTGTCTTAACCTTCTTTGTCCTGTTGGTGATCTTCTTCTGGGTAATCTTTTATTTTTTCTTTGTGATGGTGTTCAGGCTGGTTGGCTTCATGCTCGTCGTCCTTGTTGTCGTCATCTTCTTCTGGGTGGTCTTTAAGGTCGTCTAATTTCCGAGAAACAGCTGACGTTACTGGAACCCTGACGGGTATCAGATGGAGCAAGAGACAATGAAAGTAACGAGGACCAGCTCACTGTGCTGGAACCCGGACGGGTAGCAGAAGGAAAAGAGGCAATGTCACAACCGAGTACCAGCTGACGTTACTGTGTCACGGTTACTAAGCAGGAGGTACCTGTGCTCCAAAGCACTACCAAGGACCAGCAGACGTTGGTGGAACTCGGATACGGAGATGGAGGCACCTAGGCCAAAGGCACTGGGGAGAACCAGTTGACGGTACTGGACCCCGGACGGGTAGAAGAACGCACCCATGAAAATGTAAGTTGACAGGACACAAGCCGTCCGCAGTTACCGAATCACACAGTCCTACAGTGGGTGCTTGTCCTATTGTCACAATGGAAACCGCCTTTATTTACATATCCCACAGCACACATAGGAATCACCTAAACTGCAGGCACCATAGAGTCGGCTAACCCGAATGCAACACGACAGCACAACTTATTGGAGGATAATTGACGTTCACACTGCCAGGAAACAGCTGTCGTGCTGTAACCAGGCTGGCCAGGAGTCAGTACCCCTGTCAATTACTTACGAGCAACAAATGGCGGTGTTGTAGCCCAGGGAGTAGAGTTCAGGTGGTAGAAAGATGAACATAACAGGAGACATGGAAAACGTTGCCAAACAGTTATTTAATCTGAAAACGGACAGGCAAATTCAGGTGAGATCCATGCCTTGTTCATTTTCAGAAAAGTAAGCCGGTCTACATTCTCTGAGGATAGTCGCATGCGACGGTCTGTTACTACACCACCTGCAGCACTAAAGACACTCTCAGATAATACACTGGCAGCAGGGCAAGCCAGCACCTCCAATGCATACTGGCTAAGCTCTGGCCATGTATCCAACTTAGAGACCCAAAATTTGAAAGGGGAAGAGGCATCTGGGAGTACACTTAGAGGGAAAGCCAAGTAGTCTGTCACCATCTTACGGAAACGTTTCTTCCTGGTGACTGGAGCCGTCTCGGATGGTGTAGACCTTGCTGGCGCTGTCACAAAACTTTGCTACATTTGTAATATACAGCTCTTGCCCTGTGCAGAGGCGCTGCTTCTGCTCCCTCTTGTTGTAGAGGTGTCTACACTGCCTCGACGCACAGAGCTGCTTTGTAAAGCAGTAGCAACAGCAGCAGCTCTCTCGGCTGGAATGTACAACAGTATGGATTGCACCAGTGTGTCTTGGTACTCCTGCATTTTACGGTCCCGGTTCACCGGTGTGATGAGGGTTTGTAAGTTGTCCCGGTAGCGAGGGTCTAGGAGGGTGTACACCCAATAATCTGACGTGGTGAGAATGTGGGCGATGCGGCGGTCGTTTCTCAGGCACTGAAGCATGAAATCAACCATGTGCTGCAGACTCCCAACTGGCCAACAAAGGCTGTCCTCTGGAAGAGGCGTCATCTCTGCCTCCTCTGCATCACCCCACCCGCGCTCTACATACTGACTAGAGCGTTGTGTACCTCCCTCTGTAGGGATTTCTTCCTCCTCCATTGACTCCTCCTCCTCCTCATCCTCCTCACAAAGTGAGCCCTGCCCAGCCCTTTGTGAGGAACCACGTTGCGGTGACTGTCCTGAAGGTAATTGAATTTGTGACTCCTCATCCTCCACCTCTTCCAAAACCTCTTCCTTTAGTGCTTTCAGTGATTTCTGAAGCAGGCAGATAAGGGGGACAGTCATGCTGACTAGTGCATCATCTGCACTCGCCATCCGCGTTGAGACATCAAACGCACGCAAAACGTCGCAGATGTCCTTCATAGAGGCCCACTCAGTAGTGGTGAAGTGTGAACGGCGCAAATTACGAGTTGATTGCGCCTGTTGCAGCTGATACTCCATTACTGCTGGCTGCTGCTCACACAACCGCTCCAACATATGTAACGTGGAATTCCACCTGGTGGGTACGTCACATATGATGCGATGTTCAGGAAGGCGAAATCTGACTTGCAGAGCTGCAATGCGCGATCTGGCCATGCTGGAACGTCGCAAGTGAGCGCACTCTAGGCGGACCTTGTGCAGCAGTGCATCAAGATCCGGATAGTCCCTCAAAAAACTCTGCACGACCAAGTTGAGCACATGTGCCAGACATGGTATGTGAGTAAGGTTGCCAAGGCCCAGAGCTGCCACCAGATTTCGGCCATTGTCACACACTACCAAGCCTGGCTGGAGATTAGCTGACAAAAACCACACGTCGCTCTCCTGCTTGATGGCATCCCAGAGCTCCTGCGCTGTGTGGCTTCGATTCCCCATGGAAATTAATTTCAGGACAGCCTGTTGACGTTTGGCCACGGCTGTGCTCATATCGGTAGCAACAGGTAAGCGTTCACGGGTCCATGTGGAGGTATACCGTGACGGCTCGTGCAGCGATGATTCTGAGGAACTGGAGTAGGAGGAGGAATCAATGTGCACAGACTGGATTCCTGCAATCATTGGAGTTGGCAGAACACGTACAGCGCCACTGGCAAGATCTGTACCCGGCTCCACAACATTGACTCAATGGGCAGTGAGGGAAAGGTATCGTCCCTGGCCATGGGTACTGGTCCACGCATCGGTGGTCAGGTGGACCCTGCTACTGACGGCGTTTAGTAGCGCATGTTTAATGTTTCCCTCGACATGTTTTTGCAGAGCAGGGACAGCTTGCCTGCTGAAATAAAATCGGCTTGGCACATTATATTGTGGGACTGCCAATGCCATAAAGTTCCTGAAACTGTCAGTCTCCACCAGCCTGAATGACAGCATTTCAAGGGACAGGAGTTTTGCAATGCCAGCATTCAGAGCCTGTGCTCGTGGATGGTTTGCCGAGTATGGCCGTCTTTTATCCCATGCCTGTGGTACCAATGGCTGTTTTTTGTTCTGGGAGTGTGACGATGACTGTGAACTTGCTGCTGTGGGTGGAATAACAGTTTGTCTATGGACAACAGTGACCGAGGTTCTTCCATGGAGATCCTGTGAGGAAGCCGAACCAGGTGTGTGTGAGCTGGAGGTAGAGGCTCGAACACGACCTGAAGATGTAGGTGCTGCTGTAGGTTGGCCTACATCTCCAGTGTGTCTTTGTAACTCAGCTACGTGCTTTGTCCGTACATGTTTCCACATATTTGTGGTATTCAGGTTACTGATATTTTTACCTCTTTTAACTTTTTGCTTACACAGCTTGCATTGAACATAGCAAATATCATCTACAAATCTGTCAAAAAAGACCACGCAGTGCAAGTCATGGGAGCGCCAATTTTGACATTTCTAAGATAACTGCTCCCAACAGGTGCCAAACTGGAGGCTACAGGCAAGCAAGTCTGCAGCCTACCTCTCCCTCCTCTTTGTACCGTTGGGACAATCTCTTCCTCAGAGCTGCTCCCACCACCTTCCTGTTGCTCACGCCATGTTGGGTCTCGGACTTCATCATCTCGACTACCCTCTTCCAACACCTGCTGCTGTTGGATGGTCTGGGCAGCACCATGCTCCACAAAACCTGGCACCTGAGTCTCATCATCATCATAAGATGCGTTCTGCGGTGTGCTGTCCATCGGCACTGGCTCACCCGCCTCTTCAGATTGAGAGAGACACAGCTGTTGCGCATCACTGCATACTCCCTCTTCTTCAAATTGCAGAATGCTGCTTGCCTGTGCCCGTGTTTGCGAGCCAACAGATTCTGAGAACAGAAGCAGAGACTCAGCTGGCTCCTGTACAGAACTCTCTGACTGCCTGGGCAATTTGACAGGCGGTGAACAGACAGATGGTTGCTCAACAGTGTTGTGTTCCTGAGAGGAGGTGGAAGGAATTGAAGTCGATGCATTGGCTGCCATCCAACCAACAACGGCTTCAATTTGTTCTTCCCGCAGCAGGGGGGCACGCCGAGCTCCTACCAAAGTGCGCATAAAGGAAAGCTCATGGGTAAAACTGGTGGATGCTATGTCACTGAGGGCGGCAGCAGCCACAGAATCCCCACGTCCTCTCCCTGCTGAAACTCCACGGCCACGACCACGTGCCTTACTCACTGACTTCTTCATCTTGGTAGATTGATAAAGAAAGTCAGAAAAGTTATAAGGCCTAAGTGTGGTTATTACGCAGAGACTGAAGTGAACACTGAAACACAACTGTTCACAATCTGTGAAAGGCTACTCCTTTGTCTACTTCTATAGTGTTTGCAACCAATGTATTGGATACGGATGGAAGCGTGTCACACTAATAGATTATATTTTAAATGGAATGGAGCAGAACCAATTGGAGATAAATGAAAAGGATGAGGCACTGAGACACGCTCAGCAGAGTACAAGCAGCAGTGCTTGAACAAGTAACTGGAGCGTGATGTGCACTCAAAAAATAAAAAACACAGACTGAAGTGAACACTGAAACACAACTGTTCACAATCTGTGAAAGGCTACTCCTTTGGCTACTTCTATAGTGTTTGCAACCAATGTATTGGATACGGATGGAAGCGCGTCACACTAACAGATTATATTTTAAATGGAATGGAGCAGAACCAATTGGAGATAAATGAAGAGGATGAGGCACTGAGACACGCTCAGCAGAGTACAAGCAGCAGTGCTTGAACAAGTAACTGGAGCGTGATGTGCACTCAAAAAATAAAAAACACAGACTGAAGTGAACACTGAAACACAACTGTTCACAATCTGTGAAAGGCTACTCCTTTGGCTACTTCTATAGTGTTTGCAACCAATGTATTGGATACGGATGGAAGCGCGTCACACTAATAGATTATATTTTAAATGGAATGGAGCAGAACCAATTGGAGATAAATGAAAAGGATGAGGCACTGAGACACGCTCAGCAGAGTACAAGCAGCAGTGCTTGAACAAGTAACTGGAGCGTGATGTGCACTCAAAAAATAAAAAACACAGACTGAAGTGAACACTGAAACACAACTGTTCACAATCTGTGAAAGGCTACTCCTTTGGCTACTTCTATAGTGTTTGCAACCAATGTATTGGATACGGATGGAAGCGCGTCACACTAATAGATTATATTTTAAATGGAATGGAGCAGAACCAATTGGAGATAAATGAAAAGGATGAGGCACTGAGACACGCTCAGCAGAGTACAAGCAGCAGTGCTTGAACAAGTAACTGGAGCGTGATGTGCACTCAAAAAATAAAAAACACAGACTGAAGTGAACACTGAAACACAACTGTTCACAATCTGTGAAAGGCTACTCCTTTGTCTACTTCTATAGTGTTTGCAACCAATGTATTGGATACGGATGGAAGCGTGTCACACTAATAGATTATATTTTAAATGGAATGGAGCAGAACCAATTGGAGATAAATGAAAAGGATGAGGCACTGAGACACGCTCAGCAGAGTACAAGCAGCAGTGCTTGAACAAGTAACTGGAGCGTGATGTGCACTCAAAAAATAAAAAACACAGACTGAAGTGAACACTGAAACACAACTGTTCACAATCTGTGAAAGGCTACTCCTTTGGCTACTTCTATAGTGTTTGCAACCAATGTATTGGATACGGATGGAAGCGCGTCACACTAATAGTTAAATTGCATGGAGCTGCAAGAATTACACTGAAGAAAAAAAAAAGAGTCTGTGAGTGACACGTGCAGATGCCTACAGACAGCGTTGCATGCAGAGCAAACTACAGCGTCACCTGCACTCACACACACCTTGCAGAGCTGTTAAAACAACACTGCAGGCAAAAGGAAGCTTTACACAGCGGTTGGTGCTAGCCTGCCTACAGCACAGTACACTAAATCGCAATCTCTAACTGTCCCTCAGAGTCAGCACAGCAACGTTCTGTCCCTTACTGAATTCACAGCACAGTGACGCTAAAATGGCGGCGGCGCCTTTTATAGTGCATTCTGACATCATTTCAGCATCCAATCACAGCCATGCCATTAGTTAACATGACCGCAGCAGTACAGGATGTGCCCACACTTCTTAGGATTCCTCATTGGCTGACTAAAATCACATTGCCTCTCAAAGAATTATGGGAACTTCCGATTCCGGTATACGATATATGGAAAATATCGAAACTAATTATCGAAAGGCCGATAGAGCTAATATCGGCAGATACCCGATACTTGCAGTATCGTATCGCTCAACACTAGTCCCAAGTGGTATCGAGAGCCCATCTCCTGAAATCCAAGGCATATTCGGCTACTGAACGCTTACCTTGGCGCAAAGTTAACATGGCTGCTTCAGCTGTTGCACCTCGATTGGGGTCATCAAACACCTGCCCCATGGCTGAAATGAAAGCATCAAGATGATTCAAACATTCATCCTCAGTCTCAATCAGAGGGTTTGCCCACATCAAAGCCTTATTGGTAAGCAACATGATTATAGTAAGCACTTTGGATCGTTCAGTGGGAAATTGTGAAGCATGTGCAGAGAAAATAGATTGCATTGGTTAATAAATCCCCTGAATTTCTCACGTTCACCGCCAAAACGAAAAGGAGGTAACTTGGGGATCCCAGAACTCGGGGTTATGGCAGGAGCCTGGACTCGTTCCTCTAGAGCCTCAATCCTGGCTCGTAATTCCTGGGTAGTTTGTCCAAACACTTGCAAATTGTGATTAGTGAGGTCCTGTAGGCTTGAAAAACGGGTCTTTAAAGCCTGTATATCTGCATGGATTGTATCAGTCATTACGCAAAGCTCCTTTATGCGAGCCTCCATCTTCCAGATCTTTTAAGGCAGAAGTACTGGAAGGAGAAGAGAAAAGGAAAAAAAAACAAAACAATAGTGTTTACCTGTGGTAACACTCCAGAGTAAAATTAAGGGAATGCGCTCACCTGGAATGGTTGTGAGAAGTCACAACCACTGTCATCACAGAAGGTATAAACGGACATCTGATATCCACAGTCACAGCAGACACGGCTTTCCCAGACCCAGCAGACACTAAACATGGGCTTCTGAATCTTGTCATGTATGGTGTACAGTTCCTATAGCGTCTTGTGCTTGGGTGCGAGGAAAACACATGAGACACAGGTTGATAAGAAATGACTTGTATTACTTCATACAAGCAGGCAAAAAGGGTCACACAGTTTGCAGGTACAGAGGCAGGAGACACAGCAGGCCAGAGTAACTTCAAGCTCTACAATAACTCTCCAAAGTAGGTTCAGGATCTCTTCTCTGTTACCGTAACTCCTCTGCAAACATGGATTCACCAAACAGCAGGTTTCCAGAGTCCATAAGTGTTCCAAAGTTCCTCAGTAGGAAATAGCTGGAGTACAAAGTCCAAGGTTTCCAGGAGTCAGGTCACAGGCTGACTGCAGGCTTGATTCAGAAGCACTGATTGCTCAGCTGAGGCTGCTTAAGAAGCAAGAGGGAGAGAATCAGGGCGGGAACATAAAAGCTGGAAACTCCATATTAACTGAGGGCAAGATAGCTGCAGCAAGACAGAAAGCAAAATGGCCGACGGAAAACTGAGTTTTCAAGGAACATGTCAAAAGAGACAAAGAACCTTACACTTATTCTGATCCATGTTGGCAGATCAGCCTTGGTTCTACAAGAAGTCAATGGGGATCTCTGAAACAGATCAAAAAATGCAAAGTATCTTTTTAATGTTCACCACAATATTGGAGTTCATGTATTAATTAATCGCAGTGTGCTAATGATCTTGTAAATATATGTTTGCATATTGACCTCCTAGAGCAATTGTGCACCTCTACTTTAATTTAACCCCTTCACGACCCTGTGATTTTCTGTTTTTACGTTTTTATTTTTTGCACCCCTTCTTTCCAGAGCCATAACTTTTTTTATTTTTCAGTCAATATGGCTGTGTGAGAGCTTGTTTTTGTAGGACGAGTTGTACTTTTGAACGACTCAATTGATTTTACCATATAGTGTTCTGAAAAACATGAAAAAAATTGCAAGTGTGGTGAAATTGCAAAAAAGTGCAATTCCACAATTGTTTTTTTTTTTTTTTTACCATGTTCACCAAATGCTAACACTGACCTGCTATTATGATTCTTCAGGCCATTATGAGTTTGTAGATACCAAACATCTCCAATTTTCATCATCTGGAGCTGGGTGAGAGCTTATTTTTTGCATGCTGAGCTGATGTTTTTATTGATACAATTTTGGGGGAGATATGATGTTTTGATTGGCTGTTAAAGAATAACTGAATAAGTAACGCTTAATTGCACCAGTGCTGTGTGGGATTCAATCAAGCAGTCCTGAACAATTGCTAGTCCGTAGCCTCTGTTAGGGCTCCTTTCCACTTGCGAGAAATACGTCCGATTCTCGCATGTGAAATCCCAGCTCTGGCCCCGACACTCGGGAGTGGAGTGTGCGGCTGCATGTATTTGTATGCAGCCGCTCGCTCCACTCCCGAATGCCGGCCCCAGAGCTGGGATTTCACATGCGAGAATCGGACGTATTTCTCGCAAGTGGAAAGGAGCCCTTAGTGGTGCTTCACCAAGAAGAATCATGCAAGCAGGTATGTGGAATAAATCGAAGAAAGGTGGAACTCACCACAAGCTTCGGATGATATGATTAGGGATGAGTGAATAGTTTCAAATAACTCCTTATCCGAATAGCTATAGCGCTTAACTAATAGCTGCATCGGGAACTCGGATACCTGGAGCGCTCCTGCTATTCGCTTATCCCTAAATATAATCCTTTATTCAGTTTGCAGTGCGAAACGGCTGTCGTCCAGCTCAGCACTTTCTCACACACCTCCTGCCCACCGCTTTGTACGTTGACCCCGTGAATAAATGATCATATTCGTCGAAGCTTGTGATGAGTGCCACCTTTCTTTGATTTACCCCACATGCCTGCTCTGTTATTACATTAGACTGCAATGTTGGGGCATTTTGATTTTTCTTCTCATTACGCCATTTACCAATCGGATTAATTATTTTTATATTTTGATAGATCGGGTGTTTCTGAATGCATTGAAACCAAACGTGTGTTTTTCAATTGTTTTACTTTGAATGGGGGCAAAAGGGGGGTGATTTGAATTATTTTTTTATGTATTTAATATTTTTTCAAACATATTTTTTACACTTTTTACTTGCTTCAATAGTCTTGAAGCTGCGATCATCCGATCGCTCATAGCAGGAATAATTACCTTTCCTTAGGGGATTTGCAGTGACATGCATGTGGGTCTTCTGCAAACTCCTGTTATGCCAACCCATCGGCGCCCTGTGATCATATGACAAGAGTGCTGATGGGTGCGATTTGTGATGTGCTTCTGGTAAGTGCTAGTTAACAGCCACGCAGCCGCGTCTGTTAGGGACACCAGACAGCTGATCAAATCAGCTGCCATATGCCTGAAAAGGTGTGAGCTCAGCCCCAGAGCCCACAGCAAAGGGAAGGTGGTGATCTATGATGTACCTATACATCATAGGTCATAAAGGGGTTAATACTAAGGGTGTGAGGGTCCCAATTTTTCTTTTTTTATAGTACATATCAGAGCTGTGGCCCCCTTCAGGCCACAGCTCCTCTCATCTTTCCTACACAAGGTTTTAATTGACAGCTATGACTGTTTTTTTTTTCACTTGCCCAGTTCAGATGAAATCTGGTTTGGCACATGGAGAGGTCAGTCAATAGTGATAGGGACTATCCATATTTAGGTACATCTTGACATGGTTGTATGGATTTTACCATCATTGATAAAAAATGCTAACAAATTACCTTATGTTTTTAATGTTTACAGCAATATTGGAGTTCATGTATTCATTAATCACAGCATGCTGATGCATGTATGTATATGAGGGTAATTGTGGTGTCTGTCCTTGAGGACTGCCTGCCAGATCTAATAATATAAGTGTTATCAATAGACTGTAAGCCGCCATGCTGCACTACCTGTACCTGTGTGCCTAGCACTTTATGCAAGCCATATCTGTGTGCATCTATAATACTAACCACCATGCTCATGTGTGAGTAGTTGTTTAGCAGTATTATTCTCCTGCCCTGCCTCCTCCTTTCATTATAAGGCCCTACTGCATCCTGCAGTACATTTGTGCTGTGACTGGGAATTGGTAAATACAGCTGCTGTTTTCTCTATTTTTTAGGGAATTTATTTCAGTGACTTATTGGTCTTATCACAGTTTTCTTTCAGTAGCTCTGGTCTTTCCATACGCACAGTGCTTGTTATGACATATGTCTATTCGCTGCCAGAAGGTTTCCTCAGTGGACTAATGTTCAGCTGAATGCACAGTGCAGTTTTTCCAAATTATGTAGAAAACCAGTTATTACCAGGAGTGCCCAGTTCTATAATACATTTTTAGTGACATAAGCTAATCAACTGAAAATGCACTTGGAAGGAACAGTCTCCTTTAGCTCCAATACTAATTATACAGTTGCCATGATTTATACATAAAACATGGCAATAGCAAAATATGGTTCCATGAAAAATGCCCAAATGAAAAATGGCCATGTAAGAAAGCTCACAGCCATGAATGCCCACAGGAAACTTGCTCACAAGGAAAAGCTGCCCACACATAAAATTGCTTACATAGAAAACTGCTCACATGAAAAATTGCGCACATGGAAAATTACCCACATAGAAAATTACCTACATGGACAAAATAAGAGTTTATTGAATCATTTTATTAAAAAGGGCTAAGGCAGTATTCACACACTGAAAATTGGGCACATACCCGTACAGCCTGGGTTACGCTGTACACAGGCACCGAAGCGATATAACAAATTACAGGTTGGGGGTGAGACGATAATACAGTAACATTATATCAGTACAGCCGGGGGTCACACTGTACAGCGGCTCTGGATCAATATAGTATATTACAAGTCGGGGTGTGACAACAACATTATATCAGCACAGTTGGGGTCACAATGTACACAAGCTCCAGAGCGATATAACATATTGCAGGTCGGGGGGTGATGAGAAGGTTATATCGGTACAGCCAGAGTTACATTGCGCACAGGCTCTGGAGCAGTATAACATATTACAGGTGCGGAGTAATAATAACACCATCAGTACAGCCGGGGTCACACTGTGCACAGGCTCCAGAGCGATCTATTCTATTATTTCTAAACACTGTTTTTCAGTGATACTTTGTATCTTCGTTCATATTGCACCCACACACACAAATGATACACCGTTTCAAAGGCAAACTTGCCCCTTCACCAAGAAAATAGCCAAACAAACCACACATACACAATTTGATCACAAAATACAGTTTAAACATTAATTTTCAAAAATCTGCAGTAAGGAAAAATAACCTGCAAATCAAAACATTTGCCGTGGGGGCTTTCCAGCTTGCCAAACTGCTTGCCCAACCTATTTCAGCCAAATTGGAGGATTGCACACTTCACTGCAGGTGAGTCACATATGCAAACATATTTGTAAACTTGCACTGCCTATTGAATTGCACATTTGCTCCGTTCATACTCCACCCACACAAACAAATGATACACCATTTGAAAGGTCAAATGACCTGCAGGTGGCAGCACACTACCCCAACGCACACTACCACAAAGCTGCTTACAGACATCACAAACAAATCCAAACATTTGCCTTGGGTCTTTCCAGCTTACCCAAGTGCTTGCCCAGCCTATTTCAGGCACATTGGAGGATTGCACACTTTACTGCAGGTGAGTCACATATGCAAACATATTTGTAAACATGCACTGCTTTTTCAGTGATTACTTTGCCCCACACACACAAATGGTGAGTCACATATGCAAACACATTTGTAAACATGCACTGCTTTTTTGCTGATTACTTCGCCCCACACACACAAATGATACACCATTTGAAAGGTAAACTTCCCCCTTCAGCAAGAAAAGAGCCAAACAAACCACACATGCACAATTGTATCACTAAAAACAGTTTAAACAGTCATTTTCATAAACTTGCAGAAAGAAACAGTGACCTGGCACCTCAACTGGAAGACATTTTTTGGCCTCTACATATCATACCAATTTTTTGTATTACCAAGCTACATATATAAATACCTGTCTGTATTCATCATCTCATGAAACACATTTACATTTGACCACTTGCTTTTTCTGAAATTGCCTGCGCCCCTGATGACCAATGTGCGAAAATTTTGCATGGGCCAAGCTAGTATAACATATTATACATAGGGGGAATGAACGGTTGTTATTTTGTCCATTTATGGGCAATTTTCCATGAGGGCAATTTTCTGTTTGGGCAACTTTCTCTGTGGGCAATATTCTGTGTGGGTAAATTTCTGTGTATGCAATTTTCCTTTTGGGAAATTTTCCTGTGCGCATTCATTGCTGTGGGCCTTTTTCTGTGAGCATTTTTCTTTTCACCATAAAACATTGATACAGTTGTGCTCAAAAGGTTACATACCCCAGCAGAATTTTTGCTTTCTTGACCTTTCTTGACCTTTTTTCAGAGAATATAAATGTTAACACCAAACCTTTCTCTCTACTCATGGTTAGTAATTGGGTGAAGCCATTTATTGTAAAACTACTGTGTTTTCTCTTTTTAAATCATAATGATAACCCAAAACATCCAAGTAATAAAAATGCCTTAAAACATTCTCTCTCTCATTATTCTGGCATTTGGCAAATATTAATAAATATGGTAATCCTAATTGACTTAAAACGGGAAAGGTTTATTCTGATTTCATGTCAGATTTTGAGAAAAACATGTATTTGTTTCTTTTTATATAGTGTATGTAAACTTCTGGTTTCAACTGTACATGTACACCACACTGCTGTATACCCTGGATAATTTTTATATACATGATACCGTATTCCCTCTATAATAATAGTTTCATATCTCTTTCCTCATCCCTCCCACACATCCACCTATCCATCGAAAACAACATGAAAATGGGCAGAAAAGTTATATAAAGATCTTTAGATGCATTACTCTTAGGCATTTATGGCAAAAATAGTAGCTGAGTCAGGGTAATGGACAACCTATTTTACTACTTTGGCACCACCCCCAGAATTTTAATGAGAGAGTAAACAGTTTACAGGAGATTGCACAACTGCATGAGCGGGCAGCTGGCTGTCAAAAACAGCTAGACTTCCCACAGAAAAGACAGACATAATTTTTTAACATGCTTGCTTTCCGGATTGTTGTGTACATGAAGCTGCACAAGCTTTGTATATACAGATTAGGAAGCACTATAGTTAAGGAGCAGGAGCTGCTGGGTCTTAGGGTATGCACACTAAACAAATCGCTAACGGATCGCTAAAAACGTCCTATTAGCGATCCGTTAGCGATGTTGTTCAGTGCGGCAGCTTCAGCGACGAGCTTCCGCTGTGATCTCGCTCGTCGCTGGAATCGTTCGGACCTATTCATCGTCGGCGCTCCGTGGGTAATATCTTATCGCTGTTGGCACCTTTTCTTAGTGATTTAGCGTATTTGTACCGCAAAGTCGTAAAAAATCGCTAACGGCGATAGCGTCGTTAACTAATCGCAAATGCGGCGCATTAGCGTATAGAAACAATCCGCTAGCGATCTCATTATATGCAACGCTAACGAGATCGCTAGCGGATAGCTTAGTGTGGCAGTACCTTTAGGAGACCAGTCAGCTCTGCTTTGCAGTCAGAGTCGTAATTTGCCCTGTAACTGTGGCTAATAAACCACCCTCAGTTACAGAGGAAATCAGCAATAAAAATAATTCCTAATATGTTCAAATGCTCCCAAAGGTTAAGAATACTTTTTGGGAGGGGGATTGTTCAATTTTGCAACAGGAGTACATTCATGTTGTCACCTGTCAATTTTAAATAAGCTTCTTAGCAACAAATGGTAAAACTGTCAGGTATTGTGTGAATATGCCAATCAAGATTCAAGGGGTAAATTTTCTTCTTGCGAAGAGTGACATGTCAAGCCTGACACGCTGAGGTGAAGAGACTTTTAAGCCACAATGCTCCTCTGGGAAATATGCAAATTGTATCTTCAGAGAGTAAGAGGACTAGAACTCTAGTGCCACAATAGGAAGTAACAATCCTAAAAGTCAATATTGACTCTCTATTGGCTTTCATCCTAAGTCATGTGACAAATCTGGTTAGAGAGTCAATATTGACTTTTAGGATTGCTACTTCCTATAGCTGTCATTAGAGTTCTAGTCCTCTTAAGCGCAAGTCACACTAAGCGAGATCGCTGGCCAGATCGCTGAACCTTCACAGATTTTGTGATGCAACAGCGACCTAGCCAGCGATCTCGCTATGTGTGACACGCAGCGACGATCAGCCCCCCTACTGGGTATCGCTGATCATCGCTGAATATCCTGTACCACTTTTTCGTCATTGGTCTCCGCTGGCCAGCGCGCATCGCTGTGTGTGACAGCGGGAGACCAACGATCAGCGAGCTGGGAGCTGGTATCCACTGTACATATTGGGTAACTAAGCACCGCGCGGCACCTAGTTACCCGATATGTACCCTGGTTACCGGCTCTCAGCTTCTGCTGTAGAGCGCTGAGAGCCGGTATCTAGGGTACATATCGGGTAACTAGGTGCCGCGCAGCGCTTAGTTACCCGATATATACATTGGATACCAGCTCTCAGCGCTCTACAGCAGAAACTGAGAGCCGGTATCTAAGGTACATATCGGGTAACTAGGTGCCGCACGGCACTTAGTTACCCGCTGTTTACACTGGATACCAGCGTACTCGCTGATTCTGATCGCTGGTGAGTCTGCCTATGTGACAGCTCACCAGCGACCACAAAGCGATGCAGCAACGATCCCTGCCAGGTCGTATTGTTGTCGTGATCGCTGCTGCGTCGCTGAGTGTGACGGGACCCTTACTCTCTTAAGAGACAATGTACATGCCAATCAAATGACACATAAAATTGGCATCAGCTCTGGAAGTAAAATTAACATAAAAAAAAATTGCAATCAATTTCCAAATAGCTATGCTTATAAAAAACAGTAAATATAGATAATATTTTCCAGATTTACTTTGTGTAACAATTGTATAGCATTGTCATTTTTATTGTACAATTCAAAAGTTTATTTTTGGTTCTTTTTATTTATTCATTTTTTTCTTGTAGTTTGCCATTTTATGTAGGTTAAATTCCATGTTGTTGATTCATGAACAGTCTGAGCCAAAGCATTGTCATATGATCTAAATGTGGCCTTATCATTGGGTAAGTTACAGCCCTTGCATCAGAATCCAAATCTCGTTGATCCTATGTTATAGCTTATATTATTCTTGGAAATCACAATGCATATGTGGGATTATCAGATAAGCACACGTTCTTCCATAAAATCCCCTAAACTTTATATTTGCAGCATTTCTTGTGAAGAATAGCTTGGAGTCTAGAAATGATTTGCTCAGAGGAAGCTTGCTGTACATTTCTGCTAGCAGTGAATGTTACACATTCAGAAGCCAAGATCTCCTTGGCAAACAGAGAATTGATAAGATTAAGTTCTCTTTGTCCTACTTGATCTTGCTTAAAACAGCCTTGAGCTTGTGGAACAAAATGCATATTTATGGAAGCTGTCCTCATATTTTATTTACATTGTATTCAGGAAGCAGCTTTGAGATCCACAAAGAGGATGCTTTTTTAAGCAACACATTGGAGTGTTGGGATTAACATGTCTCCAAAGTAAATGGAAGAATTTCCTAAACAAAATAGATACTTTTATTTTCTCATATATTTCCTCAAAAATCTGAAAAAGCAACCATAAACTGCATATTTGCATTACCTTTATGTGTTAATATTTAACCCTTTCCTTTCTGCCACAGCCAATTTTTGATTTTTCATTTTTTTTCCATTTTTTCATCCCTTTCTTCCAAGAGCCATAACATTTTTTTTTTATTTTACCATGCACATTGCCATATGAGGGCATGCTTTTTTTATGGGATGTTTTGTAGTTTTGAATGATGCCATCCATTTTAACATACAATATACTACAAAATGGGAAAAAAAAATTAAAAGTGTGGTTAAGATAACACCCCCCACAATGCTGGCATAGTCTTTAGAGTTGTGTTTTTACAAAATGTATTTTGTGGTAAAAATTATCTGACAAATTGAATATCCAAGTCGGTATGATTAGGCGATAGCAAACTTGTCCAATTTTTTAAATTCAGTTCTGAAAAAAATTCAGAAATTTGTAAAAAAAAACCAAAAAAAATTTAGTGTCTTAATTTTCTTATACCTCTAAACAGTAAAGTCGGGGTTCATACCAGATACTTAGCATCCCTTAACAAATCTAAACAAAAAAAAACAAAATAAACCCCTCAAAAGCACAAAAACAGTGTTGGCCACCACTTCCTTTGCTCTTCTACCTTTGTTGCCACGTCCATATCCACCTCCTCCACTTGGACCTCCACCTCCTGGTTCAAGATTGATGACATTTTCTTTTTTACTGTATGCTATTTTCATTCATTTCCCTATAAAAACAAACTAACAAACAAAAATACTCCACAAAAACAGTGTTGTCTACCTCCTCCTCCACTCCTTCCACCTACACCACCATGTCCACCTCCTCCTCCATTTGGAACTTTGCCTCCTGCTTCAAAATTGTTATTTTTTATTTATATTTTATTCTATTTCCTATCCACATTTGTTTGCGGGGCAATTTTCCTGCTCTTACCCCCATTTTGCCTCCTTTTTCAGCCCCTTACTACGGCCATTTTACAGCACAAACGTTTAGGTTCCCACTGGCTTCTATGGGGTTTGGGGTCAAGTTCAGGCAAAGTTTTGATACCAGAACTGGACTTTGGCTTACAGTTAAACCTAACGCGACTAACCCGAACATCCACAGGTCCTCTCATCTCTACCTCTAATTTTTAAATCGATTGATCATGTGAGATCTTGTTTTTTTGCAGGACAAGACAACATTTTTATTGATGTTATTTTGGAATAATAAAATGTTTTGATGAATTTTTATTGCATTTTTTGCAGAGAGCAAGCATCATAAAAAAGGAATTCTGGTACTTATTTTTTTTTTTTGCATTAAAGCGTTTTCTGTGTGGGTTCCATAATTTAATGTTTGGATAGATATGAATTTCGCAGATGTGATGGTAAAATATGGTTATTTTATTTATTTATTATCTCTTTTTTTAATGGAGGGAGTGGGGGTAATTCATATTTTTAGGTTTACCGTACTTGTTTTTTGCATCCTTAGCGGACTTGAACCTATGATCATGTGCTTGCTCTTTCTATATTCTGCAAAACAACAGTACTGTGGTATATACAGATAATCATGGTCATCTATGAAACTCAGCCACTGATCTGACTTCACAGGAGAATAGTCATGGCAGACACATATAAAACTTCATTTGAAAAATTATGCAGATGTAAAGTAGATATATGGAAATGCTTATTAATTATTTTGTATAGCATGAGTAACTGGTTTAAGGATATTAAAAATGAAAGTTTAAAAATTGTGATTTTTTTTTCAAAATTTTCACTAAAATTCTGACATTTTTATAAATAAATCCAAAACATATTGACCTAAATTATCACTTGCATAAAGTACAATGTGTCACGAAAAAAACAATCCTAGAATCAGGGAGATCCATTGAAACGTTCCAGACTTATTCCAACATAAAGTGACATTGGGTCGATATTAAAAATGTGACCTGGTCATTAAGGTCAAAATTTGCTCCGTCACTAAGGGTTAAAGAGGACCTGTTATCAGGTCAAAAGTGGCCAGTTTCTACTCTTAGGCCGGCGTCACACTGGCGACATAATCGGACGACTGCAATGCGATGAAAAATCGTATTGCAGTCTGCCCTATGTTAATCTATGGAGCAGCTCCCAGTATCAGATTTTTTGTGGTCCGTTTTAAACGTCCGTGTGCAATCGCAGCATGCTGCGATTGTCACCGATTGTGGGTCGACTATCGCCAATGCAAGTCTATGGGAGCGATGAAAAATCGGATTACAAACGGACCACACTGTGTGACTTGCGATGAAATCGCATCGGTGTCCTTTAGAAAAGCCGGCAATTCATCCCCGGCTATACTGTAAAATCACACTGACAGCTTTAATAAAGAATAGAAAGAATAGATATACACACATAGAATACATATATATATATATATATATATATATATATATATGTAATTGTGACATGTATATATATATATATATTTATATTTCCTAGACTTCTACATACTGTAATAGCCGCAAATTCAATTGCCGGCTTTTGTGAAATCACAGAAGCCGACATGAAATGATACATTGTTTCCACACAGTTAACCATGTCATTTCCTGTATTTTGATATTTGTTTAGAACTTACAATTACATGAGTGTATTTGTGCTAAATTTCAGACATGTAGGGGTTAAAGGTGTAAATTCGTTGACAAAAAAATGCGTGGGCTCCCGCTGTATTTTCTCCACCAGACAGACAAAGCAAGCGAGTGGGGGCAGATAATAATAGCCTAGGGAGGATACTTTTTTTTGTGCCCCCCCGGCTACTAACATCTGCCCCCAGACACCCCAGAAAGGGCAAATCTATAATTAGATTCGCCCTTTCTGGCACTTTGCCCGTCTATTCCCATTGCCCTGTAGCGGTGGCGAATGGGTTAATAATCTCACCTTACTGTCACCTTAGTATTGAAAGGTGACCTTAAGGCAGGTTAATAATTGAGAGCTGTCAATTAGACAACTATCAATTATTAATCCTATTGTATGAAAGAAAAATCAAACACACACAGTTTAATAAAAAATAAGTTTAATTAAATAATCACAGTTTTTTACCATATTTTATTTTCCTGCTAAAACCATTTCCTGTAATAAAAATAAAATAAAAAAGCAAAATTATACTTACCAATCCGATGTACAGTCAGGTCCCACGCTGTAATCCATCAGAAAGGGTTAAGAGGTTACAGTTAGCAGGGAGATAATTCTGTCTACTAGCTCTAACCCCATGAATGAATAAGTTCCTCTCCCAGCGAAAGTAGAGGAATAGATTCATGAATGGAGCTTAATTGATTTATTGGCAATTTAACTTTAGTGACCTGACCTAAAGGGAAAGTGGACACAATCAATTAAGCTTCATTCATGAAACACATCCTCTCCTGTCGCCAGGAGAGGAACTTATTCATTCAGGAGCTTTGAGCTGAGCATGCAGGATTACTTGCACTGCTTGGCTCAAAGCTAGTTAACCCTTTGTGAATGATTACAGCGTGGGACGTGACAGATCAGCGGAATAGGTAAGAATAATGTTTTTTTATTTTTTTATCTTTATTTTAGGAGATCAATGGCTTCGCACGGATTAAGTGTAAAATAAAATATGGTCAAAAAATGTGTTTTTATTTCATTAAAATTAATTTTTATTAATGTGTCTGTGTTTTTTTAATTTACTTCAATAGGATTAATAATTGATAGTTGTCTAATTGACAGCTCTCAATTATTAACCTGCCTTAAGGTCACCTTTCAATACTAAGGTGACAGTAAGGTGAGATTATTAACCCATTCGCCACCGCTACAGGGCAATGGGAATAGACGGGCAAAGTGCCAGAAAGGGCGAATCTAATTATAGATTTGCCCTTTCTGGGGTGTCTGGGGGCAGATGTTAGTAGCCAGGGGGGGCACAAAAAAAAAGTACCCTCCCTAGGCTATTATTATCTGCCCCCACTCGCTTGCTTTGTCTGTCTGGTGGAGAAAATACAGCGGGGGCCCACGCATTTTTTTGTCAACGAATTTACACCTTTAATTAACCCCTACATGTCTGAAATTTAGCACAAATACACTCATGTAATTGTAAGTTCTAAACAAATATCAAAATACAGGAAATGACATGGTTAACTGTGTGGAAACAATGTATCATTTCATGTCGGCTTCTGTGATTTCACAGAAGCCGGCAATTGAATTAGCGGCTATAACAGTATGTAGAAGTCTAGGAACTATAAATATATGTATATATACATGTCACAATGACATGTATGTATATATATATTATATATATATATATATATATATGTGTTCTATGTGTATATATCTATTCTTTTTTTGTGATTGAAATACTATTCTTTTGGATCCATTATATGTCAGTTTTGCAAGCCTGCGAGAAAATCTCGCAAGTCGGATGAAAATCGGATGTTACAAGGTACACACATGCGACTAAATCGCATCTTTGAAGGAAAATCGGATGCCAGAAGGATGTGTGATGTTTGCATTTTGATCCGACAATCGACCGTCTAAAACGGACCGATTTTTTGTCGTTGTGTGTGACGCCGGCCTTATTTTATTCACGCTGCTTCCCTCAGAATTATTTTTTTTTTTTTAAATCCTTCATACAATTCCAGCAATATGGGCCTTTTTATTTAATGCTAATTTTTTATGGTCTTTTTCAAGCGGGTGTAGCTCAAAGAATAATATTGATCCATGACCCCCTAATAAAAGTCCACAAAAATGGCACTAAATTAAAAAGTTCACATCTCTGTATCCATTTAGTGGGCTTAAAACAAAACACAGAATACTCAAGGGACCAATAAGCGCAAAAAGTGGCCACTTTTGACATAGTGACAGGTTCTCTTTAGGGTTATGTTGAGGCTCCTAATAAAAAGGTTGTGCAAAATTATTCTATATGCAAGTAAAGAGACTCTAAAGGCTGGGTCTCACATAACGATACACCAGCGATCCCGACAACGATATGCAGTTGTCAGCTGGTGTATCGCTACATGATCGCTGCTGAGCTGCCAAACAGGCAGCTCAGGCAGCGATCTGGGACAGCGACACTGCGGGTAACATCGCTTAGTTACCCGCAGTGTACCTTGGATACCAGCGCCCTGATGCAGGGAGCTGGTATCCAAGGTACACAGCGGGTTTCCAAGCGCTGCGCGGTGCCTGGAAACCCGCTGTGTACCTTGGATGCCAGCTCCCCTGCATCAGGGAGCTGGTATCCAAGGTACACAGCGGGTTTCTAGTCACAGCCCCGCGCCTGGAAACCCGCTGTGTACCTTGGTTACCAGCGGATCGCTGGTCTCCCGCCTGTCACACGCAGCGATGCGTGCCTGTCAGCGGGAAACCAGCGATCAAAAAAAGGTCCGGACATTTCAGCGACGATCAGGATACCCGGCAGGGGGGCTGATCGTCGCTGAATGTCACACACAGCGATATCGCTGGTGAGCTCGCTGCTGTGTCACAAAACTAGTGACTCAGCAGC
>JARQOD010000001.1:216255336-216355813 GCA_033576555.1 Oophaga sylvatica
CTGCTGCCTCCACCATGTTCTCTTCTCATCCCTGGGTTTCAACACCGCCAGTTGTTTCTCGGAAGTGCTGTTAGCACAGTCTACACTTGCTCCTGTGTTACTGGGGTTCAGTAATGTCAGCTGTTCCCCTGCTGTGTGAACGGCAAACAGTCCTGCTGCCTCAACTTTAATTTCCATGGGTACCTTCTGCTACCCATCCGGGTTCCAGTACCGTCAGCTGGTTCTCTGCAGTGCCTTTGGCCTAGGTGCCTCCATGTCGGTATCCGAGTTCCAGCAACGTCTGCTGGTCCTTGGTAGTGCTTTGGAGCACAGGTACCTCCTGCTTAGTAACCGTGTCCCAGTAACGTCAGCTGGTCCTCGGTTGTGCCATTGGCTCTTTCCTTCTGCTGACCCTCCGTGTTCCAGCACAGTCAGCTGGTCCTCGTCACTTGCATTGGCTCTTGTACCTTCTTCTACCGTCCGGGTTCCAGTACCGTCAGCTGGTTCTCCGCAGTGCCTTTGGCCTAGGTGCCTCCATGTCGGTATCCGAGTTCCAACAACGTCTGCTGGTCCTTGTAGTGCTTTGGAGCACAGGTACCTCCTGCTTAGTAACCGTGTCCCAGTAACGTCAGCTGGTCCTCGGTTGTGCCATTGGCTCTTTTCCTTCTGCTGACCCTCCGGGTTCCAGCACAGTCAGCTGGTCCTCGTTACTTCCATTGGCTTTTGTACCATCACCAACAGGACAAAGAAGGTTAAGACAAACTACAAGATACAGAACAAGAGACAGAAGAACAATAAGCAGAAGATCAAAAAGCAGAAGAACATGAAGTATAAGACCAAAATGAAGAGCAAAATATATGCTCTAAATTCTAAGCAGAAGAAGACTAAGCAGTGTATGGGGGTGAGTCCGTTCCTCCTCGTGGTGCCCCTGGAAAATGCCTGATGCTGCTGCAGGCTAAACTGAACGCGGACAAATACTGTTTGTAATTAAAATCTTTCGTGACAGCAAGAACGGAAGGATGAAAATTCAGAGTTTTTACAGATTACAAGTACAGGAATGTCTGTCACAAATAAGAATATGATGAAAAGGATGAATAGGAAGAAGATGAAGAAGTAGAATATGAAGAATAATAACTGTTTAATAAGAACAATATAAGTAATGTTAACAAAAAGATGAATAGCAAGAAGTTTTAGAAGATTAAGAAGGTGAAGATGAAGAATAATTTGATGAGAAAGATGATGCTGCTGAAGATTATGAAGGAGAAAGTGTGTGAAAAGTTAAAAAGGTGAAGAGCATGGAAGTTGTGAAACAGACATATTTGACAAAATAGAAAAAAAGGTTAACAACATTGTCAATTTCTTCGTCAATCCAAACGTATTTCAAAAAAAGAAATATTAATGCTATTCCATTGCATTGTGTTAAACATCTATGCCTTTAATGTCTCCTCAACCTCCCCCAATAAATTCTACATTACTCTTTGTTGTTTTCCTTCATGTACAATTAACCAACAAGGCAAGAATGGGTTTTTTTAATTCCGATATTTTGTTCCCATAGACTTACATTGTATTTCCGGTATCGGTATCGGGTATCGCCGATATTTTTTGTGTATCGGCGATACCATTCAGATTCCGATACTTTTGGATATCGGAAAGTATCGCTCAACTCTAACAACCACAAAACAGATTTCATCAAACAAGGTATAATTTTAATCAGTATAACGGCACCGACCTGACACTGTCTGTAGGTTACTGTGAACAATCCTGCTGACAGATTCCCTTTAAGGACTGGAAGGCAAGTATAAGACTCCATTATTTTTTTAAATCTTTGAACTGTATAGGTACAGGTTTTAGGTTGTCAATTTTGAAGGCAAGCGATTAGAAAAAAAAGATAGTTATCAATATGTGAAAGATAAAATATCAATTGGAGAGTTATATATTTTACATACTTGTTTTTACAATGAGTCTGTAAATAAGGAGCATTGCTAAATAACTATGCTACCCTCATGATCAATAGTTTTAAAATTTAAACAAATATTGATGTTCACAAAGTTTGATGCTTCAGTTCTTATAGTGACAATTTGCATAAAAAAATCCTGATATAATCCTTTATAATCATTTATCTAAACATGAGGTCAATACGAGAATGCGCAAATTGTGGCCAGATGCTTTACAAATTTGGCATGAGTGTCCCATTTTCTGCTTACAATATAACCCAGAAAACTTTTTACAATGTATTTTAGTGATTTTACCTCATAATAGGTAAAAAAAAATGATGATTCAAGAATGGCATTTAGTAGTCTCCGATTTTTTAAATCAAATTTATGTTCCTAAATTGCATGGTTAAATAATTAAAGTGACCTATTTTTAGTATTATATCAATTAATAAAATCACAAAAATGCAAAAATCCCAGTGAAGTAGTTATCTGGATATTATATACCTTGCTTCCAGCACATATTATCTGTAAAAGAAACCACTAAGTGAAAATATGGTATATAAATCCTTTGTCTAATGAATTCTGGGCCTGCTCTCAACAATGCACTGCTGCTGGGCCGACAAAAGGAGCAAGCTGTGTCTGTACTGAAGTAATTCCCATTTTTTTAATCCTGTGGTCAGAGGCATCTGGTCACCTTCCAGAGTAAACACTGCATTTTCCATTTTCTAACTACAGTGATGAGGTACGTTTTGCTTCAAAAATACAAAGGGAGTTTCTTTAAATGTAGAAATGAGACATCTAAAAGGGTTAGACCTCTTTTCGAAAATTATTATTATTATTTAATTTTAAAACACCAATGATTCCAGGGTGCTGTGCATGTGAAAATGGTTGCATACATGTTACATACATTTAACATATAAATCATTTATAAAATAAAGTAATGGAACTGACAAACTGGCACAAAGGGGGAAGCGACTGTGACTTCAAGTGGTTACTGGAAAGTTGGTTTACATGGCTGTAGATTGAATATTACAAGCTGCCCTTAACTCATCATCCTCAGGTCCAGCGCTGAGTCTTTTGTACTGGTCTCGGTCTCTGGCACTGACATCACGTCTATAGCACAGCAGGCAATCACGGAGCTCAGAAACTGCTTGATTAGGCTTTGCGCCTTCAGAGCCATTCAGAGAATGATTGCATGTACAGTACTCTGGAGAAAAAGGGAATTATGCTTGTCAGTGCCTTGTGATGACGGAAACTAAACTCTCCTAAACTATTGACTGAGGACCCCTGGCCTGGGAAGAGAGGTTTCTCTCTGCGACAGCCCATTTAGACACTGGAACTTCTGTCAACTTTATCCATTATGACTTGGTTGTTGAACTTCAGCTTCCTACACAACAGCTAGATCATTCTCTGGCTATTGCCTCCATTGACGAACAACTCCTGGCAAAGCCTATCCAATATTTCATGCTACCAATCACATTGCAGATTTTAACCCTGCATTCCGATACACTTTCTTTCTATGTGCTATCTAAATCTGCAAACTCTGTTCTTCTGGATCTTTCATGGTTGCATTTACACGCACCTGTTGTCTCCATCTTCTGTGCCTTTGTACCAATGTTCTCTACCCACCTATTATTGTGCCTTTGCAGATGTCTTTTCTGAAAAGAAGGTAGAGGACTTGCTATGCCATAAACCTTATGATTGTCCTATCAATCTTGAGTTGGGCACCTCTCCACTTCGGGGCCTGGTGTATCCTCTATCCTACCAGAAACTCGTGCCATGTCAGAATACATCCAAGTAAAATTACCCGAGGGATTCATCCGAAAGTCCTCTTCTCCTGCTGACTTCTTCTTCATGATTAAGAAGGAAGGTTCCCTATGTCCATGTGTTGACTATTGGGGCCTAAACAAAGTCACCATTAAGAACAAGTACTCCTTGCCTTTGATTTCTGAGCTATTCGATAGAATTTGTGGGGGGAAAGATTTTCATCAAATTAGATGTAAGAGGAGCTAAAAACTTGATCCAGATCCGCAGGGGCGACGATTGGAAGACGGTCTTTGATACTAGTGACGGTCACTACGAGTATCTCTTCATGCCCTTCGGTCTGTGCAATACTACCGCCGTGTTTCAGGAATTCATTAACAACATCTTCCGAGACCTCTTCTCTGTTTCTGTGGTCATTTGGACAACATCCTGATTTTCTCCCCTGATCTACCTACCCATAGAAGACACATCTGTCAAGTTCTGTGCATCTATGTGAGAACAATTTGTTTGCCAAATTGTCCAAATGTGTCTTCGAGAAATTTTCCAAATCATTCCCTGGCTACATTGTTTCCAGCAAGTGTGAAGAAGTGGATCCTGAGAGGGTTTCTGCTTTTGTTTCCTGGCCCCATCCTCAAGCCTTGAGTGCCTTCCAGTTGTTCATGGGTTTTGCCAACTTCTACAGACTATTCCACACTTCTCATCCCTCATGGCATCCATTGGGGATGCCATGAGGGACATGGGGACCTTAACCAAATAGAAGGATAATTCCATGATCTGGTCTAAAACAGCCATTGTCACGCTGTGTTGGTCTTCGGTAAGTAAGGGGGCCTCAATCTCTGTCTGGAACTGGGACCCTAATTATCCCTGTCCCAGGGGTACTCTTGAGGGTATAAAAGCCCTAATCTCCGACCTTACTATGCTCCTGTTAAACCCTGATGTTCATGTTCATTTTGACAGGAGGCAGGGACAGTGACGCCAGTGCTAATTGGGTGTCGGACACCATTTGTCATTCCACCGCATCACAGTCCTGGAATTGCGAGTGCCAACACCGCTGGAACTGAGTCGGCACGGGAGGTGAGTATAAACTTGTTTATTTTATCATTTTGAACATTCAGTTACGCAAGGAGTTGTCCTAGTAGTGGACAACCATTTTAAAGAAATTCTTATGAATACAGTCAGATTTACTGCTAAAAAGCACCCACTTTAGGGAGCATATTATTCCCTAGTTTGTACCTAAATAATGACATTCATCCTAAAAACTTGGTTACACATTAACTTTTTTCAAATGCGGCTACTCTGTATGCACATGTTGCAAACATGCCGCTAATACCATTCATTTTACATCTTCAGTAACTAATAAGACTTATAAGAGTCACAATTTTGTTAATTGCAATTCAACATATGTAATTTACCTTATTTCTTGTCACAAAATTAGACCTTTCCTCCTTTTGTTTTATACTTTGAACACTATATAATAAGAATTATAAAACTGATAAGATTTTTTGGAAGTGTCTGTTATACTTATACTATGTCACAACTGCCAGAAAAGGACCGACAGAGGATGTATTGGTCATTGATTTAGTTAAAAAAACCACAGTCCTTTATTCAGCGATTAGCAGCGTGGACAAGGTTCAAATGGGGCTGATATGTGCAGGCATGCAGGGAACACAGATGGATGACGGCCGTTTCACGTAGACCACGCTTCAACGGGTCCATGTGTGCAATTACGTGATGTTATTTCCTTTTAAAGGTTAATGACCAAGATGTTTAACAATCATGTGAACATACAACCATAACTAATATAAAAACATAAAATTTACAATTAATAACGTAATTACATACAAAATTGCTGATTGCAAAAAGTACCATCAAAGTACTTTTACAGAAAAACAGAAAGATCTAATCTTTCATTGAGTCCTATAGGACTTTGCGCTTTTGACTTAACAATTCAATGCGCTTCATGTCTTACCAGTAACTTGTTGTGATCCCCACCTTGTGGTGGATATTTAACTATTTCCAAACCTGCAAATTGCAGTAACTGGGGATTAGAATCATGTTTTTCCTGCATATGTTTTATCAGCCTTAACATCCCTTTCCTGTAGATATAGAGCGAAAATGCTCACGAAATCGCACAAATAACGGTGTTAGTTTTCCTAGTATAGAAAAATGAACACGGACAATACAAGATATAAACAACAAATTTCGTCTTGCATGTGATGAAATCCCGCACATAATGTTGAATATGACCATTTCATGGTCGAATGCAAAAGGCAAAAACTACAATTACCGCATTTGAAATTACCTTTAGGTTGTCAAGATTATCATGCGGTATAGACACCCGGTTTCACACTAATAGATCAGTAAGATTGAGTCCTTTTGTAAGCAAATTGCAGCTTTATCATACTCAATTTATTAACATCTTTATCTGCCTCTAAAACATTCCAGTTCTTCCTGATTGATGTATGAATAATTCTATCAATAGGACTATGTTTGAAACAAAAAGTGAATATGTTTTCCTGATTAGCATCTATATTTTTTCTTTATTTCAACTGTAGCTGCGTCTTTTTCTCAACACATCTGTTTGTGACAATTTTGTTATATGTTCTACAGCTTCATTAAGAAGAGATAAAGGATAGCCTCTATTAAGAAAACACAACTTTAAATCCTTTAATTGTTGATCAAAAATAGTATAATCATTATTAATCTTCCGCAATCCCAACATTTGGCTGTAGGGAAAACTTTTTTTAGTATAAAAAGGGTGTGCTGAATTAAAGTGCAACATTGAATTCGTAGCCATTGATTTTCTATAAACTTGCGTAGTAATAGAACCCTCCTTTATAACTATTTTAGTATCCAGGAATTCCAAACTGTCACGACCGTAACAGGAAGTGAAACGCATATTTCCAACGTTAATCTCATTGAGGTACAGTACAAAATTATTGAAATCTTCCTCATTACCATCCCATATGTTGAAGATATCATCCACAAATCTTAAATAGCAGCAATGTGTTTCAAAAATGGATTGGACAAATTGGATTTATATTTTTCCTCAAACACCGTTAAAAACAGATTAGCAAAAATGCAAGCAACAGGTGTGCCCATAGCGGTACCAACCTTCTGCAGGTACCACTTATTTAAAAACTTGAATGTGTTATGCGTCAATACGAAATCTAAACCTTCAAAAATGAAGGTAATAAAGTCAGGAGTCAACTTCACAGACACAGGTTCCACTCCTGATTTTTCTGATACCACTACTTCAGAGGATCTTTCGATTCTTCATCAGATAATCTACATTTAGTGCCTCACGAAGAAATACAATTACAATAAAAGTGCCATTAAACCCAATGGAGCAAATGAATATAATGAGTCACAACTCAGTTGTCGGGTGACCAGGGACCAGGGGCTCCTTCCCTGTCTCTAACACTAGGGGGCGTTCTAGCTCGCCCTGTTTCCCGGGTTACTTCTGAAGGTGAAGATGCCACAGTAAAAACACACTCCCCTTTGCACCGAACAACAGACTGTGCTTAAGGATGAGATGCTGCACCCACCTGTATGGGTTCCTCAGATGACTCAGACCTGATCTCCCCTGGTCCTGGACCTCCTGCACATTGGGGTGTCTTCCTATGTCTCTGGTGAAGACAGCGATCAACATGGACAACCATGGCTACGGAGTGCGGGGCCATTCCACTTAGTGTCTGTGGACCACCTCCGAAACTAAAGCAGTGTGGACTCAGCCAAGGAGATGAGGTCAGTGTAATCGTACTTAAGACCCAGCACCAGAAAAATTTCCTCCACTGTCTGAAGCAACTGAGAGTCAGACAGGAGAGAAAGTGCTCATGCTTGCTGTTCCCCCTGAAGGAGTGAGATTATTTTCCCCACACGATGCTCCTCTGTACCTGAGGAACCAGGACGTAACCGAAAGTACAGTTTACAGGCCTCCCTGAAAACCACTAACTTGTCATGCCACCCCAGAGAACCTGCCAGGCAAAGCGATCTTAAGCTCCACTAAAGGTTGCTTGGGAGTCATGATTCCCACAACTGATGTGTTAGGGTGCTGCAAGACGACAGCACGTAAATCTGCCACCTACAGACTGATATGTTTCAGTTGCACTGTCAGAGCAGTAATAGGATCCATAATGGATCAAAAAATGGTTTAGGTCAGAGCTAATATCACAACTTGGTTGTCGGGTGACAAGACCCTCTTTCCCTTACCCTAATACTAGGGGGTGCTCTAGCTTGCCCTATTCCCCGTGTTACCTCTGAAAGTGAGAAAGCCCTGGCCACGTATCTTGCCTTATCTCCTGAATCCACCCTCCGTCTGTACCCTACCCCACCCAGGGAAGAGGGGAGCAGTTGTGCATCGTAGTACACAAACCAGATGAACAAGATAACATGAACAGAGGCAGCGGAAAATACCAGGCATGCAATTATTCACTTACATATAACAGAAGAATGCACCGGACAGTGGAGGATGGGGAAAAACAAAGTAGGAGAAGGAAAGAGAATTATCACACTTACTAAACCAAGCAACAGTTACAAATAAACCCACTAAATGCCTTCTCATATAGCCACTAACTACTATTCTTCCAGCCATGCAGCAAAGACTAGCTCTGACGATGTGTGTCAGTCAGGACCCAGATTATAAAGGGGATAGGAGTGACTAACCCTGCTCATCTGAGAAAAATAGCTCCCAGAGCTTACAACATGGCCGATTAACCCTGTACTGGCAAAATAAATGTACACCATTTAAAAAGAAGGTGAAGTGCTTATTTTCAGTGCAGTAGTAGGAGCAATCAGACTCTGTGGATTTCTGGCTACTCTCTGTTGCAGTAACCCCATGACATAATGTCTGAATACTGCAACAATACAAGAAACCTTACAACATTCAGTAGTGTCAATCTTTCTAGTTATATTTTGAGTGAATCTCAAATATCACTATTGTAAAAGGGATTATCCTCACCAACGAATGAGTTTGACGTATACCAGACTATTCTGTCCCCGGGGCCTGTGGCTGTAAATATGGCTCTGTGAGATGCCGGATCTCTTTCACCTTACTTACAATTGGCGACGATCGCAGATAGCTTAACTCAGCTGCCGGCACACATGTTATGAAGAATCCAGAAGAGACTTTGATTTCTTTAAGAATTCTTGTTGAATGCATATAAACAGCAGCAGGTAAAAAAGACTTTCTTCAGACAGACTGAAAACACATGTGAATCTGATAAAATCAAGATGGAGAATGAAACACAGGAGAAAGAAGAAGGAAATGACATCATGCCAGAAGAGGGAGACAGAGAGTCAGAAGGGACAAACTTGATGTAAAGGAGGATTTCAGCTATGCAAACACAGGGACACATAGCAACAGTAAACAATATGAGAGACTGCAATACAGCATGTAAAATACACAGGACAGTCTGTAAAATGTCTCATTCATGGGACATAACACTCCCCGTCTGAAATCTATAGATTTCATAATTTTATGATGTCCACTGGAGATATCACTGTAGACCTGAAAGACAAAAGGAAAAAACAAGCATGCAGGTAATAACAACAACAGTTGAAGTCCAATTGGCATGGTCCAATGTTCAGTTGGAGGCATGAAGTCCTCAACAGCGGAATAGTCCAAGTCCAAACAAAAACCCATCTTCGGATTGGGGAAGCCGCAACATGCAAACACTTCCACCAACCCAATAATCCGCTGGAGAAAGTTAAAATATTACAATGTTCCAACACAGCTGGAGGAGTATATGGCGGTAGGCTCCCCGCCGTGAGCTGAGTTCAGAGACGAAGCTAAGATCATGTGACTCCTGTTCGAAGGAGCCAGCAGATGATTTGCCTGAAATGTATGTCAGCAGATAGGATGGCTGACCAGCTGAAAGGATGTCCAGGGTAAAGAGAGCTCAGCTTCTGTACCTTTTTGCCGGTTTCTGAAGCGCTGGGAGAGGCTCCTGCAGCTGTAGTCTTCGTAGACACGTCGTAGGAAAGGTAGACTTGTCTCTTGATGATGGTTGAAAGAGTCTTTACAGAACTAGGGGGCAGGACTTGTTGTAAGGCCTTTAGAGACTTCTTCGCCGTCTCCCATCTTTGCTGTCTCTGAGATGGTAGCATAGTGTTCCCGTTGATATCCGGAGTAGCAAGCTGTCTCAGTGGTACCCTGCCTAGAACTGCGATGGGTGTCTTAAACCCAAGAGGACCGTCGATGCTGTTTTCAACAAGCGAGTCTCCTCGTTCGATAGCAAGTTCCTTACAGGGTGATGCTTGGGAAGTGAACGTGTCTTGTTCAACATTCGCCAGTGAGCTGAGGCTGAATTGCGTGGGGAAAACGCTGACACCATCAGTCAGAGGTAGGCTGTTGAGAGAGGGGCTCTCACTCTGAGCACTGAAGTCTAGCACGGCTTCGGTTTGACCAGGCTTGTGATGGAGATGGGTATCAAAGGTTGGGAACTTAGCAGTTACTTGCTGTGGATCCCTTGGCAACTTAGTCTTTGCTGGAAGAGAAGGTGAGGGAGCTACCCAGCTGTTATAGTTGTCTTCAGTGGGTTTGATGCTCATGACCCTGATGATCACTTTGTCTCCCTCTGTAGGTAGTGAGTTGTTGTCTTGGTTGAAGGATCGAATGCTGTTATCTCGAGGTTGTAGTCTCGAGGATAAAGCGGACTTGAAATATCGGATGGTTGCCATTGACACGTAGTGTCGTTTGACTTCTCCTTCATCCATTGGTGACGTGAGTATGACAGGGGGGACAAGTCATTGTCATCTGATGTGATAACGGTTTTGTAAGAGGAGATATCGTTCTGATTCCTTGTCTGGTCACTACAGACATTGCCAATGATGACCCAGCCCAGCTCGAGGCGCTGGGCATATGGTTCATTGAGTAGTCCGTGGATTTGTTGACGCATCTTGTGCAGTCGTATAATGTCTCTGCCGAGGAGAATTAGGATGTCTGCCTTATCATCCAGGGGTGGCATCTCTTTGGCTATCATTCTGAGATGAGGATGCTGAAGAGCGACTTCTGGTGTTGGGATTTCTTCCCTATTGAATGGCATTTGGTTACACTCTACAAGCGTGGGTAGTGGTATATCCATGGCGCCTTTCTCAAGAGAAGTTATTATGAGGCCACTGGCCCTTCTTCCAGAGGTTTGTAAAACGCCGCTGCAGGTGCCCAAGGTGTAGGGATAGACGTCTCCTTTTAAGTCAAACAAGTCAAAGAGTTCTGACCTGGCTAATGATTTGTTGCTCTGGTCATCCAGGCTAACGTACACCTTGACTGCCTTCTCTGGATGGCCCTTGGGATACACCCATGACAGGCAAATCTTCGCACAGGACTTGTCTCGAAGACCTTCTCCACAGACATCGGTGCATGAGGAAGATACCGCAACATGGCTTGTCACTTGGTCTGTACTCTCCCCGCCATGGCTTGTGGTGGGAGAAGGTGAAGACGCAGAGTCAGGCTGTGATGGATGGAGCGCCTGTACGTGGTCTTCGCTGTCGCACTCTAGACACTTGATGGGGATGACACAGTCCTTAGCAAGATGTTCGGTAGAGGCGCAGCACCTGAAGCATACTCCAAACTTCTTCAAGAGCTCCTTTCGTTCTTGAAGGGGCTTCTTCCTGAAGCCGATGCACTTCTTCAGGGGATGTGGCAGTTTGTGAATTGGACACTGGCGATTAGGATTCTCAACCTTCTCACCTTTGTCGCTCTTATCTTGTGATACTGAAGGTGCCGGAAGAACATCAGTCTTCTTGATGGACATTGGAGCTTGGTGGTTCCTGTAGTTAAGACGTGGACTGTCGTGTTTAGTAGATGAAACAGGGTCGCTGTGTTCTCCATAGGAAAAACTTGGATCGGTCTTACACTCTGCGATATTTTCGATGAACTCGCAGAAGTAGGAAAATGGAGGAAGAAGACTTGGTTTTCTCTTTTGTATTTTGATCCAAGCATGGCCCACTTATTTTGGATATTGGGTGGCAACTTGGAAACTATTGGGGTTACCCCATGAGCAGTGTCCAGGTAGCTGAGGCCAGGAAGGTACGGGTCTGCTTTGGCCAGCTGAAGCTCTAACAGGAGGTCGCTGAGCTCTTGGAACCTTGTACTGTCCTTATTAGATACCTTTGGAAAATCCTCTAGTCGTTTGAACAGGGCCCTTTCTATGACCTCAGGACTGCCACAGCTTCTTTCTAGCCTCTTCCATGCAGCAGTGAGACCAGCAATGGGATTACTGATGTGGACAGATTTAAGTCTCTTGACCCGATCCGTGGATTGTGGCCCAAGCCACCTGATTAGCAGGTCTAGCTCTTCAGCGGCGGTGATGCCAAGATCACTGATCGTGGTTTCAAAGGTACACTTCCAACCCCTGTAGTTCTCAGGTTTATCGTCAAACTCTGTAAGACCGGTCTTAGTTAGATCGCGCCGAATCATGTACCTTGCGAGGCCAGTCATATCAGCATTCTCCGATTTTGGAAGGACCAATGCTGGCTGGATAGCTTTGTTCATACAGTCTGTGATTTGACCTGGGAATGCAGGTACGTATGGGGCAGCGTAGGCGTTCAGTCCATTAACTGGCTTAATGAGCTTAGTTTCTGCTACACATGGGACTGGAATTGTGTGATTGACCGGAGTGTGGTGACTGGCCTGCATATTGGCCTGTACGTAGGATTCTGAGTATAAGATTTGGTGATTTGCAGGTTTCTGGTACATTTCGGTGCACAGAGGTGGATCAGGATACAAGATTGGCAGCGTATTGTAATTGTGCTGACCTTGGGTGCAGGATGGGAATAAACGCTCTGTGTCCTGTTGTCTCAGGGGAGCATCAGTGTGGTCAGGAAGGATTGCAGGAGCAGGGATAGCGCTGTGTTGGCTTTGTACATAGTCTCTAGTACGCTTAAGAGGGTCTTCAGTATCAAAACCCTGATGTTTCAGAGGAGCATCTGTGTGGTCAGGAAGGATTGCAGGAGCAGGGATAGCACTGTGTTGGCTTTGTACATAGTCTCTAGTACGCTTAAGAGGGTCTTCAGTATCAAAAACACTTAAACTGATGTTGTCTCTTTGGCTCCCACTGATGGCTTGTTCCAGGACCTTTAACTTTGCCATGGCTATGGCGTGTTGGCGTTCCTTCTCTAGGGCCTCTAGGGCAGCTTGTATTTTAGTGGCCTCAGTTTTCATCTCAGTTTCCTTCTCTAGGGCCTCTAGGGCCAGCTTGATTGTTTTAGTTGCCTCAGTTTTCATTTCAGTTTCCTTTTGAGCAAAGGCAGCTTGTATTTTAGTGGCCTCAGCTTCCGCACGTGCTTTTATGAGCTGTTCGCTGAGGGTTGAGGATTTTGAAGAGCGTGACTTAGATGTTCGCTTTGACTGTCTGGCAGAGCCAGAAATGCAAGATGACATCTCGGCTATTAGTGCAATTCTTGCCTCTGTTTTGGCTTTTATATCGCGCACCATGCTTTCTCTCTCAGAGTTAAGTTTTTGGAAAGCTTGCAGCTCTTTGCAGGTAACTGATGGGTTAAGTCTTTTTAACACTGCGATATATTGGTCTGTTATTTTTGCATAACATTGATAATCTGAACACAGTTGTGCGAGAGCTCCCTCCAGTGGTCGTTGGAGAGAAGCAGGCTGAGACAGGCTATTTATGTGGCATAAGAGTTTTTGCCATAGCTCTGCTGTTGCACGGAGAAGATCAAGTTTACTGGATTCTAGATTCTCCCTTATTTTCCATGACGGCTTTGTGACACGTCTAGCCTTCTCACTAAATGGTGGATCAGGGTCTATGCACTCTTCCTCTGACAATGGGTCTGGCAGAGACCGTGTAGTCATTCCTTCAGCCATCCTGCTGCACAGGGAGAAGGGGAGCTGTATAGACTCTTATATGTTGAGAGCGGATGCTCTGCAGGAAGTTCTGTAACTTTATAGAAGCTGTGGGTTTTACAGATGAATCTGAAGAGTCTTTTTTACTATTCTGTCCCCGGGGCCTGTAGCTGTAAATATGGCTCTGTGAGATGCCGGATCTCTTTCACCTTACTTACAATTGGCGACGATCGCAGATAGCTTAACTCAGCTGCCGCACACATGTTATGAAGAATCCAGAAGAGACTTTGATTTCTTTAAGAATTTTTGTTGAATGCATATAAACAGCAGCAGGTAAAAAAGACTTTCTTCAGACAGACTGAAAACACATGTGAATCTGATAAAATCAAGATGGAGAATGAAACATAGGAGAAAGAAGAAGGAAATGACATCATACCAGAAGAGGGAGACAGAGAGACAGAAGGACAAACTTGATGTAAAGGAGGATTTCAGCTATGCAAACACAGGGACACATAGCAACAGTAAACAATATGAGAGACTGCAATACAGCATGTAAATACACAGGACAGTCTGTAAAATGTCTCATTCATGGGACATAACACAGACACTCCTGGATGTGAACAGGTTTTCATGGACTTTAACTTTACGATACCACTTTTGTGATGATAATGAGCTGTCCCCACATACTAACAGTAATATGGGAAATACTCCTCCAATTTCTTCTCAAATCACCAATATAGGAACCTTTTAAGAACAATGTCAATCTTAGAACTTAAACTCCCTTGTTGCTGTGAAAAATCTTTTCTGTTACCCAATCCAATCCTGTCCTCCTATTCTAGATTCATTTCAAGAAGTGATTGAGGAAGAATTGCATTCACTGAAAAGATCACTTATAACACATCATATTCCATCTAACATAGCAAAAAGTGAAATAGAAGCAATAACAGAACTTAAGTAAATAAGGATCTATAAGACAAGCAAAGTGAGGTGCCACCATGTTACTCAATGTGGAACTTTATGAACAGCTGAATTTTATGTTACAATATAAAACTGTATATCAAAAGCTGAGCTTTAACCCCAGTACTTAAATTCAAACAAAACTTGAGTCACCTCTTAACGAGGGAGTAATTAAGGTTGTATTAACTGAAAAATTATCTAAAGATTTTTTGGTAAAATTTACCATTATTCCCATATACCATTCACTTCCAAAAATTCACAAAAAACAATTCCCTCCCTTTTTGAGACCTATTTTGGAGGGTAATGGGGACTTGAGTAAGAAGCTCAGCTCCTGAATGGATCTATATTTACAACCATTGGTTAAGAACTTGCCTGGTTAAGTCTGCGACACAAAACATGTAATTTCCTCCTTAGATAGGTTGTACTCAATGGCAAATTAAGGATTGCATATGGCTATCCTGTGATGTAATAGGATTGTATCCATGTATACAACATGAACTGGCAATTTCATCACTGTCCTACCACTTGTATACTTACAGTACCCATTCTCCAATCATTCAAGAATTAATTTTCATGGTAGTTGAATTCTGTGAGCACCGATCCTAGGCTGTTGCCTGGCAATGCCAGTGTTGCCAGGGCCAGCTCTGATTGGTGCAATCAATGTCATCATCGATCACATCAATCACAGGGCACAACAGCGGTATGACCACTCTGTGACCTGTCTGTGACCGCGCTGCAGGCCCTCACAGTAGCTAAGGATTTCTGCAGAGCGGTTACGCTACAGGATCTGCTGCTGTGCTGGGCCTTGTGGTGGCACAGAAGCCTGTGACACCACAATACCTGCTGAAGAAAGAAGAACAAAGAACAGAGAAAACAAAACAGAAGAAGAGAGACAACAAGTGTAAGTGTTTTGATCCCTGATAACTGCCCGATCTCTCTCCATCCACGACAATCCCCCTCTTCCCCTCCTCTTTTTGACCCCTCCACACCCCCTTTGCGCCACCCCAATGTGCACATCCAGCAGCCATCGAGCAATTGATTGGTGACGCAGTTCACCGATTAGCACTCGTGCCCTCTGTTATCCACTGTTCTTTTTCACTCCCCTTTGCGCCAACCCCGTGCGCACATCCAGCAGCCGCCGAGCATTTATTGGTGATGGAGTTCACTGATCAGCACTTGTGCCTGGCCTGCTGGTTTCCACTTTTTTTTCACCCCACTTTGCGCCACCCCCGTGCGCACATACAGTAGCCGCCGAGGTTTGATAAGTGACGCAGTTCACTCATCAGAGCTCATGTCTGCTGTTTTAGACACATTTCTTTTTCGACACCTCTGTGCGCACATCCAATAGTCGACAAACTTTGAGAAGTGATGCAGTTCACTCATCAGAGTTTGTGTCTGCTGTTTTAGATACATTTCTTCTTCGCCACCTCCGTGCGAAGATTCAGCAGCCGCCGAGTTTTGATGAGTGACGTAGTTCATCAGAGCTCGTGCCTGCTGTTTTACACTTTTCTTTTCACTGACATTTTTTTTACCCTGGTTGCTGATTTTTTTCTTTTAGCTTTTTCTTTTCAGACAAATAAGTTTACACCAAGCACTATCTCACACACACACAAACAGATAAATAAAGTACTGACACAATCACCATATTCATAAAAAAAATATCGGCCACTCGTCCTGTTCGTCCCAACAATGCTATTCAGTGGAGGAGGCATATGCTTTCCTTGCCTCCAACACTCATAGCAAGGGAGAGGGTCCCACATTTCTTTATTTTTCAGATTCATCCTCCTTGTCCTCTTCCTCTTCCTCCTCCTCATCTTCCTCCTCAGGTCCTGCTTTACCGCCACGCAGACGTTCCAGGACAGAAGATGTACCAGCGCCCCCCATTCTTGACCCGTATGGACCTCGCCCCCCAAAAATTATGAGCCACTGATTCCTGATTTTGTGGCAGAATCAGGAATAAAGTTTGACACAGATCTAGACTTCTCCAAAGTTTTTTTCTCTGAGGATTTTGTTAACCTCATGGTGGACCAAACTAATTTGCTCATCAATTTTTGCCACAAAACCCTGGTTCATCATTTTCTATCTGGTCTCCTGTAGACTCAGTTGAAATGATGCAGGTTTGGTGCCTGGTCCTCCACATGGGGATCCTGAAGAAGCCAGAGCTTCTTAAATATTGGAGTGTTGATGTTTTATACAACACTCCAGTGTTCCGAATGGTCGTGGCCTGGACACGTTTTGAGGCCAACCACAAATTACTGCATTATATCACAGTAACATAGTAACATACATTGTAACATAGTTAGCAAGGCCAAAAAAATACATTTGTCCATCCAGTTCAGCCTATATTCCGTCAGAATAAATCCCCAGATCTACGTCCTTCTATAGAACCTAATAGCTGTAAGATATAATATTGTTACGCTCCAGGAAGACATCCAGGCCTCTCTTGAACCCCTCGACTGAGTTCACCATCACCACCTCCTCAAGCAAGGAGTTCCAGATTCTCATTGCTCTAATAGTAAAGAATCCTCTTCGATGTTAGTGGAAAAACCTTCTCTACTCCAGACGCAGAGAATGCCCCCCCTTGTGACTGTCACTCTCCTTGATATAAACAGATCCTCGGAGAGATATTTGCATTGTCCCCTTATATACTTATACATGGTTATTAGATTGCCCCTCAGTCATCTTTTTTCTAAACAAAATAATCTTAATTTTGCTAATCTTTCTGGGTATTGTAGTTCCCCATCCCCTTTATTATTTTGCTGCCCCCTTTGTACTCGCTCTAGTTCCATTACATCCTTCCTGAGCATCGGTGCCCAAAACAGTACACAGTACTCCATGTGCGGTCTAACCAGGGATTTGTACAGAGGCAGTATAATGCTCTCATCATGTGTATCCAGACCTCTTTTAATGCACCCCATGATCCTGTTTGCTTTGGCAGATGCTGCCTGGCACTGGCTGCTCCAGGTAAGTTTATCATTAACTAGGATCCCCACATCTGCCACCTTTTGGCCCAAGTTTCCAAATTATCCAGATCCATCTGTAGCAGAATACTATCTTCTCTTGTATTGACTGCTTTACATAGTTTTGTATTATCTGCAAATATCGATATTCTACTGTGTAAACCTTCTACCAGATCATTAATAAATATGTTGAAGAGAATAGGTCTCAACACCAAACCCTGGGGTACCCCACTGGTCACAGCAACCCAGTTAGAGAATATATCATTTATAACCACCCTCTGCTTTCTATCACTAAGCCAGTTACTTACCCATTTACACACATTTTCCCCCAAAACCAGCATTCTCATTTTGTGTACCAACCTCTTGTGTGGCACAGTATCAAATGCTTTGGAAAAATCAAGATATACCACGTTCAATGACTCACCTTTTCCAGTCTATAGCTTACCTCTTCATAAAAACTGATTAGACTGGTTTGACAGGAGCGATTCCTCCTAAACCCATGCTGATATGGAGTTAAACAGTTATTCTCCTTGAGATAATCCAGAATAACATCCCTGAGAAACCCTTCAAATATTTTACCAACAATAAAGGTTAGACTTACTGGCCTATAATTTCCAGGTTCACTTTTAGAGCCCTTTTTGAATATTGGTACCATATTTGCTATGCGCCAGTCCTGTGGAACAGAACTCGTCGCTATAGAGTCCCGAAATATAAGAAATAATAGTTTGTCTATTACATTACTTAGTTCTCTTAGTACTCGTGGGTGTATGCCATCCGGACCCAGAGATTTATCTATTTTTATCTTATTTAGCTGGTTTCGCACCTCTTTTTTTGTTAGATTGGTGACCCTTAAAATAGGGTTTTTTTTGTCTCTCGCATTTCACCTAGCATTTCATTTCCCACCGTGAATACCGTGGAGAAGAAGGTGTTTAATATATTAGATTTTTCCTCTTCATCTACAACCATTCTTTCCTCACAATTTTTTAAGAGGCCTACACTTTCACTTTTGATTCTTTTACTATTGATATAGTTGAAGAACAGTTTGGGATTAGATTTACTCTCCTAAGCAATGTGCTTCTCTATTTCCTTTTTGGCAGCTTTAATTAGCTTTTTAGATAAAGTATTTTTCTCCCTATAGTTTTTGAGAGCTTCAATGGTGCCATCCTTTAGTTGCTTAAATGCTTTTTTTTTTTACTGCTAATTGCCCCTCTTACTTCTCTGTTTAGCCACATTGGGTTTTTCCTATTTCCTGTCCTTTTATTCAAACAAGGTATAAACTGCTTACAGTGCCTATTTAGGATGTTCATAAACATTTCCCATTTTTTATCTGTATTCTTATTTCTGAGGACATTGTCCCAGTCAACCAGATTAAGGGCATCTCTAAACTGGTAAATTTTTGCATTCCTAAAGTTCAGTGTTTTTGTGACTCCCTGACAAGTCTCCCTAGCGAAAGACAAGTGAAACTGTACAATATTGTGGTCGCTATTTCCTAGACGCCCGACGACCTGCAGATCTGTTATTCTGTCAGGTCTATATTAGATAGTATTAGGTCTAAAAGTGCTGCTCCTCTGGTTGGATTCAGCGTACTCAGGACAAACTGCACAACAACTTTTGGGGTCCAATTTCTCCTGTTACCCTTGGTAAAATAAAAAAAATTGGATCTGAATTAAATTTTTGTGATAAAAAGTTAAATGTTCATTTTTTTAAACATACCAAAAATTCCTGTGAAGCACCTGAAGAGTTAATAAACTTCTTGGATGTGGTTTTGAGCATCTTCAGGGGTGCAGTTTTTAGATTGGTGTCAGTTTTGGGTATTTTCTATCATATAGACCCCTCAAACTGACTTCAAATGTGATGTGGTCCCTGAAAAAAATGGTGTTGTAAAAATGAGAAATCGCTGGTCAACTTTTAACCCTTATAACTTCCTAACAGAAAAAATTTTGGTTCCAAAATTGTGCTTATATAAAGTAGACATGTGTGAAATGTTACTTATTAAGTGTTTTCTATGACATATATCAGTGATTTAAGGGCATGAAAATTCAAAGTTGGAAAATTGTGAAATTTTCAAAATTTTCACCAAATTTCCATTTTTTTCACAAATAAACGCAAGCAATATCAAATAATTGTTACCACTATCATGAAGTACAATATGTCACAAGAAAACAATGTCATAATCACCGGGATCCATGGAAGAGTTCCAGAGATATTACCTCATAAATGGACAGTGGTCAGAATTGTAAAAATTGGCCTGGTCATTAACATGCAAACCACTCTTGGGGGTAAAAGAGTTAAAATTGCAGTACTTGTGTTTCTTTTCTCATGTATAGGCCCCTCAAAATCATTCCAAAACTTTATAGGTCTGCGAGAAATGTATTTTGTAAATTTTTCTGAAAAACCTAAAATGACTGCTAAACTTTTAACACTTTTAATGTCCTAACAAAATAAAAAGGCTTTGAGAAATTAAGCAGACATATGGGAAATGTTATTTATTAATTATTTTGGGTGGTATGACTTTCTTCTATAAAGGCATACAAATTCAAAGTTTGAAAATTGCAAACTTTACCAATTTTTTGCCAAATTTCAGATATTTTCATCCATAAATGCAACATGAAGTACAATGTGTCATAAAAAACAAATTCAAAATCAATGAAACTGGAGTAAGCAATCCAAATATATTACCATGTAAAGTGAGACGTGTCAGGTTTGAAAAATGGGTTGTCAGGATGGTGAAAGCAGGTTTTGGTGGTAAGAGGTTTAGTCAATACTGTGCCCAGTGGGCCGCATGATCCATACTCATATGTGTTGTCATATGCTATGGTATGTCAGGATGCATATACCGCATAATCTAAGAAACAAGTGTATATAGGTATCTCACACATGTATTATGCATTAGTGCAATATGTTATATGGTATTTTACATTGTTTATGCCAATAACAATTCCAGTGTCCAAAACAGTCACAAAGATACTTTTCAGTCGAACTTTACCTTCTCTCTGCAGGGTAGGCTCACTTACTAACTAAAGTTTTATAAAGCAGATCTTTCATTAGCTTTCACAATACAAATTGCAGACATTACTAAATAATTTATTTTAACCTTGTGAGACTGGGACACTTTCTATACTTTGAAAATACATGCCAGAATGACTGTGTATTCCTTTTGTGAAGTTTTCTCTCATCTGATATTATCACACAATAAGCTTTAGGTGTACTAATTAATAAAGGCTTTAATTACCGTAATCAAAATATCAAGATTATTCAGCCATTCTGACATGGATTTACAAATTAAGTACACCTCATCAGGGTTAAAAGATCTATTGAATAAAGTATGCCATTTCTAACTATATTTTATCAATAGTTTAGATGCCATGTAAATTAATTCAATAACATATATTTAAAATTTGTAATGTTTTTTGTTTCCTACTTACTATAGAAAGAATGGAACTCGCCAAAGCAAATTTATTTTTTATACTTTGACAGGAAATCCCCACCTTGTCTGACAACTCTCAGCGGAGAAGTTCATAATTTTATTTAATAGTAGTAAATGTTGGAAAGTTATGCTGACTACAAACTCTGATGGCAAACCCCGATTGTGGGTGGTCAACCTGTATTCCAGTTTATGAACAGTCTGTCACAGTCCACTTCCATGAATGGAAAGCTGCAGGAATCTGGCATATGCTGTAGAATCATTTACAACACTGGAAACTACCAACGAGGTGGCTGAATGTAACAATTTTAGCAAGCCTTTTTTGCTTTCTCTATCATATTGGGATGATTATATAGTTATGTATTATGCAGTTAATGGCAACACGAATATGTCCTCTCTAGAGTCCGCTCAAAATGTCTTCATTTAGAACTATATATCTTACTTTCTATGTGCTGAATGTGTTCATACAATGTAGCATTGTTTCTCAATTTGGGTGGGTCGATACATTATACTGATATATCGTCTTTACATTTTTTTTCCACATGTATTCTTAGTCTTTGAATTGAGCAATTAATTTGTCTTAGCTTTCCAGTAGCAATAATACAAAGAAATGAAAATGATGCAGCTGTGTTGATAAAAAAAAATGTAGTCTAGGAAGGATTCCCGAATACTTAGAAATGTTTTCATTGTCTTCATTTTTCAATATTTTTCAGTTACAAGAAATAAAAATATAGTTTTAGTACAGAATTGCAAATAAATTTTGTATGAGATTAATTTGCACAGTAAAATGTATGTGTATATTTCTTCTTATAGATTTGAATAATTATGCAATTGTGACAAGCTCTCTTGATTCTCAAGTTAGGGAAATCAGAATATACTCATTGTTCGTACCTGCTCCCTTTTATTATCATGATAGTTGCCATTCACCCTGCATGACCTCCTATACTGCATTGAATTGTACTGTTATACTGTACTGTTATAGTTTTACTTTTGTCTCCATTGTGAAAATAGATATATCAGTTACGTCCAAAGAAAGCAAGAGTGAAGCAGTTGCTAATTGGCTGCAGAGCTTGCGTGACATATTAATGTCATGTGAACCTCAGGTGAGTCAATGCCAATGCCGCGGGGGAACAGCATGACAAGTGGCACATTATAGAGAATGGGCAGCATGGGGGAAGGGTGGAGATAGGAACAGCATGAAGTAGGAACTTTGTGGAGTTCTTAGTTCATAAGGGCGACAGTGTGTCAGTTGTAGTTCATAAAGAGGGTGTGTGGTGGTCTTAATTCATAAAGAAGGACAGTGCAGAAGTCAGTATATAAAAGTGAGGATTTTAATATATTATAGGTGAGGACAGAGGCATTGGATAAGGTGAGTAGTATTTATATTTTGTATAGTCAGTATTTGTGGGAGGAAACTATGGGGGCACAGTACTGTCTGTGTGTATGTGGATGTGGGATTATCATAGTGTGTGAGGAGCTATGGGGTCATCATAATATGTGAGATGCTGTGGGCCATCATACTATGGGTGGAAGGGCTGTGTGCTCATTATTCTATATAGGCTATCATGCTGTCTGGAGGCTGTGTGGGCCATCATACAGTGTGTGACCTTTTGGAACCATCGTACTGTTTGAGATGATGTGGGTGCCATTATACTTTGGGTGGAATCATACTGTGTGAAAGATGTGGTGGCCATCATACAGTATGGGGAATTGTTGAAGCATCATAGTGTGTGGAGAGCTGTGGTTGCCATCATACTGTGTGGACTACTTTGAGAAAGTAGGCTTTGGGGGCTATCATACTGTGTGAGGGGCATCAGGTGTCATTATACTGTGTCAGGTGCTATGGGTGCATCACAGTATGGGTGGGACCAAATACTGTATAGGTGGCACTTTAGGGGCATCGTATTGTGTTGAGGGACAGTGAGGACATTATATTACATTTTGTGGGGTCACTGTGCAGCACAATACTGCGTTGCTGGCACTGTGATAGCATTATACTATATTAGCATTGAGGGGGCATCATACTTTTCTGGTGGTACTATGGTATCATCATACTGTGGGGTATCACATTTTGTAGGGGGAATCATATTCTATGAGAGGGGTACTGGATGAGAACACCAAGGCATTTCAATAGGAACAAAACTGTGTCTATGCGGCAATAGTTCTCTCCCAATCTGTAAAATTTAGGAGGCATGCCATTCTGTGTCTGCACCTATGCATTATGTATCCATCTACTGTACTGATTGTTTTTAGGTGAATTGGGTGGGGGGAGGGGAATTAGGACTTTTGCTTTGTGGCCCAATGATTTCTCTGTATACCCCTAGTTGCATAGCTGTATAGAACATCTGCCTTCATTACAATATATTACAGTTTCTCAGCTATGACTGTGAAGCCACATGACAAACCATTCGGCTATTAGAGTACCATTGGATTACAGGACACTATTGAATATTGATAGTGACTTTGATAAAAATACACAGATTACATCCAAGGTGATCACAATACAGTTTATATCAAAGTAAGTTAACACCCATAAATTTGTTATGTATCTAAAACAAATGTTCCAAGCATGGCAAAATAAAACATTTCGGTAATGGATACTGTTCCAACTCATCTATGAAAACCTTTAATTTGCATAATAACCTGCCAAAATTCGTTTCAGTATTTCTTTGTACTAAAAAATGGACTATTTTTTTTTTGTTACGGTAAAAACTAATTACATGTTTGAGAAATATGTTTCGAGGAGCTTTAGAGCTGCATTGTTTAATTACTTAGGACTGTGCTGTCTGCACATTTTCTGGTTTATTTTCCGTGTTTATTTTTGCGAACATATCTGTTGTTCTTTGGACAAATTCATGGCCATTTTAATTCTACACAAAACAGGTCCAGTATCTGGTTTGAGTTTCGAAAGTGTTTCAGCTGTAACTTGGTGTCATATTTGTTCAGCAAAAACCAATAAATGTAAAAATGGAAATTATTTTACTCAGCTGTGGGTAGACAGATGACAAATACAATTCATGAAAAAAAATAGAAAGAGGGGAAAGTGACAAGCAGTTGTAGATTTATTTATACAAATGCATGACTGGGTTACAGGGCTATATTCAGAATATTTTCACATATAAGATAGAGAAAAAATGCAAATTTTAAAGTATGATTTTACATCGAACAAGTGAATACCGCCTTTTTCTTTTTCTCTGTTATTTGTGGTTTAACTCTTTTTTTTTTAAGATTTACATCATTCTGCCTGTAAGGCTTGGTTTACACGAGAGTATGAAAAATGATTTTATTTTCAACCATATTGTCATTTGTATCCCATTCGTGTGTTATCCATGTGCCATATGTCTTTATAATTCCATATTTTACAATATACATTATTAAATACAGTTTCCAAGGTTAATAATGGCAATGCATCAGTAAAAATCAGATGCAATAGAAATGATCCATATGGGATTCAATTTTTTATGTGTACCCATAAACTGGAAAGGGCACATCTTATCCAATATACAGAAAAGAATAGTGCACGCTGCGATTTTTTTGAATGTTCAGTGCATGTTAAAAAATTGTTGTCTGAACATCTTCAATAAATTATATTACTCAGTATGTTAGGGTTGGCGGATTGCACTAAATTAAAATAAGTTATAAAGTGCAATCGCAACCCAGGGTCCTCTGCTGCTAGAGAGCAATGACGGAACCAAAACAGCGAGCAATTGCTAGAACACAAAGTGTTAAACGCCACACTATGTGAAAGATATACAGAGTACCCAGCTCCGTTACTCCACTGAGTAGTACTGAACAAAAGAGCACTTAATGCAATATCCTGTTAAACATCACAGGGATAAAGCAAATATGACATTAGGTGGGGTCCCTATCGCTCCCCCCCAGGAAGTCTAGGCTAGTGGTTGAGCTCGCTCTGTAACTCAGCTGTGCTAACCGCACACACGACCGGAGACAGATGCTAAGCCAAGTGGGAGTTCCCACCCTACACTGCCTGCCTAGACACACAGTCACCAGGGCCGCCATCAGGGCATGACAGCCCTGACTGGTGTATGGGGCCCGATCAGTAGAGGGGGCCCGCATTGGGCCCCGTCTCTTTTGCTGATCGGGACCCCTCTGCTGATCGGGCCCCAGGGACAGTATTCTGCGGCGAAGTAACTGAACCTGCGTGACGTCCGAGACGCAGGTTCAGTTACTCTATTGAGTTGCAAGCCCGTGCGGGCCCGCAAGTCAATAGTTAAAGCCGCCAGTCAATCGGATGCTGGCAGCTGACATCAGCGCGCACGGCGCCGGCGTATGACGTCATTGTCATTCGCCGGCAAGTGCGCACTTGAAACGCCGGGACTCAGGACATATCAACGCCGCGGGAGCGCCGCGGCCAGGTAAGAAGAAAGTTTTTTTTTTTAAATTTAGTTATTGAAATCGGCAATGTGGGCAGGATGGAATCGCTGGGGGGCAGGATGGAATCGCTGGGGGGGCAGGATGGAATCGCTGGGGGGGCAGGATGGAATCGCTGGGGGGGTAGGATGGAATCACTGGGGGGGCTGGATGGAATCGCTGTGGGAGGCAGGATGGAATCGCTGGGGGGCAGGATGGAATCGCTGGGGGGCAGGATGGAGTCACTGGGGGGCAGGATGGAATCACTGGGGGGCAGGATGGAATCACTGGGGGGCAGGATGGAATCGCTGGGGGGGTTAGGATGGAATCCCTGGGGGGGCTGGATGGAATCGCTGTGGGAGGCAGGATGGAATCGCTGGAGGGGGCAGGATGGAATCACTGGGGGGCAGGATGGAGTCACTGGGGGGCAGGATGGAATCACGGGGGGCAGGAAGGAATCGCTGGGGGGGCAGGATGGACTCGCTGGGGGGGCAGGATGGAATCGCTGGGGGGGGCAGGATGGAGTCCCTGGGGTGCAGGATGGAATCACTGGGGGGCAGGATGGAATCGCTGAGGGGGCAGGATGGAATCACTGGGAGGGGCAGGATGGAATCGCTGGGGGGCAGGATGGAATCACTGGCGGGGCATTATGGAATCGCTGGGGGGCAGTATGGAGTCACTGGGGGGCAGGATGGATTCTCTGGGGGGCAGGATGGAATCTCTGGGGGGCAGGATGGAATCCCTGGGGGGGCAGGATGGAATCCCTGGGGGAGGGCAGGATGGAATCGCTGGGGGGCAGGATGGAATCACTGGGGGGCAGGATGGAATCGCTGGGGGGGCAGGATGGAATCGCTGGGGGGCAGGATGGAGTCACTGGGAGGCAGGATGGAATCACTGGGGGGCAGGATGGAATCGCTGGGGGGGTAGGATGGAATCGCTGGGGGCAGGATGGAATCGCTGGGGGGCAGGATGGAATCGCTGGGGGGGCAGGATGGAGTCACTGGGGTGCAGGATGGAATCACTGGGGGGCAGGATGGAATCGCTGAGGGGGCAGGATGGAATCGCTGGGGGGGCAGGATGGAATCGCTGGGGGGCAGGATGGAATCGCTGGGGGGCAGGATGGAATCGCTGGGGGGCAGGATGGAATCGCTGGGGGCAGGATGGATTCACTGGGGGGCAGGATGGAGTCACTGGGGGGCAGGATGGAATCACTGGGGGGCAGGATGGAATCGCTGGGGGGGCAGGATGGAATCGCTGGGGGGGCAGGATGGAATCACTGGGAGGGGGCAGGATGGAATCACTGGCGGGGCATTATGGAATCGCTGGGGGGCAGTATGGAGTCACTGGGGGGCAGGATGGATTCTCTGGGGGGCAGGATGGAATCTCTGGGGGGCAGGATGGAATCCCGGGGGGGCAGGATGGAATCGCTGGGGGGCAGGATGGAATCGCTGGGGGGGCAGGATGGAATCACTGGGAGGGGGCAGGATGGAATCGCTGGGGGGCAGGATGGAATCACTGGCGGGGCATTATGGAATCGCTGGGGGCAGTATGGAGTCACTGGGGGGCAGGATGGATTCTCTGGGGGGCAGGATGGAATCTCTGGGGGGCAGGATGGAATCCCTGGGGGGCAGGATGGAATCCCTGGGGAGAGCAGGATGGAATCGCTGGGGGGCAGGATGGAATCACTGGGGGGCAGGATGGAATCGCTGGGGGGGCAGGATGGAATCGCTGGGGGGCAGGATGGAGTCACTGGGAGGCAGGATGGAATCACTGGGGGGCAGGATGGAATCGCTGGGGGGGTAGGATGGAATCGCTGGGGGGCAGGATGGAATCGCTGGGGGGCAGGATGGAATCGCTGGGGGGGGCAGGATGGAGTCACTGGGGTGCAGGATGGAATCACTGGGGGGCAGGATGGAATCGCTGAGGGGGCAGGATGGAATCGCTGGGGGGCAGGATGGAATCGCTGGGGGGCAGGATGGAATCGCTGGGGGGCAGGATGGAATCGCTGGGGGGCAGGATGGAATCGCTGGGGGGCAGGATGGAGTCACTGGGGGGCAGGATGGAGTCACTGGGGGCAGGATGGAATCACTGGGGGGCAGGATGTAGTCTCTGGGGGGGCAGGATGGTGTCACTGGGGGGCAGGATGGAGTCACTGGGGGGGCAGGATGGAGTAACTGGGGGGCAGGATGGAATCACTGGGGGGGCAGGATGGAATCACTGGGGGGCAGGATGGAATCACTGGGGGGGGTAGGATGGAATCGCTGGGAGGTAGGATGGAATCGCTGGGGGGGCAGGATGGAATCGCTGGGGGGCAGGATGGAATCGCTGGGGGGCAGGATGGAATCGCTGGGGGGGCAGGATGGAATCGCTGGGGGGGCAGGATGGAATCACTGGGAGGGGGCAGGATGGAATCGCTGGGGGGCAGGATGGAATCACTGGCGGGGCATTATGGAATCGCTGGGGGGCAGTATGGAGTCACTGGGGGGCAGGATGGATTCTCTGGGGGCAGGATGGAATCTCTGGGGGGCAGGATGGAATCCCTGGGGGGGCAGGATGGAATCCCTGGGAGGGCAGGATGGAATCGCTGGGGGGCAGGATGGAATCACTGGGGGCAGGATGGAATCGCTGGGGGGGCAGGATGGAATCGCTGGGGGGCAGGATGGAGTCACTGGGAGGCAGGATGGAATCACTGGGGGGCAGGATGGAATCGCTGGGGGGTAGGATGGAATCGCTGGGGGGCAGGATGGAATCGCTGGGGGGCAGGATGGAATCGCTGGGGGGCAGGATGGAATCACTGGGGGGGCAGGATGGAATCGCTGGGGGGGCAGGATGGAATCACTGGGGGCAGGATGGAATCGCTGGGGGGCAGGATGGAATCGCTGGGGGGCAGGATGGAGTCACTGGGAGGCAGGATGGAATCACTGGGGGGCAGGATGGAATCGCTGGGGGGGTGGGATGGAATCTCTGGGGGCAGGATGGAATCGCTAGGGGGCAGGATGGAATCACTGGGGGGGCAGGATGGAATCGCTGGGGGGGCAGGATGGAATCACTGGGAGGGGGCAGGATGGAATCGTTGGGGGGGCAGGATGGAATCGCTGGCGGGGCAGGATGGAATCGCTGGGGGGCAGGATGGAGTCACTGGGGGGCAGGATGGAATCTCTGGGGGGCAGGATGGAATCGCTGGGGGGCAGGATGGAATCCCTGGGTGGGCAGGATGGAATCCCTGGGGGAGGGCAGGATGGAATCGCTGGGGGCAGGATGGAATCGCTGGGGGGCAGGACGGAATCGCTGGGGGGCAGGATGGAGTCACTGGGAGGCAGGATGGAATCACTGGGGGGCAGGATGGAATCGCTGGGGGTAGGATGAAATCACGGGGGGGCAGGATGGAGTCACTGGGAGGCAGGATGGAATCACTGGGGTGGCAGGATGGTGTCACTGGGGGGGCAGGATGGAATCATTGGGGGGCAGGATGGAATCACTGGGGGGGCAGGATGTGTCACTGGGGGGGCAGGATGGAATCACTGGGGGTCAGGATGGAGTCGCTGGGGCAGGATGGGGTCACTGGGGCAGGATGGAGTCACGGGGGGCAGGATGGAATCACTGGGGCTGGATGGAGTCACGGGGGGGCAGGATGGAGTCACGGGGGGCAGGATGGAGTCATGGGCAGGATGGAATCGCTGTGGGGGTAGAATGGAATCGCTGGGGGCAGGATGGAATCGCTGGGGGGCAGGATGGAATCGCTGGGGGGCAGGATGGAATCGCTGGGGGGCAGGATGGAATCGCTGGGGGCAGGATGGAATCGCTGGGGGGGCAGGATGGAATCGCTGGGGGGCAGGATGGAATCGCTGGGGGGGCAGGATGGAATCGCTGGGAGGGGGCAGGATGGAATCGCTGGGGGGGCAGGATGGAATCGCTGGCGGGGCAGGATGGAATCTCTGGGGGGCAGGATGGAATCGCTGGGGGGGGGCAGGATGGAATCCCTGGTGGAGGGCAGGATGGAATCGCTGGGGGGCAGGATGGAATCACTGGGGGGCAGGATGGAATCGCTGTGGGGCAGGATGGAATCGCTGGGGGGCAGAATGAAGTCACTGGGAGGCAGGATGGAATCACTGGGGGGCAGGATGGAATCGCTGGGGGGTAGGATGAAATCACGGGGGGCAGGATGGAGTCACTGGGAGGCAGGATGGAATCACTGGGGGGGGCAGGATGGTGTCACTGGGGGGGCAGGATGGAATCACTGGGGGCAGGATGGAATCACTGGGGGGCAAGATGGTGTCACTGGGGGGGCAGGATGGAATCACTGGGGGTAGGATGGAGTCGCTGGGGCAGGATGGAGTCACTGGGGCAGGATGGAGTCACGGGGGGGCAGGATGGAATCACTGGGGCTGGATGGAGTCACGGGGGGCAGGATGGAGTCACGGGGGGCAGGATGGAGTCATGGGGGGCAGGATGGAATCGCTGTGGGGGTAGAATGGAATCGCTGGGGGGCAGGATGGAATCGCTGGGGGGCAGGATGGAATCGCTGGGGGGCAGGATGGAATCGCTGGGGGGGCAGGATGGAATCGCTGGGAGGGGGCAGGATGGAATCGCTGGGGGGGCAGGATGGAATCGCTGGGGGGCAGGATGAAGTCACTGGGAGGCAGGATGGAATCACTGGGGGCAGGATGGAATCGCTGGGGGGTAGGATGAAATCACGGGGGGGCAGGATGGAGTCACTGGGAGGCAGGATGGAATCACTGGGGGGCAGGATGGTGTCACTGGGGGGGCAGGATGGAATCACTGGGGTGCAGGATGGAATCACTGGGGGGCAGGATGGTGTCACTGGGGGGGCAGGATGGAATCACTGGGGGCAGGATGGAATCACTGGGGGGCAGGATGGTGTCACTGGGGGGGCAGGATGGAGTCACTGGGGGTAGGATGGAGTCGCTGGGCAGGATGGAGTCACTGGGGCAGGATGGAGTCACGGGGGGGCAGGATGGAATCACTGGGGCTGGATGGAGTCACGGGGGGGCAGGATGGAGTCACGGGGGACAGGATGGAGTCATGGGGGGGCAGGATGGAATCACTGGGGCAAGATGGAGTCACTGGGGCGGCAGGATGGAATCACTGGGGCAGGATGGAATCATTGGGGCTGGATGGAGTCACTGGGGCTGGATGGAGTCACAGGGGCAGGATGGTGTCACGGGGGGCAGGATGGAGTCATTGGGGCAGGATGGAGTCACTGTGGCAGGATGGAGTCACTGGGGCGGCAGGATGGAATCACTGGGGCAGGATGGAGTCACGAGGGAGGCAGGATGGAATCACTGGGGCTGGATGGAGTCACGGGGGGGCAGGATGGAGTCATGGGGGCAGGATGAAGTCATGGGGGGCAGGATGGAATCACTGGGGTAGGATGGAATCACTGGGGCAGGATGGAATCACTGGGGCAGGATGAAATCACTGGGGCTGGATGGAGTCACTGGGGCTGGATGGAGTCACAGGGGCAGGATGGAGTCACGGGGGGCAGGATGGAGTCATTGGGGCAGGATGGAGTCACTGGGGCAGGATGGAGTCACTGGGGCGGCAGGATGGAATTACTGGGGCAGGATGGAGTCACAAGGGAGGCAGATGGAGTCACTTGGGGCAGGATGGAGTCACTGGGGCAGGATGGAATCACTGGGGCTGAATGGAGTCACAGGGGGCTGGATGGAGTGACGGGGCAAGATGGAATGACGTGGCAGGATGGAGTCACTGGGGCTGGATGGAGACACGGGGCAGGATTGGAGACACGGGGGCAGGATTGGAGAAGGGCAGATGGGACGGGCAGGATTGGAGACACGGGGCAGGATTGGAGACATGATGCAGGATGGAGACAGATGGGGCGGGATCATAGGGCAAGATGGAGACAGATGGTGCAGGATCATGGGGTAAGATGGATATGATGGGGCAGGATCATGGGACAGATGGGGCAGGATCATGGGACAAATGGCCTGGGGCAGGATGGAGATAGATGTGGTAGGATCATGGGCAACATGGAGACAGATGGGGCAGGATCATGGGACAGATGGGGCAGGATCATCGGACAAATGGCCTGGGGCAGGATGGAGATAGATGGGGCAGGATCATGGGCAAGAAGGAGACAGATGGGACAAGATGAAGACAGATGGTGCAGGATCATGGGGTAGGATGGATACGATTGGGACAGATGGGGCAGGATCATGGGACAGATGGTCTGGGGCAGGATCATGGGACAGATGGAGCAGGATCATTGGGCAAGATAGAGACAGATGGTGCAGGATCATGGGGCAGGATGGATACGATGGGGACAGATAGGGCAGGATCATGGGACAGATGGTCTGGGGCAGGATGGAGACAGATGGTGCAGGATCATGGGGCAGGATGGATACGATGGGGACAGATGGGGCAGGATCATGGGACAGATGGTCTGGGGCAGGATCATGAGGCAGGATGGAGACAGATGGTGCAGGATCATGGGGCTGGATGGATACAATGGGGACAGATGGGACAGGATCATGGCGCAGGATGGGACATCACATGGTGGCAGGATAGGAGAACATATGGACTGGAGCCAGAAATGAGAAACACAGGGGCCAGGATGGGAGATATTATTACAATAGGGGCTAATTTAGGGATATTATTACTGCAGTGATGTATTTATTTTATTTTTTGAGGATACTGTTATAAATGGGAGGGCGGTCCTGTTACTGTGCAGAGCGACACTGTTGACTTTTTTTTCTTCATCTGGTGTAGTTTACAATTTGGGAAAAAAATAACTAATGTGTTCTGCGAGCAGAGCTCTAGATAACTGTGTTATTTCCTGCAGAGATGAGCCCTGGCCTGAAGAAGTGATGGTGGTCTGTGCTGGATGAAGAATAAAAGCGAAGATGAAAGACTTCACCTAGAGACGTCACTGGTGAGTCAGTGTGTTACCTATACACTGACACTATACACTGTATACTATATACAGCGGTCCTGTGTACAATGTCACCAGTGATCACTGTATTACCTTTACATTATACACTATATACAGAGTTCCTGTGTATGTCACTGGTGATCACTATTACTTGTACACAGACACTGCATCAGTATTGTAGTTTTCAGTCACTATGTGGTGGTAATATGTTGTCCGTCCATGGTGTGGCCGAATTTGCTCCTTGTATGTGCTATGTTGTCACTATGTGGTGGTAATATGTGGTCTGGTCATGGTGTGGTGGTATTTGTTCCTTGTATGTGATATTATTGGTCACCATATGGTGGTAATATGTGGTCTGGTCATGGTGTGGTGGTATTTGTTCCTTGTATGTGCTATTATTTGGTCACTATGTGCTGGTAATATGGTGTCTAGTCATAGTGCGGTGGTATTTGTCCACTGTATGTGATATTATTGGTCATTTTAAAAATTTAAAAATAAATAAAAATATACCTATTGGATATTTGAACAAATGTTTAATGGGTTAGAGTAGAGTAGGGCCCGGCCAAAAGAGTCTACCTTGTCGTGGTGGTGGCTTAAAAAATCTTTTGACTGTGGATAGTTCAAGGGGTGGAGGCGGGGCTGGGGTGGAGCCTGGGCGGAGTCTCAAGTGGGCCCAAAAAAGTTTGCCAGTATGGGGCCCCGAAATTCCTAGTGGCAGCCCTGACAGCCACCATTATAAGAGTGCCACAAGTGCAAACAGAGTGGTAGCGGATCAACTCACACAACCACAAGTGATACTAGCGCACCAGCGTGTGCCTCTGAGAACCTTTTATATGTAGAGCTCATGTCCAGTCGGACAGTACCTTGCTAGTGGGCCAATCTGGAGCTGCCACATCACCAGAGCAGCTGACGACCGGCCACCAATGAGATGCCGCCACATCACGGACATGCTCATTAAGTGGTTTCTGGACTTAGCCTCCATAGAGTCCGCTCGCCGCTGCCTATCACTGGTTACCATAGACTTAGCTGGAGAGCCAGCAGTAACCAAACGAACAGCACAAACCTGAGCAAAATGCTGGGACCGACGTCTTTGCTCAGTAGCACCTGAAGCAGCCAAAGCTGAATGGGAGACCGCAGCAGGGGCTGACAAGGCTTGGGATCTACCCTGTGCAGCGGGAGAATACTGGCGCCTAATACAGTGTGCTATCGGATATTTACACGGACAGTATACATTTGTATAATACATTCGTCTGAATGAGCCCTATGTCTGGGGCTATGCAATGTCATGTCAAATGCCAGTAACTCTCCAACCATTTTTTACCAAAATCAAATGTGATTATAATTGAAGTCTATCTCAAATGAATCCCATTGAACTTGCAATCATCACCAGAAAATCAAATGTGAAAACAAATTGTTGGTCTACCTGACCATGGTTTTGTTTTTACAGAGCCACTGATTTTCCATTTGTTAATCACAGTTTGAACGCTGCTGACTGGCATTATCAATTCCTTGGATATATTTTTGTATCCCTTTCCTGTTTTATACAGTTCAACTATCTTTTCCCGTAGATCCATTGACAATTCTTTTGCTTTTCCCATGACTCACAATTCAGAAACATCAGCGGAAGAATGAAAGATGTAACAGTTCGTCTGAGTGCCAGAAACTCACTCAGCTTTTATGCACACACACTGATTACAAGCAAACAGGTCACAGGTGATGATGTTACCTTTCCATTCAAGCCCATTTGTGTCAACTTCTGTGCATGTTATCAGGTCAAAATCATCAGGGTATGTAAACTTTTGATCAGGGTCATTTGGATGTTTTGGGTTATCATTATGATTGAAAAAGAGAAAACACAGTAGTATGGCAATAAATCGCTTCACCCAACCACTAACCATGAGTGGAGAAAAAGTTTTGGTGTTATCATTCATATTCTCTGAAAAAAGGCCAAGAAAGCAAAAATTCTGCCGGGGTTTATAAACTTTGGAGCACAACTGTATCTTTATTAAAGGAGTTTGTCCCTTCAGCTGTGTCTCCCTTATCTGCACCTCCTTCAGCTTTAGTCGATGGTGACTTGAAGTATACCTCTTCCACTTCAGGGTATATGAACCAGAAGAGAGATCCAGGGTCCCAGCTCAAGAAGTGAAGGCCCAGAGGTTAATCAGGGCCTTCCATCTAAAATTTCCTGGTAAACTTGGGAGTCCGGTGGCCTTCTTTGAAGTATAAAATAATTGCTTTTTTCAGTCACTTTCCAAGAGCTATTATTTAAATGGTCACTGTCATTTTAACAGACTTTTCATTAATCAGTACAGGTAAATATAAGAATTTTTCAGAAATCAGTAGTAAAAGTGAAAGTAAGAATTTTTCATAAATCAATAATGCAAACGAATGTAAGAATTTTGCATAAATCAATTATAAAACTGACTATAAGAAAATTGCACAAATTAATAGTACAATTTAACTGAAGAAACCTTGTACCATATAATAGCAGATAAATTTGCTTCTTTCTCCACAAATGAGCTTCTTCTTCCCATCCTCCTGCCTAAACTTATCAGCCACGCTGAAAAAAATGCTCAAATTCATCTTTGCTCAAAGCAAGTCTGACTGCCAACACAGTGGACACTCAACATAGTAAGTGATGAGGGAGATAGAGGCAGATTGAGAAGGATCATCTAGCAAATTTATTTTACTTTAGAGATGGATGCAAAGTCAGACAGCAAAGTACTTTCTATTTAATGACCCCCATTCTGCTGCTCCTTCTGTCTATATGCTACAGGGAAATAAAAGGTATTATAGACACCATGACTAGAGTTGAGTGAAACAGGTCGGTCAGATTCAAAAATAACCGACTTTCGCCAAAGTCAGGTTTCGCCGAGCGAAACCAGACCATAGCGTCAGTTCGGCCATGCGGTCGTCGACCCGAGCGCCAAAGTCGGTTTTCCCAGAATGCTTTCAGGCGCCTTTTCTCAGCCAATGAGCAAGGACGCACGCTGTGGGCAATGAGATAACATGGGCAGTGGCTATCACCATCTTAGAGAAGGGCATTGCAGTGATTGGCTTGCTTTGTGTGGCGTCACAGTGGCTATAAAAGCCCTGAGCACCGACCGCCAGTTTACTTCTGCTGATCTTAGCATAGGGAGAGGTTGCTGCAGCTGTTTCTCAGTAGGAAGAGAGTTAGGCAGGAAAAAATAAGTTATTCTGTGCTTGTGCTGATAGCGATTAGCTGTACAGTTAGTGTGCAGTGACAGGGGAGGATTTTGTTGTGTGCAGCAGCACTGGTTATTAGGCTGCCTGCCAGTGACAGGGGAGGAATTTCTTGTGTGCAGCAGCAGAGCTGATTATTAGGCTGCCTGCTAGCTGTATTGCTGTGTGTACACTGCTGTGCAGACTGCTTTTTAGACAGCACCTACACAGCACTAATACTTTTATTCTTTTTTTCTGCACAGTTACTGAGCGTTCATTTTTCCCACACCGTATAGAGCTGTACGCTCCTCACACATTACCATGTACCGGCTGGTATCACGGACAAATACATGCTGACTATCTGTGTGTGACTCTGGAAATATATACGGAGATTTAAATTTTCCCCAAAATAGTATACAGCTAGTATCTTCTGATACAGTACCGTTTTTCTGCCTTCTGTATTATGGTCAAATCCATACTGAGAGAGCGTCTGTAACGGGGGGAGGACGGAGAGCACGGAGCAGGGCGGGAGTGGGCACAGAGGAGAATGGGGGAGTGCAGAGCTGGATGGGGGAGCACGGAGCAGGACGAGGGAGGATGGAAAGCACGGAGCAGGACAGGATAATGGAGCAGGAGGAGGGGAGCACAGAGGAGAATGGGGGTGCACAGAGCTGGATGGGGGAGCACAGAGCAGGACGGCAACTTATACACCCGGCTTATACGCGAGTCAATAAGTTTTCCAAGTTTTTTGTGGCAAAATTAGGGGGGTCGGCTTATACACAGGTCGGCTTATACATGAGTATATACGGTATACAGAGATTTAAAATTACCCCAAAACTGTATACAGCTGTACACTTCTGATACAGTATTTTCAGCTTTTCATATTCTGGTCTAATCCATACTGAGCCTGTGAGAGTCTTTGTCTGACTTTTGAAATATATACTGAGATTTACAATATTTTCACTATACTATATATGCCTGGTATCTGGTGATACAGTACCCTTTTTCAGCTTTTCATATTCTGGTCTAATCCATACTGAGCCTGTGAGCATCTGTCTGTTACTGCGGAAATATATACAGAGATTTACAATTACCCCTAGACTGTACACAGCTGTACGCTTGTGATACAGTACCCTTTTTGGCAGAAAGTTCTCCTCCACCCACCACTCTAAGTGCAACATTGACACCTGGAACATTGGCCCACATGTGTGATTATTTCTTGCGGATCTTCTTTTTATATTCCGGTCTAATACATACTGAGCCTGAGAGCGTCTGTGTGTGACTCCTGAAATATATACAGAGATTTACAATATTTTCACTATACTATATATACCTGGTATCTGGTGATCAGTACCATTTTTCAGCTTTTTATATTCTGGTCTAATCCATACTGAGCCTGTGAGCGTCTGTCTGTTACTCCGGAAATATATACGGAGATTTACAATATTTTCACTGTACTATATATACCTGTTATCTGGTGATACAGTACCCTTTTTCAGCTTTTCATATTCTGGTCTAATCCATACTGAGCCTGTGAGCATCTGAGTGTTACTCCGGAAATATATACAAAGATTTAAAATTACCCCGACACTGTATACAGCTGTACGCGTCTGATACATTACCCTCTTTCTACTTTTTATATTCTGGTCTAATCCATACTGAGCCTGTGAGAGTCTTTGTCTGACTTTTGAAATATATACTGAGATTTACAATATTTTCACTATACTATATATGCCTGGTATCTGGTGATACAGTACCCTTTTTCAGCTTTTCATATTCTGGTCTAATCCATACTGAGCCTGTGAGCATCTGTCTGTTACTGCGGAAATATATACAGAGATTTACAATTACCCCTAGACTGTACACAGCTGTACGCTTGTGATACAGTACCCTTTTTGGCAGAAAGTTCTCCTCCACCCACCACTCTAAGTGCAACATTGACACCTGGAACATTGGCCCACATGTGTGATTATTTCTTGCGGATCTTCTTTTTATATTCCGGTCTAATACATACTGAGCCTGAGAGCGTCTGTGTGTGACTCCTGAAATATATACAGAGATTTACAATATTTTCACTATACTATATATACCTGGTATCTGGTGATCAGTACCATTTTTCAGCTTTTTATATTCTGGTCTAATCCATACTGAGCCTGTGAGCGTCTGTCTGTTACTCCGGAAATATATACGGAGATTTACAATATTTTCACTGTACTATATATACCTGTTATCTGGTGATACAGTACCCTTTTTCAGCTTTTCATATTCTGGTCTAATCCATACTGAGCCTGTGAGCATCTGAGTGTTACTCCGGAAATATATACAAAGATTTAAAATTACCCCGACACTGTATACAGCTGTACGCGTCTGATACATTACCCTCTTTCTACTTTTTATATTCTGGTCTAATCCATACTGAGCCTGTGAGAGTCTTTGTCTGACTTTTGAAATATATACTGAGATTTACAATATTTTCACTATACTATATATGCCTGGTATCTGGTGATACAGTACCCTTTTTCAGCTTTTCATATTCTGGTCTAATCCATACTGAGCCTGTGAGCATCTGTCTGTTACTGCGGAAATATATACAGAGATTTACAATTACCCCTAGACTGTACAAGCTGTACGCTTGTGATACAGTACCCTTTTTGGCAGAAAGTTCTCTCCACCCACCACTCTAAGTGCAACATTGACACCTGGAACATTGGCCCACATGTGTGATTATTTCTTGCGGATCTTCTTTTTATATTCCGGTCTAATACATACTGAGCCTGAGAGCGTCTGTGTGTGACTCCTGAAATATTACAGAGATTTACAATATTTTCACATATATATATATACCTGGTATCTGGTGATCAGTACCATTTTTCAGCTTTTTATATTCTGGTCTAATCCATACTGAGCCTGTGAGCGTCTGTCTGTTACTCGGAAATTATACGGAGATTTACAATATTTTCACTGTACTATATATACCTGTTATCTGGTGATACATACCTTTTTCAGCTTTTCATATTCTGGTCTAATCCATACTGAGCCTGTGAGCATCTGAGTGTTACTCCGGAAATATATACAAAGATTTAAAATTACCCCAACACTGTATACAGCTGTACGCTTCTGATACAGTACACTTTTTCTGCTTTTCATATTCTGGTCTAATCCATACTGAGCCTGTGAGTGTCTGTGTGTTACTCTGGAAATATATACGGAAATTTACAATTTACCCCTATACACCTGTTATTTTCAGATCCAGTACTCTTTTTCTGCTTTTTATATTCTGGTCTAATCCATACTGAGCCTGAGAGCGTCTGTGTGTGTCTCCTGAAATATATACGGAGATTTACAATTTTCCCCAATACTATATACACCTGGTATCTTCTGATACAGTACCCTTTTTCTGCTTTTTATATTCTGGTCTAATCCATACTGAGCCTGAGAGCGTCTGTATGTGACTCCTCAAATATATACAGAGATTAAAATTTTCCCCTTCACCGTCTACAGCAGTACACTTGTGATACAGTACCATATATGTGCTCGTATTTTGGGTACATTTTCCCAGACATGAGGAAGTATGGTGGAAGAGGCCGTGGACATCGGTGGGCGGGCCTGCTGGTACTGATGGTGGTGGTGGTGCATCTGCTGGTAGTGCCAAAAGCACAATAGCACCTAAGGCAGGAGGTGTTGAGTCTGCGTCATGGTCTGGCTCCAGAAGGCCTGGAAGGCTCCCTTTTCTGGGAGTAGGTAAACCGCTTTTAAAGGTGGAGCATCAGGAACAGGTTTCGGCTTACATTGCCGAAACAGCTTCCAGCTCTATTGCATCCTCTTCTGAAGTGTCAAAAACTGCAAGCACTGAGTCGTCAATGCAGGCTCCTTGTCAGGAACGACATCTTTCCTTGTGTCCTTCACCCCCACCAAAAGTGAAGGATGCGGCAGTCCACACTTCTGATTACTCCATGGAGCTCTTTTCACATACCATACCTGGGTTATCAAGTCAAATCCTGAATTCCCCAGTTCAAGGTAAATCTGACATGGAGTGCACTGATGCACAGCCACTGCTAGATGATTCTGCTGGTACATTGACCCAGAGCACTACATTGCCCTCGTAGTCTACTGAGCCAGAATCTGACCCTGATGAAACTCAGGTGCCCCTTCCCGCATACTATACTACCTTACACGGTGACACAGAGGAAGGTGCAGATGAAATTGAAGAGGAGGTGATGGATGACCCAGTTGTTGACCCGGATTGGCATCCATTGGGAGAAGAGGGTGCTGCTGGCAATAGCAATGTCACGCGGTCTTATGATATGTGTACGATGTCAGTAAACTATTCTTAAAAGAACAACACTCTATACAACATATAGATTTGCAACATCAGCATGTAAATATAGAATAGATTTACCTGACACGATATCCGTTGAACTCAGGGTTAATCTTGATGACTTGATACACTGTCACAGGAAAGAGGAGGACCGGGGTCTAACCTGACCCTAAACTGGGGACCTAACTAATCCCTCATCTTGGAGGTACTGATAATGGTTCAGAGGTCCAAGTCTCCAGCCTAACCCTGTCTCCTATCAGTCCCTGAACCCTGTAATCAGTCCTAAGAAGGATTCTGATTACCACCAAAGGGATATGGGCTGATCTCTGCTAAATACACAGATTAGACATATAAGACAGACTGGAGAAAACACAGACTTGCATACACACTCAAACACAGAAGGAACATAAATGATCTGGGATATTAAACTCTAAGCAAGGTGAGCTTAAAACAACTAAGGAGCTCTTTAACTTAAGTCTATACAGATACAATCCTATCTGTGGTCTGCATGAAGAATTTCACTGGCAACTCCCAAACAGACCACCAGAGATTTAAAGGAAACCAATCAACAAATAATTAATTGCAGCCGGGAGAAACTGCACCCAGTCCCAGAACTGAGCACAGACAGAATTAACTCCCTAACTGCCAAACACAAAGAAACAGCAACTCAGCTGTGAGAAGTCAGAATGTGCAACCGCGACGATCTTCGTGGCGATGCACACATGACAGTACCCCCCCTTCTACGAGGGGCCTCCGGACCCTCAGGGCCAGGTTTGCCCGGGTGAGTTCTGTGGAAGGTCCGCACCAAACGATCTGCGTTAATGTCAGACGCAGGAACCCACGTCCTCTCCTCTGGACCATACCCCTTCCAATGAACCAAGTACTGAAGGGACCGGCGATTCAGACGTGAGTCAATGATCTTTGACACTTGAAACTCCAAGTTACCATTGACCACCACTGGAGGAGGAGGTAGAGGTGATGGTATGACTGGTGCCACGTACCTCTTAAGTAATGACTTGTGGAACACATTGTGGATTTTAAACGTAGGAGGGAGGTCCAGACGAAATGCCACAGGATTAATTATGGAACTGATCCTGTACGGCCCGATGAATCTGGGGCCCAGCTTCCAGGAGGGAACTTTAAGTTTTATATTCCTGGTAGACAACCATACCAGATCGTTCACATTAAGATCTGGACCAGAAACTCTCCTCCTATCAGCCATACGTTTATAACGGTTCCCCATAGCACTCAGATTATTCAATACACCTCTCCACACTGAAGCAAGTGACGACGAGAAACGCTCCTCCTCAGGAACCCCAGAAGGGCCCCCTCCATTGAAAGTACAAAACTGGGGATGAAAACCATATGCCCCAAAAAACGGGGACTTACCAGTGGACTCGCTCCGCCTGTTGTTAAGAGCGAACTCTGCCAGAGGCAAGAAAGAAGACCAGTCCTCCTGGTTCTCTGAGACAAAACACCGAAGATAAGTCTCTAGGCTTTGATTCAGACGCTCTGTCTGACCATTGGTCTGCGGATGAAAAGCCGAGGAAAATGACAATTGCATCCCCCGACGTAAACAAAATGCCCTCCAAAACTTGGATACAAACTGAGACCCCTATCTGACACCACATCAGAAGGCAACCCATGAAGTCTCACAATCTCCCCAATGAACACCTGCGCCAGAGTTTTAGCATTAGGGAGGGCAGGAAGAGCAATGAAATGTGCCATCTTACTGAACCTGTCAACAACCACCAGTATGACAGTCTTCCCTGACGACTGAGGAAGGTCCGTGATGAAGTCCATAGACAAATGAGTCCATGGACGCTCCGGAAGTTTCAAGGGTAAGAGGGTCCCAGACGGACGGGTATGAGGGGTCTTAGAGCGAGCACAAACCCCACAGGACGCGACAAAAGTTAAAACATCTTTATTAACGTTAGGCCACCAAAACCGGCGAGAAAGGAGATCTAAAGTAGCCTTACTCCCTGGATGTCCTGCTAAAGCAGAATTATGATGTGCCTCAATAACCTTTTGTCTCAACTGATTTGGGACAAACAGTCTCCCTGGAGGTCCTGCAGGGGCGTCCCCCTGAGCCTCTAACACCTCCTCCTCAAGCTCAGAAAATACAGCCGACACTACCACCCCCTCCTGAAGGATAGGAATCGGGTCATCCATTTTCCCGGCCCCTGGGAAACTGCGAGACAAGGCATCCGCCTTAACATTCTTAGATCCAGGGCGATAAGTGACAACAAAATTAAACCTGGTAAAAAACAACGACCATCGAGCTTGTCTGGAATTCAGACGCTTAGCAGATTCCAAATACAGCAGGTTCTTGTGATCAGTAATAACGGTGACCGGGTGGACTGCCCCCTCCAAAAAGTGATGCCATTCTTCAAAAGCCAACTTAATGGCCAAAAGTTCCCTATTGCCGATATCATAATTCCTTTCGGCGGACGACAATTTTTTAGAAAAGAAAGCGCACGGATGCCATTTACCAGGGGACGGACCCTGGGACAATATTGCACCCACCCCTACGTCAGACGCGTCCACCTCCACAACGAACGGCTGTGATGCATCTGGTTGGATGAGAACGGGTGCCGAAGCAAAACATTTTTTCAAAGAGGAAAAAGCTTGGCAAGCTTTGTCCGACCATTTAGAAAAATCCGTCCCTTTTCTTGTCATGTCAGTGAGAGGTTTGACAACAGATGAGAAATTACAAATAAATTTCCGGTAGTAGTTAGCAAACCCCAGAAAACGCTGCAGAGCCTTAAGATCCTCTGGCTGATCCCATTCAAGCACTGCTCTCACCTTTTCAGGGTCCATACGGAAACCGGAGGCTGACACCAAGAAACCCAAAAACTGAAGTTCCTGTACGGCGAATACACACTTTTCCAGTTTGGCGTATAGTTTATTGTCTCGCAAGATCTGCAACACCTGTCTCACATGCTCCTGGTGAGACACAAGATCTGGTGAGTAAATTAAAATGTCATCCAAATATACGACCACAAACAGCCCCACCAGATGACGAAAAATGTCATTAACAAAATGTTGGAATACTGCTGGTGCAGTAGTCAGACCAAAAGGCATGACAAGGTTCTCATAATGTCCCTCCGGCGTGTTAAACGCCGTTTTCCACTCATCCCCCTCTTTTATCCTAATCAGATTATACGCCCCCCTGAGATCCAATTTAGAGAACCATTTGGCGCCAACAATTTGATTGAAGAGATCAGGAATAAGAGGGAGTGGATACGGATCTCGAACAGTAATCCGATTAAGTTCGCGGAAATCCAAGCAAGGGCGTAGGCCTCCATCTTTTTTCTTCACAAAGAAGAACCCCGCGGCCACTGGGGAAGATGAAGGTCTAATATGCCCTTTGGCCAGACTTTCCGAAATATAATCTTTCATAGCCTGCCTCTCAGGACCAGAAAGGTTATATAACCTAGCTTTAGGTAACTTAGCATCAGGAAGTAAATTAATAGAGCAGTCATACACGCGATGAGGAGGCAACTCCTGACACCCCTCCTCAGAGAACACATCCCCAAAGTCCTCCAAAAAAGGAGGCAAAGTACTAGGCATGACCGCACTGATGACTGTGTTCATGCAGTTACTTTTGCAAAACTCACCCCATTGGCTTATCTCTCTGGACTGCCAATTAATCACAGGGTTATGTTTAACCAACCAAGGAAGTCCCAACACAATAGGAGTAGGTAGACCCTCCAACACATAACAAGATAATAGTTCCCTATGTATTGCCCCTACCCGAAGGTCAATGTTATGAACCTCATGAACAAAGCTACCTTGGCCGAGAGGCCTGGCGTCAATGGAGAATATAGGGATCGGTTTGACCAATACACTCAGATGCATATCTTGAGCCTGAGCAAACTGAGCGTCAACCAGATTAGCCCCGGACCCACTATCAAGAAGAACAAAAATCTCTCCACTCTCGTACCAACCACCACCTCCACTGGTACAAGGAACTGAGAAGAACTAGCGGACGAAATACATACTCCCAGGTTGTCGTCCACCACACAACCTGGGATTAACAGTTTTCCGGCGACTTTTTGCTCAACAAGGCACGGGATGGACATCCCCCAACAAAATGTCCCTCTTTCCCGCAGAAGAAACACCTTCTAGTCCTGCGGCGTACCGCCAATCCCTCCTACGAAATGATGTCCCTCCCAACTGCATAGGCTCCTCCGAACAGACAAGGGGAACCTCAACATAAGGGACTTTAGTAGTAGGTGGAGTAACAACAGGGGGCGGAGTTACCTCGCACCTCTCCCGGAGCCGTCTATCAGTACGGATAGCTAGGGCCATAGCAGCCTCCAGTGATGGAGGAGAATCATACTGAGCCAAAACGTCCTTTAATTTGTCAGAAAGCCCATGACAAAACTGGCTCCTAAGAGCTGGGTCATTCCACTGAGTATCTGTGGCCCATCTACGGAACTCAGAAGCAAATTCCTCTGCCGGACGATCTCCCTGCTGTATCTTACGTAATTTTGTCTCAGCAAGAGAGACCCGATCTGGGTCATCATATACCAAACCCAGGGCAGTAAAAAATCGATCTACAGACTGTAGAGCCGGGGATCCCGGAGGAAGGGAGAATGCCCAGGATTGAGGGTCCCCTTGTAGGAGCGAGATAACAATTCCCACTCTCTGCTCTTCACTCCCTGATGATCGAGGCCGAAGCCGAAAATACAATTTACATGCTTCCCTGAAGGTAAAAAATTTGTCTCGCCCACCAGTGAACCTGTCCGGGAGAGCTACTTTAGGTTCAAATCTGGTTTGCTCCGAGGGAGACAAAACTTTGGACTTAATGTCCGTCAGCTCCATGGATAATCCCTGCAACTGCAGAGCCAGCTGGGCTACTGGATCCATGGCAACTGGGAATAATTTTATGGGCCAGTGAAAATGTCACGCGGTCTTATGATATGTGTACGATGTCAGTAAACTATTCTTAAAAAACAACACTCTATACAACATATAGATTTGCAACATCAGCATGTAAATATAGAATAGATTTACCTGACACGATATCCGTTGAACTCAGGGTTAATCTTGAGGACTTGATACACTGTCACAGGAAAGAGGAGGACCGGGGGTCTAACCTGACCCTAAACTGGGGACCTAACTAATCCCTCACCTTGGAGGTACTGATAATGGTTCAGAGGTCCAAGTCTCCAGCCTAACCCTGTCTCCTATCAGTCCCTGAACCCTGTAATCAGTCCTAAGAAGGATTCTGATTACCACCAAAGGGATATGGGCTGATCTCTGCTAAATACACAGATTAGACATATAAGACAGACTGGAGAAAACACAGACTTGCATACACACTCAAACACAGAAGGAACATAAATGATCTGGGATATTAAACTCTAAGCAAGGTGAGCTTAAAACAACTAAGGAGCTCTTTAACTTAAGTCTATACAGATACAATCCTATCTGTGGTCTGCATGAAGAATTTCACTGGCAACTCCCAAAACAGACCACCAGAGATTTAAAGGAAACCAATCAACAAATAATTAATTGCAGCCGGGAGAAACTGCACCCAGTCCCAGAACTGAGCACAGACAGAATTAACTCCCTAACTGCCAAACACAAAGAAAGAGCAACTCAGCTGTGAGAAGTCAGAATGTGCAACCGCGACGATCTTCGTGGCGATGCACACATGACAAGCTCAGAAGAGGATGAGGATCCGCAGCAGTCATCGACATCACAGCAGCGGTTATCTGGCAGGCCCATAGCAGTCCAAAAACGTGCTAAAACAACAAAAAGAGTTGCAGGACAGCTTGGCCATACGGTCAAATTAGCACAGCGTGCAAGCCCTGAAAATTTATCCCATAGTAGGAAGAGTGCAGTGTGGCACTTTTTTGACCAAAATCCTATTGATGACGCGAAGGTTATCTGTAAGAAGTGCGGAAGGACCTTGAGCCATGGGAAAAATCTCCAAAATTTGAATACCAGTTGCATGCTTAGTCATATAAACACCATGCACTTGTAAACGTGGATGGACTACAAAACCTCAGGTAGCACATGTGCACCTGCTCCGACTGAAGGTAGCCAGCAACGCTACATTGCTTCCCAAAATAAGCCCACCGGTTAGGATACCACCATAAAGAAATTTTGAGGTGTCGGTGCAAGTCCAAATCAGTCAGGGAATCACAATGTTTATGCACCGAAAGACTGAATGTAGACCATCACCACCACCATCATCACCATCACCAACCCATGGCTGGGTAGTCTACATCTTGAGCCAGGCAAGGTAGTCAGTGATAACGGCCGTAATTTTGTGGCTGCCATAGCCCTGGCCAAACTCAGACATATACCTTGCCTGACTCACAACTTGAACCTGGTGGTGCAGTGCTTCCTAAATAATTATCTGGAGTTAACAGCCCTGCTCCATAAGGTGCAAAGACTGTGCTCACACATCCGTCCAGCCTACACCTCAACATATGCCAGTTTTTGCACCTCCCTAACTGGGCTGTACCCCCCCCAGGGCCGGCGTCAGCACCTGGCACACCCGGGAAAGTGTCGTTGCCCTGAGCAGGTTGTGGGCCCACTCGTGGGCGACGGCACTGGCACAGGGCCCCTAAAAGTACGCCGGTGTCTCTGATGGTGGGAGGGCCCACTCGCCGTCAGAGACACCCTGGCGTACTATGAGGGGCCCTGTGCCAGTGCCGTCGCCCACGAGTGGGCCCCCCAGCTTGCTCAGGGCCCCAGTACTTGCAATACTTACCTCTCCCTGCTCCACCGCTGTGACGTCTTCTGCGTTTCCTGACAGTGACATTCAGGTCAGAGAGCGCGATGACACCACGTCTGTGCGCCCTTTGCCTGAACAGTCACAGTGCAGATAGCAGGAAGATGGCGACTCTGAGGAGTCCAGAGTAGAGCAGTGTCCAGCTAGGAGAGGTATTTAATTTTTTTGTTTAAATCAAGTTTATTTAGGTATTTATACACATCAATCATTAATAACAGGAAGAGAAAAGAACATATCTATTCTGCTATCACATGCAAAAAAAAATTAGATAGCAACTATAAGTTTTCCCCAGAAAGTCATACATATAAAACAAATGTTGGATGAGCGCCTGAGATGTTTGCTCATGTAGGCAATTAACATCAGTCTAACTTTGTTTATACATTTTAAAGAAGAAGGTACCTAGACTATGACTGTAGGTCTACAAAAGAAGATACAGTAGAAACAAGGGGGAAAGAAGGGAAAAGAAAAAAAAAAAGAAAAGGGGGAGGGGGAAGGAATTTAAGGAGTGGGGTAGGAAATGTGGCTCCATCCAGTAGGTTAACTCATATGACCCATCATCTATGGGTCTATCAATCAAGAGTCCAATTCCGATGATTCTCTAAACATAACCCAGGGGGCCCAAGTGTTATATACCTTTCCTGTGGTACCATTCAGCTGTTCCATTCTATATATGTCGTTCAGTTCCATCACCAAATCAGAACGCAAGGGAACCTTTTCCTCTTTACAAAAACTAGTAATCACGTTCCTGGTATTAGTGAGAATATGTCTTAGAAGACCTTTCTTACATCTAGAAATCGAGGAGCTACACAAGGCCAGCAAGGCCACCTCCATTGTGGGTGTAATTTTGGTTATAGACAGCTTGTTGCAGAGTTAAAGGATGCTAACCACAGTTTCTGTATGAGTGGGCAGTGCCACCAAATGTGTACAAATAAACCTCTATCTTTTAAGCATCTCCAGCACGTATCCGGTGCTGTTGGATAAATTACGTTTAAATCTCATGGGCATCTGTACCACCTCGACAAGATTTTGTACCTCCTCTCCTGTGATGTCGAACAGAGCGATGACCTGAATGTGCATAAGAGAATCTTTGTTCTTTCTTCAAATGATAAAGCTCTACCCAAATCAATCTACCATTTTCAAAAAATACCGGGAAAATTTCTCGATGGGCTCTGCCCTTCTTGGAAGGTTTTGTATAATAAAGAGATAGTGTGATCTATAGAGTTTGTTGATAAACAAATAGTCTCAAACAGAGATAATATTCAGTATGCATCGGATTGTTTGGCTAATTTAATAATAAATCTCTTTATTTGTTCATAAAAGAACCATGCACCTGTTGGTGGCTCCTTGTCCCGAAAAATGTCCTGGAGTGACCTCATCCCTGTCCTTGTAACATAATCATGGACTATGGGGCATGAAGCTCTATTTTCATGTAGATAAGTGTCTCTTTTTAATCCTGCAGGAAAGGATGGATTGTCATATATAGGAGTTAGTGGGCCAGGAGACGAAGAGACTCCCAGCTCTCGACTCCCTCTTTTGATAAATGATATAATGTTTTTGGTGGGGAAAGGGTAAAGGTATATCCTGTTTTTCAGTCGGGGACCAAATAACTATACGGGAGTCACGTCCATTAAGATCATGTTCTAATGTAACCCATTTTTTGTTGTTTTTATTATGAAACAGCTCTAAAATACATGTACCAATTGCTGCTTCACTATAGATAGCAAAATCTGGCAGACCTATTCCCCTTTCTTGCTTCGATCTACTTCACAAAAAGTATGAAATACGTGCTCCTTTTTGTGACTAAATTAAACGAGTAATCGCTTTTTTAAGACGTGAGAAAAAGGAGACAGGTACTGTAAATACAAGGGGATTGTTTGGAACTAATTTAGGAGACTGGGTAATAGATCCATTTTAATAGCGCTCACTCTTCCAAGCCAAGATAAAGGTAGTTTATGCCATTTTTCAAAGTCGAACTCAGCTTTATGTAAAGGTGTCTTAAAGTTTGCTTCACAAAAATTAGATACTTTGGCGGTGATTTTTATTCATAGATAGGTAAGAGAATCTGAACACCACTTAAAGGGAAATGAAGCTGCCAACCTCTCTACACCTCACTTGGTTTGATTGAGATATTGAGGATCTCAGATATGTGGGTGTTAATTTTGAAATTGATCAGACGACCAAATCTATGTAATTCTGAGATAATACTTAGGAGACTTATACTGTAGTTGGGGAAGTGACATACAATAGGACATCATCTGCAAAAAGTGGCACTTTGTGCTCTTCTCATTGAGCTTTTATGCCTCTAATGGAGGCGGTTGCTAGAAGTTCCACTTCTTTTTTCAGTTTTGCACTGACGAGGACCAACAGTCCGAAACACCGTGTCTGCAAATGGAGTTTCTGATTTGGCTTTTATCCTAAGTCATATTACAAGACTCGTTAAAGGGTTTATTGTGACTTGTAGGATCGCTACTTCCAATAGGTGGCGCTATAGAGTACAAGTCCTCTTTGTTTGAAGAGGCAATTTGCATATTAAAATTTCCCAGAGGAGCATTGCACGGCGAATAAGCCTCCTTACCTCGACACGCCAGAGCTGGTATGTCACTCTCCACAAGGAGAAACCTTACCCCCCAGACCCCAGTCCAGAGCCTCTCATCTAGCCAAATCAGATCTCTCCTACTTTGCACTGACGAGGACCAACAGTCCGAAACACCGTGTCTGCAAATGGAGATTCTGATTTGGCTTTTATCCTAAGTCATATTACAAGACTCGTTAAAGGGTTGATTGTGGCTTGTAGGATCGCTACTTCCAATAGGTGGCGCTATAGAGTACAAGTCCTCTTTGTTTGAAGAGGCAATTTGCATATAGAAGTTCCATAGTGAGTATATAAAGCAAGGGTGAAAGAGGACAGCCTTGCTTCGTGCCGTTCCTAATTAAAAATGTGTTTGAAAGTGCGCCATTCATTTTAACTTGAGCACTGGGAGATGAGTACAGGGCACAAATTGTACAGAGCACATACTCTTTTAAGCCAATTCCTTGTAACGTTTGAAATATAAAATCCCAGTGCACCCTGTCGAAAGCCTTTTCTGCGTCAATCGACAGAATGCACATGGGTTCCTTTTTCTTGACCGCCCCATCAATTAAAGAAAAAGTTCGGATGGTGGTATTCAATTTTTTAAATGTTTGGAGCAATATATGGGGAGCATTATACACTGGAGAATTATATATGGGGCCCATCATTCACTTGAGCATCATAGATAGTGCCCATTAGAAACTGTAGCATTATATATGGGGCCCATCATACACTGTAGCATTATAAATGTGGCCCATCATACACTGGAGCATCACCCATGGGGCCGATCATATACTGGAGCATCATATGGGGCCCATTATATACTAGAGCATCATATGGGGTTCATTATTTATGGGGCATCATAGAGGGTATGGAGCATCATATGGGGCCCATTATATACTAGAGCATCATATGGGGTTCATTATTTATGGGGCATCATAGAGGGTATGGAGAATCATATGGAGCACATCATGCCACAAGAGAACCTAGAGCTAATATTGGTGTCATGGGTGCATCGCCATGAAGATCGTCGCGATTGCACATTCTGACTTCTCACAGCTGAGCTGCTGTTTCTTTGTTTTTTGGTAATGAGAGAGTTAATTTTTCCTAGCTCTTTGCTAAGGCTAGGTGCAGCCTCGCCCGGCTGCTTTTGATTATGTTCTAATTAGTTTCCTTTATATTTCTGCCAGTCTGGGTGTTAGATGCCGGTGAAAGCATTCATATAGTTTAGCAGACTGGATCGGTTCTGGGAATACTTAAGCTAAGAGCTCCTTAGTTGTTTTTACTCTTACAGCTTATAGTTTATCTCTGAGACCTAAGGTGTTCCTACTGTGTGTGAGTGTTGTATGTAAGACTTTATTTACTTTATTTCTTATCTTTCTTGTATGTCTTTCTGTTCATTAACCGTTACCCGGTCATTCCCTTTGGTGGTATTCAGGGTCCTTCTTAGGACTAGAATACAGTTGGCAGGGATTGATAGGAGACAGGGTTTACGCTGGTGGCCTGGACCTCTGTACCTTTAACAGTACCTCCAGGTTGAGGGATTAGTTAGGACCCCAGTTAGGGTCAGCTTAGACCCCGGTCACCCTCTAGCCGGAGACAGCGTATAACGGATTCCGTTTTGACCCACTGGACTTTCTGTCAGGTAAATCTATGTTATCATATAGCTATGCGCATGTTATATAGTATGTTGCCCTTTTGATATAGATTATTGTCATCACATATATATATCTGCTATACAGCGTGACATTTTCACCGGCCTAAACTAAAGATTCTCCCCAGCTATCATGGATCCAGTAGCCCAGCTGGCCCGGCAGTTGCAGGGATTGTCCATGGAGTTGGCAGACATTAAGTCCAAGGTTTTGTCCCCCCCGGAGCAAACCAGATCTGAACCTAAGGTTGCTCTCCCGGACAGGTTCACTGGTGGGCGGACAAATTTTTTACTTTCCGGGAGGCATGTAAATTGTACTTTCGGCTGCGGCCTCGGTCATCTGGGAGTGAAGAGCAGAGGGTGGGAATTGTTATCTCGCTCTTACAAGGGGACCCTCAATCTTGGGCGTTCTCTATTCCTCCAGGCTCCCCAGATCTCCAGTCAGTGGATCGATTTTTTACTGCCCTGGGTCTGGTATATGATGATCCGGATCGAGTCTCCCTTGCTGAAACAAGGTTACGTAAAATACGGCAAGGAAATCGTCCAGCGGAGGAATATTCTTCTGAGTTCCGTAGATGGGCAACAGATACTCAGTGGAATGACCCAGCTCTTAGGAGCCAGTTTTGTCAAGGGTTGTCTGACAAATTAAAAGATGTGTTGGCTCAGTATGATTCTCCTCCATCACTGGAGGCTGCTATGGCCCTCGCTATTCGCATTGATAGACGTCTTCGGGGAAGACGCGAGGTAACTCCGCCCCCCGTGATGACTCCACCTACTACTAAAGTCCCTTATACTGAGGTTCCCCTGGTCTGTTCTGAGGAACCCATGCAGTTGGGAGGGACATCATTTTGTAGGAGGGAATCAGCGGTGAGCCGCAAGACTAGAAGGTGTTTCTTTTGCGGGAGAGAGGGACATTTTGTTGGGGGGTGTCCATCCCGGACCTCTTTGAACCAAGGAGTTAACCTGGAGTGTGTATTTCGTCCCCAAATCCCTCTCAGTTTCTCGTGCCTGCGGAGGTGGTGATTGGTACTAGAACTGAGAGGATTTCTGTTTTTCTTGATAGTGGGTCCGGGGCTAATCTGGTGGACACTCGGTTTGCCCAGGTGCATGGTATGCAACTGAGTGTATTGGCCAAACCGGTCCCTATACTCTCTATTGATTCTAGACCTCTTGGTCAAGGTAGCTTGGTACAAGCTGTTCATAACATAGATCTTCGAGTAGGGGCAATACATAAAGAGCAATTGTCTTGTTATGTGTTGGAGGGTCTGCCTGCTCCTATTGTGTTGGGACTTCCTTGGTTGGCTAAACATAACCCAGTGATTGATTGGCAATCCAGAAAGATAAGCCAGTGGGGTGAATTTTGCAAGAATAACTGTATGAGCACGGTCATCGGTGCGGTTGTGCCTAGGACTTTGCCTCCTTTTCTGGAGGACTTTTGGGAGAAGTTCTCAGAGGAGGGGTGTAAGGAGTTACCTCCTCATCGCACATATGACTGCTCAATAAAGTTGCTTCCTGATGCCTTATCTCGTACTTTCCCAGAGGTCGGGAAGACGGATGATCCGGTTCCTATTCCTCAGGAGGGAGTTGTAGGGTCAGCTGTATGCTCTGAGCTTGAGGGGGAGGTATTGGGGCTCAGGGGGACGCCCCTGTGGGACTTCCAGGGAGACTGATAGTTCCAGATCGCTTAAGACTGAAGGTTACGGAGAACCCTTACAAACGGATGGCTGATAGGAGGAGAGTTTCTGGTCTAGATCTGAAGGTGAACGATCTGGTGTGGTTGTCTACCAGGAATATAAAACTTAAAGTTCCCTCCTGGAGGTTGGGTCCCAGATTCATCGGGCCATACAGGATCAGTTCCATAATTAATCCTGTGGCATTTCGTCTGGACCTCCCTCCTACGTTTAAAATTCATAATGTGTTTCACAAGTCATTACTTAAAAAGTATGTGGCACCAGTCATACCGTCACCTCTACCTCCTCCTTCAGTGGTAGTCAATGATAACGTGGAAGTTCATTGGAGGGGGTATGGTCCTGAGGAGAGGACGTGGGTCCCTGCGTCTGATGTTAACGCAGATCGATTGGTTCGGACCTTTCACACAACTCACCCGGACAGACCTGGTCATGAGGGTCCGGAGGCCCCTCGTAGAAGGGGGGGTACTGTCATAGGTGCATCGCCATGAAGATCGTCGCGATTGCACATTCTGACTTCTCACAGCTGAGCTGCTGTTTCTTTGTTTTTTGGTAATGAGAGAGTTAATTTTTCCTAGCTCTTTGCTAAGGCTAGGTGCAGCCTCGCCCGGCTGCTTTTGATTATGTTCTAATTAGTTTCCTTTATATTTCTGACAGTCTGGGTGTTAGATGCCGGTGAAAGCATTCATATAGTTTAGCAGACTGGATCGGTTCTGAGAATACTTAAGCTAAGAGCTCCTTAGTTGTTTTTACTCTTATAGCTTATAGTTTATCTCTGAGACCTAAGGTGTTCCTACTGTGTGTGAGTGTTGTATGTAAGACTTTATTTACTTTATTTCTTATCTTTCTTGTATGTCTTTCTGTTCATTAACCGTTACCCGGTCATTCCCTTTGGTGGTATTCAGGGTCCTTCTTAGGACAAGAATACAGTTGGCAGGGATTGATAGGAGACAGGGTTTACGCTGGTGGCCTGGACCTCTGTACCTTTAACAGTACCTCCAGGTTGAGGGATTAGTTAGGACCCCAGTTAGGGTCAGCTTAGACCCCGGTCACCCTCTAGCCGGAGACAGCGTATAACGGATTCCGTTTTGACCCACTGGACTTTCTGTCAGGTAAATCTATGTTATCATATAGCTATGCGCATGTTATATAGTATGTTGCCCTTTTGATATAGATTATTGTCATCACATATATATATCTGCTATACAGCGTGACAATTGGCGAACAAACAAGCAACTCCGGTAAACTGTTTGGTAGAGGCATTCCCAGCGCACAGCAGCGGTGCAGGTTCTACCATGAGCCGTAGTGGGCCAAACGGAAGAGGTGTTCGTGGTGCACACAGCCGAAGTGGCATTGGAGACAGGGGTTTCATGACCTTGTTGTGGACTGATTTCTCGAGAAACGCTCAGACGACTGGTAATACTGAATCAATTGCAACAGACAGGAGGCAGCAGTTGTCAACTATGGTTCAAAATTACCTCTCCTCCCCTATTGATGTTCTCCCTCACAGTTCATTCCCCTTTGACTACTTGGCCTGTAAACTGGACACCTGGCCTGAATTGGCACAATATGCCTTACAGGAGCTCGCTTGCCCTGCTGATAGTGTGTTATCAGAAAGAGTCTTCAGTGCTGCGGGATCAATCCTGACAGAAAGAAGAACCCGGCTGTCGCCTCAAAATGTTGGTGATCTCATCTTCATAAAAATGAACCATGCCTGGGTTTCAAAGGATTTTGTACCACATTCCCCTGATGACACATTCTTTACCAGCAAACTGGCTTGCTTTGTCCTCCTCTTCCTCCGACTTCTCCAATTCCTTCATTTGCAGCTGCTAAACGTCCAGCCTACACCTCAACATATGCCAGTTTTTCTACCTCCCTAACTGGGCTGCCTCCCCCAGGGCCGGCGTCAGCACCTGGCGCACCCACCCAAGTGCCGGTCCCCTGATCAGGTGGGGGGCCCACTCGTGGTCGACGACACTGGCACAGGGCCCCTCATAGTACGCAAAAGTGTCTCTGATGGTGGGGGGGCCCAATCACCGTCAGACACATCGGCTTACTATGCCAGTGCCGTCGTCAACGAGTGGGCCCCCCTGCTTGCTCAGGGCCCCAGCACTTGCAATACTTACCTCTCCCAGCTCCACCGTTGAGACGTCTTCCGTGTTTCATGACATTGACATTCAGGTCAGAGAGAATGATGATTTCATGTCTGTACGCCCTCTGCCTGAGGAGTCCAAGTGCAGAGAGCTGGAGATGGCGACGCTGAGGAGTCCAGTGCCCAGCGAGGAGAGGTATTTCATTTTTTTTACTGTTTGGAGCAATATATGGGGAGCATTATACACTGGAGAATTATATATGGGGCCAATCATACACTTGAGCATCACAGATAGGGCCCATTATACACTGGAGCATTCTAAATGGGGCAGATCAGACACTGGAGCAGCATATACTGGGCCCATTATACACTGGAGCATTATAAGTGGGGCCCATTATATATGGAGCATTATTTTGGCCCATAAGACACTGGAGCATCATCCATGGGGCCCATCATATACTGGAGCATTCTAAATGGGGCAAATCAGACACTGGAGCAACATATCTGGGGCCCATTACACATTGGAGCATTATAAATGGGGCACATTATATATGGAGCATTATTTTGGCCCATAAGACACTGGAGCATCATCCATGGGGCCCATCATATACTGGAGCATTCTAAATGGGGCAGATCAGACACTGGAGCAGCATCTATGGGGCCCATCATATACTGGAGCATCATATGGGGTTCATAATTTATGGGGCATCATATAGGGTATGGAGCATCATATGGAGCACATATGGGGCCTATTCTGTATGGAGCATGATATGGAGCCCATTCTGTATGGAGCAATATATGGGGCCCATCATATACTGTATGGAGCTTTATATGCGACTTATTATACTGTATGAAGCAATATGTGGGGCTCATTCTACTCTATGGGGAACGTCTTGTGCTGTATGGCACATTACATGGGGACCATCATATACTGGAGCATTATGTGGAGCTCATCATATACTGTATGGAACATTATATGGGACCAATTATGTATAGAGCAATATATGGAGCTCATTATTCTGTATGGCGCACTATGTGGTGGCCATAATACTGTATGGAGGAATATACTGTCCGGTTTTAGAGCTATTGTAGAATTTAAAATAGATATCAGTCATGTAATGTAAGAAGTGAAGTATTTGGCATTGTACTATACCTATATTTCTGTGCCGTATCGGAGCATCATGAATTGTGGTATGTGTTAAAGGGGCCCACTGAGACTCTTTGGTCCAGGGCCCACGAAAACCTGGAGCCAGCCCTGCTCCCCCATAACTTTAGCCAAATAACCCTCAGTATTCAATGCGTAACTATTATTATAAAGTAAATTAAGGTTGCCAAGCTTAAGTAATAAGAATTGATGTCGTTGGCATTGAAATGGGCACTGTAGGTGTGTTTACTGTCCTCCACTCCCTGCCGACTTTGCTTCCCCATTGACTTGCATTGGGTTTCGTGTTTCAGTTGGACTCCGACTTTTCCCGATCGTCGGCCGATTTCGTTCGACTCGACTTTTGAGAAAGTCGGGTTTCATGAAACCCGACTCGACCCTAAAAAAGGCAAAGTCGCTCATCTCTAACCATGACAGTTAGTATACACCCACCAGCTCAGAAAGAACAGAAAATTAGAAAATCTGCAGTGGGAACACTGGTGAAAAGAAGCAGCACACAAGTGATATCTAACGGCCTTTGTTTTATTCCTCAAGTAAGCACAAATAACAGCTAATTCTGAAAAATTGCTTCAAACAATAGGTAGTGTTTTATCAAAATCGCTAAGCACCACTAAATAGGCAATATAAATACACTATTTTTCACAGATGTGACAAATCTTTATAACTCATCAAGAGGACTAGCCTGGTAACAAGGAGTGAAAAATACAACATTATGGAGAGAAGCTGCTTCAAGACATTGTGCCCATCGCTAGGTGCTCAAGATGGTTTATTGGACTTGTTATGCTATTAAACATACTGTAGTGAATATTATATAAAATGATTCTTGAACTCCTGCATATTATGGCAGGCCTTTTCACATTAGTCTGATTTATCATTCTAACAACATCCATTGCTCTTTGATGTACTCTTAATCTCTTCCAAATGCAGGTATCTGCTTCTTTTCCTTACTTTAATGCTGCAGTTCTGTAATAGAAAGCAGTTGCATGGTACATGGTTGAGCAGACATTACAGTACTCAGTAGTAGGTCTTTTGCAGCCAAGCAAGACGTCTGCATATGGAAACCATGCTTGAAGCTCCATAAACCTTTCTTGAAAGCTCTCACCAGGAAACCTGGAGAAGACAAAGTGAATCACTAAGAATATTTATTAGATATTTTTGAGTTGATTGCTTGCTGACACTATTAGTGGTGAAAGGAAAGAACCATTTTGGAACCATTTACTTCATAATGCCAATATCCTACACACTGAAGTTTTTTTTCCAGGACATGCTAATTTTCTTGCTGTAATATGTCCCAATGAATTATTTTGCAAGCATCACCGGTTTTTGTGGTATGTGTGTTTTTTTAAATGTTTGTTCAGGCATGGTTCTCTCTGACATCCCTGCTGCATTTCAAGCTGATATTTTATAGGCCTGTCACTCCAGCTTTCTTGCCTAAGTAATTAAGTGTTACATAGAACACAAAAAGCCCATTTTAGAACCACTTAAGCATTTGCCTCTAAAATGTGAGTCCGACGGTCCCAGCACAGACCTACAGTTAGGGGGACGACTTGGAGACTTGTAAAGTCCATAACCCTTCATTTTTGGATGGAATTACTGACTGCTGTAACTGCCCACACATTGTGTATGTGTTTAGTCCACACAAGAAAGACTTTCATACAACTTGAATATATATCACTGGCAGGTTTCAGCTGTTAATATATGTAGACGTTTACAGCAACTCAGCATGAATATATATATAAAAAAAATAGCATACACGATATTCATGTCATTTAGCTCATGAGCTGTATGTTAAAAGATGAGGGACTAAGAGGTTTCATTTAAGCTTCGGTGTTGACATGTGAAAAGGGTTTAATGAATATTTCTATGTAAAGCCTCTAAAATGTGAGTAGTGTTTGTAGTTTAGAATAACCACACTGTTACTGTTAGCAGTAATAGTTTATAATACAGAAACATAAAAAGAATAAATCATTTAAAAAGGGGAAACCGGCACCTAAAATATTCTTACATAAAATAACTAAAGGTACTGCCACACTAAACAATCCCGCTAGCGATCACGATAACGACGCATACTAATGCGATCGCTAGCGGGATTGTTTCTATATCGCTAAATGTGGCCACATTTAGCGATATAGTTAACGACGCTATCGCCGTTAGCGATCTTCTTAACGACTTTAGCGGTACAAAAGTACCGCTAAATCGCTAAGAAAAGGTGCCACACAGCGATTAGATACTCACCCAGCGGGAGCGCCAGCGATGAAATAGGGTCCGGAGCGATTCCAGCGACGAGCGAGATCACAGCAGGAAGCTCGTCGCTGGAAGCTGCCGCACTGAACAATATCGCTAACGGGATCGCTAAATAGTGACGTTTTTTAGCGATCTCGTTAGCGATATTGTTTAGTGTGGCATACCCTTTAGTCTGTAAACTGAGCAATAATGAGAACTTTTTTTAAAGAGTAATTAACATTGTTTAAAATAAATGCTCTATGTATAATATATTTGTGTATATAAAGATATACATGCACTCTTTTCAAAGCAAAGGTTGGTCACACCAATGATTGATTTGGTTTTTGTTCATTTACTTTAGATTTTTATAAAAAAATAAACTATTGACACTTCTATTTTTTCAAATCATTCTCATTTTGCAGAATGTTTCCACACCTGCCTAAAACTTTTGCACAGTACTATATAAATGATAAGAAAGGTTGCTGCAAACATTTTCTGTCTCCTCATGTAATTCCACACATACAGTCATGGCCAAAAGTTTTGAGAATGACACAAATATTATATTTTCACATGATCTGCTGCCCTCTGGTTTTTATGTGTGTTTGACAGATGTTTTTTTTATCACAGACAGAAATATAATAATTGCAAACATATGAGTAACAAAAGCTTATATTGACAGTTAGAATGAGTTAATGCAACAAGTCAATATTTGCAGTGTTGACCCTTCTTCTTCAGGACCTCTGTAATTCTCCCTGGCATGCTCTCAATCAACTTCTGGACCAAATCCTGACTGATAGCAGTCCATTCTTGCACAATCAATGCTTTCATTTTGTCAGAATTTTTAGGTTTTTGTTTGTCCACCCGTCTCTTGATGATTGACCACAAGTTCTCAATGGGATTAAGATCTGGGGAGTTTCCAGGCCATGGACCCAAAATCTCTATGTTTTGTTCCCTGAGCCATTTAGTTATCACCTTTGCTTTATGGCAAGGTACTCCATCATACTGGAAAAGGCATTGTTGATCGCCAAACTGCTCTTGGAGGGTTGGGTGAAGTTGCTCTTGGAGGACATTCTGGTACCATTCTTTATTCATGGCTGTGTTTTTAGGCAAGACTGTGAGAGAGCCGATTCCCTTGGCTGAGAAGCAACCCCACACATGAATGGTTTCAGGATGCTTAACAGTTGGCATGAGACAAGACTGGTGGTAGCGCTCACCTTGTCTTCTCCGAATGAGGCGTTTTCCTGATGTCCCAAACAAACGAAAAGGGGATTCATCAGAGAAAATAACTTTACCCCAGTCCTCAGCAGTCCACTGCCTGTACCTTTTGCAGAATATCAGTCTGTCCATGATGTTTTTTCTGGAGAGAATTGGCTTCTTTGCTGCCCTCCTTGAGACCAGGCCTTGCTCCAAGAGTCTCCGCCTCACAGTGCGTGCAGATGCACTCACACCTGCCTGCTGCCATTCCTGAGCAAGCTCTGCACTGCTGGTAGCCCGATCCCGCAGCTGAAACACTTTTAATAGACGGTCTTGGCGCTTGCTGGTCTTTCTTGGGCGCCCTGAAGCCTTTTTGGCAATAATGGAACCTCTCTCCTTGAAGTTCTTGATGATGCGATACATTGTTGACTGAGGTGCAATCTTTCTAGCTGCGATACTCTTCCCTGTTAGGCCATTTTTGTGCATTGAAATGATGACTGCACGTGTTTCTTTAGAGATAACCATGGTTAACAGAAGAGAAACAATGATGCCAAGCACCAGCCTCCTTTTAAAGTGTCCAGTGGTGTCATTCTTACTTAATCATGACAGATTGATCGCCAGCCATGTCCTCATCAACTCCCACACCTGTATTAATGGAGCAATCACTGAAAAGAGGTTAGCTGGTCCTTTTAAGGCAGGGCTGCAATGATGTTGAAATGTGTTTTGGGGGATAAAGTTAATTTTCTAGCCAAATATTGACTTTGCAAGTAATTGCTGTTAAGCTGATCACTCTTTATAACATTCTGGAGTATATGCAAATTGCCATTAGAAAAAGTGAAGCAGTAAACTTTGTTAATATTAATATTTGTGTCATTCTCAAAACTTTTGGCCATGACTGTACCCGACTATGTTCAGATCAGGGCTCTGTGTAGGTCATGTCATCACTTCCAGGACTCCTTGTTATTCTTTACAGTGAAGATACAATAGTTCTTAATGAAACTGGCTATGTCTCTTGGGTTGTTGTTTAGCTGCATAATAAATGTTGAGCTCATTAGATGCCTGCCTAATGGTACTGCATAATGGATAATTATCTACCTTTATTTCATAGCATTGAGAACACCAAGAAATGGGCAACATTGAGGACAGTAGATGCAGTGGTTGGCCAAGGAAACGTAGAGCAGCAGATAAGGCAAATCATGTTTATTTCACTTTAAAGTTGTAAAATGTGCACCAGTGCCAGTTAGAGTTGAGCGATACTTTCCGATATCCAAAAGTATCGGAATCGGAATGGTATCGCCGATACCATTAAAATATCGGCGATACCCGATACCGATACCGGAAGTCCCATGTAAGTCTATGGGAACAAAATATCGCAACTAAAAAAACCTCTTTCTTTCCTTGTAAACACTAAATATACACACATAGAATACATATATATATATATATATATATACATGTCATTGTGACATATATATACATATATGTATAGTTTATACAGTTCTACATAGTAAAATATCCTCTGATTCAATTGCCGGGTAAAGCCGGCTTCTGTGAAAAGACAGAAGCACCCGACATGAAATGACACTTGGTGTACATAGGGTTAACCATGTCTTTTCATGTCCTTTGCTATCTGATTTGCACAAACAATTACATCAGTCTATGTGTGCAAAATTTCACACCTGTAGGGGTTAATTAAAGGTGTAAATTCGTTGTAAAAAAAAACGGACTTTTTTGCTACGAATTTACACCTTTAATTAACCCCTACAGGTGTGAAATTTTGCACACTTACACTCATGTAATTGTTTGTGCAAATCAGATATCAAACTACATGAAAAGACATGGTTAACCCTATGTACACCAAGTGTCATTTCATGTCGGGTTCTGCATTTTCACAAAAGCCGGCAATTGAATTAGCGGCTATTATACTATGTAGAAGTGTATGAACTATAAATATAAATATATATATATATATATATATATATATATATGTGTCACAAATTCAATGACATGTATATATATATATGAGGTGTAAAATTGCTGAAAAAAAATGCGTGGGCTCCCGCCCTATTTTCGCAACCAGACAGACAAAGCCAGTGAGTGGGGGCAGATAATAATAGCCCAGAGAGGGACCATTTTTTTTGGCCCCCCCGGCTACTTAACATCTGCCCCCAGACACCCCAGAAAGGGCAAATCTCTAATTAGATTTGCCCTTTCTGGCACTTTGCCCATCTATTCCCATTGCCCTGTAGCGGTGGCGAATGGGTTAATAAGGGGTTAAAATGACCTTGCAATTGAAAAGTCACTTTAAGCCAGGTTAATAATTGAGAGCTGTCAATTAGACAACTATCAATTATTAATCCTATTGTATGAAAGAAAAATCAAACACACACACTTTAATAAAAAGAAGTTTAATGAAATAATCACAGTTTTTGACCATATTTTATTTACCTGCTAAAACCATTTCCTGTAATAAAAATAAAATAATAAAGCAAAATTATTCTTACCAATCCGATGCACAGTCAGGTCCCACGGTGTAATCCTTCAGAAAGGGTTATTGTTTACTGCAGGGACCGCAGCTAATGCTGCAGCCTCACAGTAAACCCCCAAATGAATGAGCTCCTCTCCTGGCTGACAGGAGAGGAAGTGGAAAGCTTAATTGATTGCTTTCCACTTTCACTTCAGGTCAGCCAGGGACACCATCAGTGACGTCAGAGGGAACTGATTAACAAAAATAGGGGTTCCCTTCGAAAAAAAAAATGGCGTGGGGTCCCCCTATTTTTGTTAACCAGCCAGATGAAGCAGACCGCTGAGGCCTGGATTTTCAGGCTGTTAAGGAGCCAAGATCCATGGACCTTGCCAGACTGATAATACCAGGCCACAGCAGTCTGCATATCTTGGCTGATTAACAAAAATAGGGGATCCCCTCGAAAAAAATTGGCGTGGGGTCCCCCCTATTTTTGTTAACCAGCCAGATGAAGCAGACCGCTGAGGCCTGGTTTTTCAGGCTGGTAAGGATCCAATATCCATGGACCTTGCAAGCCTGATAATACCAGGCCACAGCAGTCTGCTTAGCTTGGCTGGTTAACAAAATAGGGGATCCCCTCGAAAAAAAAAACGGCGTAGGGGTCCCCCTATTTTTGTTAACCAGCCAAGTAAAATGCAGACTGCTGCGGCCTGGTATTAAAAGACTGTCAAGGCCCATGGATTTTGGCCCTCAACAGCCTGATAATACCAGGCTACAGCAGCCCCACATTTGGCGCATCAAAAGATGTGCCAATTGTGGCACTTTACCCGGCTCTTCCCACTGCCCTGTAGCGGTGGCAAGTGGGGTAATAAGGGGTTAATGTCACCGTTGATTGCACGGTGACAATAAGCCCGGTTAATAATGGAGAGGCGTCAATAAGACACGATCCATTATTAATCCCAAAGTTTTTAAATGTGTAAAAAAAAGACACAGCAAGAAAAAAGTCTTTTAATGAAATAAAAGAGACAACACAGTTTTCATTTTTTTTATTACTCTCTCATTTCTGCGACGCCATCGATCTCCTGTAAAAAAAGAAAAAAAAAAAACCAACAGTATACCACCTGTCCGACGCAGTCCATAGCGACAGTCCCACGACGATCCAGCTCTGCTACATCGGAATGACAGGCAGAGCCTGTCATCCCGGCGCAGCACAGCTGATTACCTGCTTCCCCGGCGGTGACGTCATCGGACTGACTGCTTTACGGCCGGGATTACCCAGCAGTCACTGCAGTTATCGCGAGAAACTGCATGTGACCGCCGGGGAGAAGAGGATGGCGGCCATTAAGCAGTCCGGGATGTGACCGCCGGAGATCTTCTGCCGGGTAAGTGCCGCTGACTCCTGACAGACCCGACCGACGGACACTGACAGTGACAGTGACAATCCCGATTCCGGTATCCGATATGACGAAAATATCGGTACTCGGAATCGGAATTCCGATACAGCCAATATCGGCCGATACCCGATATTTGCAGCATCGGAATGCTCAACCCTAGTGCCAGTAGCTAAAAACTGGCAGCAACCAGTGGGACCAAGCTACACCTAACAACTGTTTAGAGAAGTTTTCCCAGAATTGGCATTCATTGCAGATTTGCAGGGAAAACACACATTTGACTTGAGAGCGAGAACAAATGATTCAACTGTGCTACCAAAAGGAACTAGTGTTTTCTGGATTGGCGAGTCAAAATTTTAAATATTTGGCTGTAACAGAAATCATTTTTGGCTGAAGGACTGGAGAGTGGTACAGTGACTGCATACAGTAATGAAGCATGGAGGATCTTTACAAGTTTAGGGCTGTATTTCAGTAAATTAAGTTGAGGAGATGGTCAAGAGTAATGGTGCCTTCAACTCTGAGTAATACAGGCAGGTACTGATTCATTATACAATATCATCAAGGAATCATCTGATTGGCTCTAAATTTATTCTGAAGTAGAACAATGACCACAAACAAACATTCAATGTTTTAAAGAACTACATTCAGCATAAAGAAGAACAAGGATTTCTGGAAGTGATGATATGGCCCTCACAGAGCCCTGATATCAACATTATGGGGTATGTGTAGGATTACATGAGGAGACAGAAGCATTTGCACAAGTCCACATTTGTGGTCAAACGTTTTTGCCTAAAAACTCTGCCATTTTTGAAGAATGGTATCTAAACATCCTCCAAGAGCAATGTCGCCCAACAATCTAGGAGCAATTTTGTGATGAATAATGATTTTCCCAGCATGATGACGCACCATGTCACAGAGCAAAAGTGACAATTGAGTGGATTGGTTAAAACATTGAAATTTTGGGTCCATAGCCAGGAAACTCCACACATCTGGATCCCATTGATGACCCATGGTCAATCCTCAAAAAGCAGGTAGACAAAAGATATCAGGTTCAAAATGATAAGTCTGCCTTCAATCTATGTGACTACAGACTTGTGAGTCCTCAAGGCGCACACACTGTGTGCAGTGAGGATTCGCCAGTGTCAGCCCCAGGAACAGCAGTCACGTGACTGCAAGTATCAGATATGCATATTCCTAATTCCCGACCAGAACATGAGTAGACTGTTTCCAGCCTCGCACAACACACTTGTATTGAGCGAACCAGAGAGAACTATTGATGTAATAGTGAGTAGATTGTGAATATTGGAACATTAGTGAGAGGGATGTCTTCCATTGTGAATTTATTTCATTACAGTAATATTAGGTCTTATATCTTTACTTACTCCTGCTCTGTACCTACTCCATTCTACTAGTGTACAAAAGATAACAGCAATTACAGCTCCCAGCTCTCCAAAATACATAAGCCACATGCAGTGTGTTACATTTACCAGAAGGTTCACTCTGGGAATGCTCTTGTGATATCATTCACAGAATTCATTAACACCTCATGACAGAAGGTCAACACTTATGCTGCTTGTTTTACAAAGGGAATTATATAATATAACCACTCAATGTTTGTTTATATGGCTAAACAACCTGGGGCATTAGTTAGGTTGTCAGAATACCATTGTCAAAGTCAGATTGTTGCTATACACCGAGTTGCTTTATTCCCTCGCTGTTATAGTTGAGTGACAAAAGAGCATTTGTTCATTGGCAGTAAGTAAAGATAGGTCAGTATATTTTTTAAACTATTTTCATTTACAGCAAATAACAGATTTACTTTGTACTACAAAGGGTACACAAATACAGTCAAATAGTATTATGCATTTTTTATGTACTTTATACGTAAAATATATTATTATACATTCGCTTGTAAGAAACTACAAAAAAATCAAGCATCATCATTGTGGTTCAGGAACAACTGCGGACAATATTGATTCTTGTAATTTGTAAAGGTAACCTGATATCTCAAGAAACACTATTCACTTGTAAATGTAGGGTTAATCAGTAGGTAAATAGCATTTAAAAACTGCCAGCCTACTATAAGCATGGCTACAAGGAGATATTAGCCGCTCAGATCCAGTCATCAGGGCACTGCAGGAAACGGTTGTAGTTGTGTAGCCCAGCTGCACTCTGGAGCCACATATTACCCTGGAGGATGCACGGAAGGTAAACTCACAAATATACCTGATATTCATTCACACCTTCACATTTCCCTGGAGCCACCAGAGGGAGCCCTTGGAGAGTATCTAGAGATATATAAGGGTAGTGGAGAGAGACAGCAGTCAGATGAAGGCAGTCTAGCTGAACGTTAGCTAGTTGTTGGTGTTACCTCAGATGAGCAGAGAGGAAGGTTACCTCAGAACTTGACAGACTGATAGTTCCCTAGGAAAGTGGAAAGTAACTCTCGAAGTGAGCATAGATCAGTCTGACGGAAGGTCCTGATAGCTACTTCGGACAGAGCCTCAGAAGGAAGTGAAGGAAAGGGAACTGCAGTGAAGGAAAGACTAAAGACTACAGCTTGAACTGAGTCAACTGAGGTATGGTTAGTGAGCGAGCGTGCCGACGCTTTGAGAGCGGTGAAGAGAAGGAAGAACTGCCATCTACTGCTAGTGTGTGCTTATGTTAAAGGTGAGAGTAGGACGAAAGGCGAGTGGAAAAAGGAAAGAGAGTAACGGAGGTTGAAACAGCATTGATCGCTTACCTCTACTCTGCACTACCGGACGCCGGGTCCAAGCTTGCTAGCATCTACACGACTAGTAGGAAAAACCGGAGACCCTGTGGGACTTCATGTCGCAGGGGCCCAGCAGTGCTGATACGTAACCGAGGTCAGGAAGACGGGGGTCTAGCAGGACGCTGCATACAGAGACACTGTTCTATCCATGAGAAGGCTTCACCACAAAGTCAGCTGGGTGTATACGAAGAAGACAGAGTTAGACTTCGTTTCATACAAGTCAGAAACTCACACACATAAAGGAGTACGGAGGCCCTACACCTACTCAATGGGATTACTGGAAGTGCATCCTCCACCCTGACAGCTCCCCGGGACGTGCCTGCAACTATACCATCAGTAAAGGTACAGAAAGAGACTTTCTTGTGTGTGTCTGCCTTATTGATCCTGCACCCCTACATCGCCATATACCCTGAGGGATCAGTCTTGCCTGTGGAAGACTTAACACCTTGCTGCCCAGTAACAACCCCTCAGAGGATCAACCCTGCAGCGCTGGTCATCCTGACCAGGAACCAGAGGTGGCGTCACAAACATTTCTACAAACCTACAATCCCCTGTAAATATTCCCCCTTTTCAGTGAGCGCCCAGGGCAACGGACCGAGCCGTGCTACCCGTGACATCCCCCATTGAAGTGAACGGGCTCGGTGCTGAGTACCCCACAAGCCCTGGCCGAGCGACTCACAGTCATCACTCACTGTACTGTGAGCACAGCTGTAATCACTCTCCGGCATCCTGATTGACAGCCTGCTCTGCATCAAATGCATGCAGAGCTGCCTGTCAATCAATGTCCTTGGGAGGTTTTACATTGCGCACATTGCATAAAGAATGGTGACTGCAACAGCTCCCAGCACTTCCCTGATGACCGAGCAGCTACAGGGAGAATAAAACTTAATGTTCTCTTTGTAGCTGAACGTACAGTAAACTGGCTACGCAGGGCTTAAATCCTATTTAACTGCAGACCACAACTATATTTAGACCTAAATAGTAGCATTTCTCAAGTTGGTACGATCACTCATTCACTTTAAATCGAATGACTTCTATGACTCTACGCTTGGAACCTTCTAAGACGTAGCGCCATTCCCGAAGACCGACTTGATTGCCAATAATTCACGATTACCAATATCAGATGAAAACTTTTGTGAAAAGAAGCCACATGGACAGAGTTAAATTAGAGATCAGCAACTGATAAAAGGTCAAACCATTCCAGGAATTGAATAACATCCAGGATCAGGGCATCAGAGGTATGGGGACAGAACTAGAGTCAGGTAAAACTCATAACTGGCAACTAGAGGCTCCGAGCTAAGGGTCTTTGTCATGTGAGCACTGCCCAAGACTCACAGAGGGATAATTAGATGACTATTTTCAGGAATTGCCTTCAAAGCTCCTTGCCTGGATGGCACCAGAAGTCCCATAATATCCAACAAACATAGCTGCTGCATTGTTGCCTTAAATTGCTTGCAGCAAAAGTGTGGAATCTCCTGACAACCGAAACACAAGCAGAGGGAACGACCATAAGCACAGATGTGATGATATATTGTACAACAGAGAAGTCCAAGTGAAGCAAGAACTATATGACAGTATATTAGGTTAGAGGGCAATAGAGTGAATAAGAAAATATATAAGGGGTACATAGATGGTATAAAAAATAAAGAATACCCTTGGAGTGTGCGTTGGTGGATGTATACCTCTTTACCACTTGCTATGCCTTTTTTTATACTATCCATGTATCACTTGTAAATGTTTTCTTATTGACTTTGGTGCCCAGTGATCTAATATACTCTCATGTACGTCTTACTGCACTTCTACTTTAATGTAGGATATGCCAGGGTCTGTTGTTAATTATACAGTATATATCATGTTACAAATTGGTTTAACTCACCATACACTTCATATGAGTACTGATTTTTATACTATATTTTATAATAAATCTTATTGTTGCATACTCATTAAATAATAATTACTTACTAGGTAGAGTGAAGGACTGCACATCTACAGGCATTGAATAAGATTTATTGTCAGTTTTTCATATCCATTGGTTGCACTGTGTTAAGTACGGTATTACATAATGCTACCGGTTAAGACCCTTCATTTATTTTTGAGTAAATCTTTTCTTGAGGGACTGTTCGCTTCCTGTGATTGGATACGTCCTTTTTACCTACCAAGACTCTGATTTAATGCCTTCACCCAAAACATTAACGTAATACTGTACAGTCATGGCCAAAAGTTTTGAGAATGACACAAATATTATATTTTCACATGATCTGCTGCCCTCTGGTTTTTATGTGTGTTTGACAGATGTTTTTATCACAGACAGAAATATAATAATTGCAAACATATGAGTAACAAAAGCTTATATTGACAGTTAGAATGAGTTAATGCAGCAAGTCAATATTTGCAGTGTTGACCCTTCTTCTTCAAGACCTCTGCAATTCTCCCTGGCATGCTCTCAATCAACTTCTGGACCAAATCCTGACTGATAGCACTCCATTCTTGCACAATCAATGATTTCATTTTGTCAGAATTTTTAGGTTTTTGTTTGTCCACCCGTCTCTTGATGATTGACCACAAGTTCTCAATGGGATTAAGATTTGGGGAGTTTCCAGGCCATGGACCCAAAATCTCTATGTTTTGTTCCCTGAACCATTTAGTTATCACCTTTGCTTTATGGCAAGGTGCTCCATCATGCTGGAAAAGGCATTGTTGATCGCCAAACTGCTCTTGGAGTGTTGGGAGAAGTTGCTCTTGGAGGACATTCTGGTACCATTCTTTATTCATGGCTGTGTTTTTAGGCAAGACTGTGAGAGAGCCGATTCCGTTGGCTGAGAAGCAACCCCACACATGAATGGTTTCAGGATGCTTAACAGTTGGCATGAGACAAGTCTGGTGGTAGCGCTCACCTTGTCTTCTCCGAATGAGGCATTTTCCTTATGTCCCAAACAATCGAAAAGGGGATTCATCAGAGAAAATAACTTTACCCCAGTCCTCAGCAGTCCACTGCCTGTACCTTTTGCAGAATATCAGTCTGTCCATGATGTTTTTTCTGGAGAGAAGAAGCAATCTTTCTAGCTGTGATACTCTTCCCTGTTAGGCCATTTTTGTGCATTGCAATGATGACTGCACGTGTTTCTTTAGAGATAACCATGGTTAACAGAAGAGAAACAATGATGCCAAGCACCAGCCTCCTTTTAAAGTGTCCAGTGGTGTCATTCTTACTTAATCATGACAGATTGATCTCCAGCCATGTCCTCATCAACACCCACACCTGTGTTAATGGAGCAATCACTGAAAAGAGGTTAGCTGGTCCTTTTAAGGCAGGGCTGCAATGATGGTGAAATGTGTTTTGGGGGATAAAGTTCATTTTCTAGCCAAATATTGACTTTGCAAGTAATTGCTGTTAAGCTGATCACTCTTTATAACATTCTGGAGTATATGCAAATTGCCATTAGAAAAAGTGAAGCAGTAGACTTTGTAAAAATTAATATTTGTGTCATTCTCAAAACTTTTGGCCATGACTGTACTTACCACGGTGAACCAATGGATGTGAAATTCTGACAATAAATCCTATTTGAAGCATCTCCAAGTTCCTTTATGTGTGCAGTTCCTCCACTCTGTCTATAGGTCTAACAGAGCTCACTGGTCGGCTCCAGAGGAACTAACATTCTTCCCAAGCTAACTTTATTTCACTGGGTGTGCCACCTACCTGTTCAATTTCTACAGTACACTTACTGTCTAGTGAGTGGTGACTATAACGGCTCCTACCATCACCCAATGACTGGAAGTGAGAAATTATATCAGCAATAAAACCTAAAGGGAACCTGTCACATAAAAAATATGCTATTAAACTGCAAATATGGGGTTAATCTGCAGGTTAATAGTTTTCTGAACCTGCACGGCTCCTGCACTCACCCACTGTCATGAAGAAGTGAACTTTATTCTTCCCAGCAGCGTTCGACATTCAGACACAGGGGTGGCGCATGTTTTAAGTCACAGCTCTGTGTATAGAGTGGCAGCTGTAACCGCGCCCCCTGCACTGACTGACAGCCGGCCTTATTGATGAGCTGCTGTCAGTTAGTGCGGGGGCTCGGTTACAGCCACAGCTTACTATACACAGAGCAGTGACAGAAAGCATTCGGGTGCCGCCCCTGTGACTGAATGCTGAATGCTGCCGTGAGAAATAAAGTTAGCTTCCTCTAAATGCTGGGCTCTAAATGTAGGTACCGGGTAGGTTCAGAACACTGTTTACCTGCAGATTAATCCCATACCTACAGGTTAATGGCATATTTTCACGTGACAGGTTGTCTTTAATTTATACAGGGTTTAAAGGGACTCTGTCAGCACAAAATGATTGCTCAAACCTAGTACAGGTGTTCGGTGGACCCTTGATGTGGCCAAACCTTTAAGTACACCTTCCCACCAGCTTGATTCCCCTCTATGAGAAGAAAACAAAAAATCCAGCTTCACGATTCCAGAAAAATCTTTATTCCACAAATTATGATAATTCCAACTTCATAACAGCATACAGTCACCACCGAGGTGGGATTGAACAGATGCGTTTTGAGCTATATGCTCTTATTCATTGCTCTCAACAAAAGATATGGCCATATGAGCAATGAATAAGAGCATATAGCTCGAAACGCGTCTGTTCAATCCCACCTCGGTGGTGACTGTATGCTGTTATGAAGTTGGAATTATCATAATTTGTGGAATAAAAATTTGTCTGGAATCGTGAAGCTGGATTTTTTTTTTCTTCTCTTGGATATTTTTCCTGCTGCATTGCAGATATCTGTGCTTCCGTCTCTGGATACCAGGAGGGTGAGCTGACTTTGTTTATTATGTTTCCCCTCTATCTCCACCTCTTTCCTTCTTTGATTGACAGCTTTGGCTTGATAGAGCCTGAGAAGGAAGGAAATAGAAGGAAACCAAGCAGGTGGGAAGGTGCACTTAAATGTTCGGCCCCGCCATGATGCACCGAGCGCTTGTACTTGGTTAGATTACTCATGCTGAGCTGATAGAGAGCCTTTAAACATTACTTGCAGACTGACCCTATATCTGCAAGTAAGTAAAGTTTCTTAATGCGACAGATTAACTTTAATCCAAATTGATATTTGTTATATATGTGACAATTTGTTAACCCTCCCCTTTTTGTGAGTTTTATAAAAAGTATTTGTATTTATATATCTTTTTGTATTATGCCATGAGTAAGAGTGGTTCATCGGTTGGTGCTTTGTGAATTTTAACTTTGTCTTTCATGTGCTGTTTCTGGATTAAATAAAAAAGAATGGTTTTATACAGATATTTCTAGTGCTGGATCATGCCAGAAAATCACTGCTACTTCCTCAGGGAACTGGCCCTATTCATCAGTGCGTGCACCAAATATAAGTGACGGAGAATTTAAGCCGCATATCTGGGAGTGGTGGGCTGATTGCTTTTCTTACAAAGAGCAATGTTGGCAGACAGGCATTACATGAATGATTCTCCTGTTTCAAGTAGTAGGGTGGATAGATGATGCTGTTTTTGTGTTAATAGTCAATGTATAGTAGTACAATTGTAGTCAAAATTATTGGTGCCCTTAATTGTCTATTATAAAAAGCCAATATTGTTAGAAATAATTGAATATATACTGATTATATATCTGAATATTTTAATAGCATTTTAAATATTCACAGTCATTTAATATAAAGAAATAAAGAGGAAACATGGCGTATGACATGGAAAGGAATAAAGGGGACCCGTGATAAGATCAAAAGTGCCCAGTTTTTGGTCTTTTTTTATTTTATTATTGCTGTTTCGCTAGTAGTGAGATATTATTTTTTAAATCTGTCATACATTATCAAAGAAATGTGACTTTATTCCATTCAATTTTTATGGTCTTTACCAAAGAGCCAATGCTCACCGAGTAACAATGCAAAGCATACTAAGGACACCCCAACTGAAGATCTGGTAAGACATGCCCCATTGGTAAAGACCATAAAACTGAGCACTAAACAAAAAGGGCCACTTACCACTTTTGACCTGGTGACCGCTGCTCTTTAAGGTCACCCATCCCTAATACTTGGCAACAGTGACAGCATACAAATATTTTAACAACACATAAGGACACATACTCTGATATGGCCCAAAAAAGAAGAGATCCAAAATTATTCAAAAATTACAAAATTTTATTAATATCCATAAAAAGCAATGCATAACATAAAATTCACAGTGGAATAATATCTAATCTAAACACCCAAAAGGGAAGATAACAAGAAAGCAAACCATGCTGCGCAGAATGTAACGACGACCTAAGTGCATCCCAGATAGACTAAAGGTCCATTCATTATGAAATCATTTTCAGTAAGACCTTACCCAGAGATGTAACAAAATTGTGGCGACACCCGCAGCGCTGCCCTCAGGGATCTCCCCCTCACCCCGACGCACGTTTCGCTGTCCCGTTTCTTCCGGGGGGGTAAGGGTAAGGTCTTACTGAAAATGATTTCATAATGAATGGACCTTTAGTCTATCTGGGATGCACTTAGGTGGTCGTTACATTCTGCGCAGCATGGTTTGCTTTCTTGTTATCTTCCCTTTTGGGTGTTTAGATTAGATATTATTCCACTGTGAATTTTATGTTATGCATTGCTTTTTATGGATATTAATAAAATTTTGTAATTTTTGAATAATTTTGGATCTCTTCTTTTTTGGGCCGTATCAGAGTATGTGTCCTTATGTGTTGTTATTCTAATGAGAAGTGCCAATTCATTATTGGTGGGGACCCCTTTTTTGTTATGATACAAATATTTTAGTAGCCATCTTCTTGCACCTGTCTGATGGTAATTTCTTCAACTTTTCTACTGTAATTCTCTCAAGCTCTTGAATGTTTGAAGGGTTTCTTTTCCCAACATCAGATGCCAGCTCTCTCCAAAGATTTTCAGATGGATTAAGATGAGGACTCATTGCCAGTAAGTTTAAAACAGTCCATTGTTTCTTTCCTAACCATTTGTGTATACTTTTGGATGTGTGCTTTAGATCATTGATTGGAGTCAAACTTAGTATTTTTGCTCATGGGAGCATAAAATGTTCTCATATTTCTCATATTTCTTTTCTCCTGTAGCATGTTAAAGGCATTTAGGCCCTGAGACAGCAGAGCAAGCTCACAACAGTATGGATCCTTTACAATATATTGTTGTAGTTAGGGTGCACTTTTCTTTAAAGGCTCACCTATAAATGCATTGCTACTAAGCTCTAGTTTGGTTTCATCTGCCACAAAAGATTTTCAAAGAAGTATTGTGTTTAGTCTATGTAGCTTTTGGCAAATTTTGATCACACTTTTTCTGCCTTTCTTTAACCAGTAGTCTCCTTGGCATTGGCCCAGAACACTTTGTTTTGTTTGCTGTGAGGCGTACGGTATGGTTTAAAGCCATTGCTCCAGATTAGGGATGAATAGATCTGCCAAAGTTTGAATTTGTCCGTTTTCTTGTACAGGTCCTTCTCAAAAAATTAGCATATAGTGCAAAATTTCATTATTTTCCATAATGTAATGATTACAATTAAACTTTCATATATTTTAGATTCATTACACACCAACTGAAATTTGTCAGGTCTTTTATTGTTTTAATACTGATGATTTTGGCATACAACTCCTGATAACCCAAAAAACCTGTCTCAAAAAATTAACATATTTCAACCATCCAATAAAATAAGTGTTTTTTAAAAACAAACAAAAAAAACATAAAATAATAAAGTTCAGTTATGCACTCAATACTTGGTCGGGAATCCTTTTGCAGAAATGACTGCTTCAATGCGGCGTGGCATGGAGGCAATCAGCCTGTGACACTGCTGAGGTGTTATGGAGGCCCAGGATGCTTCGATAGCGGCCTTAAGCTCATCCAGAGTGTTGGGTCTTGCGTCTCTCAACTTTCTCTTCACAATATCCCACAGATTCTCTATGGGGTTCAGGTCAGGAGAGTTGGCAGGCCAATTGAGCACAGTAATACCATGGTCAGTAAACCATTTACCAGTGGTTTTGGCACTGTGAGCAGGTGCCAGGTCGTGCTGAAAAATGAAATCTTCATCTCCATAAAGCATTTCAGCCGATGGAAGCATGAAGTGCTCCAAAATCTCCTGATAGCTAGCTGCATTGACCCTGCCCTTGATGAAACACAGTGGACCAACACCAGCAGCTGACATGGCACCCCACACCTCACTGACTGTGGGTACTTGACACTGGACTTCAGGCATTTTGGCATTTCCTTCTCCCAGTCTTCCTCCAGACTCTGGCACCTTGATTTCCGAATGACATGCAAAATTTGCTTTCATCAGAAAAAAGTACTTGGGACCACTTAGCAACAGTCCAGTGCTGCTTCTCTGTAGCCCAGGTCAGGTGCTTCTGCCGCTGTTTATGGTTCAAAAGTGGCTTTACCTGGGGAATGCGGCACCTGTATCCCATTTCCTGCACACGCCTGTGCACGGTGGCTCTGGATGTTTCTACACCAGACTCAGTCCACTGCTTCCTCAGGTCCCCAAGGTCTGGAATCGGTCCTTCTCCACAATCTTCCTCAGGGTCCAGTCACCTCTTCTCGTTGTACAGCGTTTTCTGCCACATTGTTTCCTTCCAACAGACTTCCCATTGAGGTGCCTTGATAACAGCACTCTGGGAACAGCCTATTTGTTGAAAAATTTCTTTCTGGGTCTTACCCTCTTGCTTGAGGGTGTCAATGATGGCCTTCTTGACATCAGTCAGGTCGCTAGTCTTACCCATGATGGGGGTTTTGAGTAATGAACCAGGCAGGGAGTTTTTAAAAGCCTCAGGAATCTTTTGCATGTGTTTAGAGTTTATTAGTTGATTCAGAAGATTAGGGTAATAGGTCGTTTAGAGAACCTTTTCTTGATATGCTAATTTTTTGAGACAGGTTTTTTGGGTTATCAGGAGTTGTATGCCAAAATCATCAGTATTAAAACAATAAAAGACCTGACAAATTTCAGTTGGTGTGTAATGAATCTAAAATATATGAAAGTTTAATTGTAATCATTACATTATGGAAAATAATGACATTTTGCACTATATGCTAATTTTTTGAGAAGGACCTGTATATGACCAACAAATTTGATTCACATCAGAGTTATTTGATAGGAATAGAATATTTCTTATTTTTCTCTGGTGTCTTCCCAGATCCCAAAGTTTAATAAATGTAGGGTGAAAAAAAATACTTGTGCACCTGTCCTGCTGCTGCAGGTCCCTGTTAAGTCCTCTGCGAAGCATCATCCTGCTTCTTCTTTCTTTTGGGGTGCAACTTAGTCTTCCGGCATTTTCACTCTACACTGAGGCTCATTTTGCTAGATAGGACATTTGATGTCATGACGTACACCACCTAAGGTGTAGTCACCGCTTAGGCACCGAGTATGCTTCTGATGTCATTGTGATGTCAGATGCCTACTTGGCACCAAAGTCTATGTACAAAGTGACAATGCTGGAAGAGAACGTTGAATTTTGAAGGGAACCAGATGGGTGACTGTGGTAATGGTTAATGGAGAGGTATTATTTTTTTTTCTCAACCTTTTACCAGCCCCATACAAACCAGAAAAATGGAAGCTGGCCATTTTTCCTTTTTATTTTTTAATTTCTATCCACTACCATGAAAAAAAATCTGCCATAACCCAAAAAAGCTACATTACTAGGTAGGTACATGTAGGTACATGCCTTGAAAGGAATTTAGCCCATATGAATTGTCATGGAGTGAACAGATGCTAAATCGGATTAGTAAGATGTGCATAAAGTAAAATGTGTGTTTTTATGTAAAGATTTAAAAATAAATACAATAAAATAATAGCCCCCTTTCTTAAAAAGACATGACAAGAAAGGCTAGGTAGGTAACATTCTAAAAGCCAGGTCCTGCAACAGGCCTTGTGTGGCATGTACTGTTATAACAGTGGACTATTAAAACAAATGTGCAAACAAATGTTTAATTTTTTTTTTTAAATATCACTTTGTGAGGCAGATAGTTGCATTTAAATTCTACAATATTGAGAATTTTCTTTTTTCTTTTTAAAATAAATAAATAAATAACAAGTGTTACAAAAAGAAATGAAAAGGTAATGTAAATCACAAGCAAGGTGAACACTTTATCCAACAGACAAGCCTTGATTTCATACAGAATTTTCAGTAGGAAAATTAGGACTGAGGGAAGTAAAACTGCCCTCTTTGTTTGAAGTACGTCAAGAATATAAAGAAAAATGGTGTTATTAAGGTGCTGCAATATATCACTGTCACACTGACTTGCCAGGTGATGCACCTCTCTATCACTATCTAATATATACTTACATTGTAATGTCTTCACATCCTGTTCTGTCCAGATGTGTCCGGATCCCAGAATTCCAGGTGGGGGAAGTTCACCGACTGCCATATTGGGACACCCAAGTGATGGGTGTCTCAATATGGAAACTGCTGGTGGTACGAGCCTCTTGCGCGGTACCACCAGCGGAACACTATCGCACCACACACTGTAAACGCAGTATGCACCACACACACATACTGTAAACGCCGTACGCAGCACACACACACACAAACTGTATACGCCGTACACACCAAACACACACACACACACACACTGGAGAGAGCACATGGGGTACACAGGTCAAAGAAGAGATGACATGAGAGGAGAAGACAGCAGATGGAGGAGAGAGACTGAGCACAGGGGGAGACAGCTCAAACAGGACAGCACATGAGGGGAGAACACAGCACAGGACGGAGAGAGACAGCAGACAAGGGGGATAGCACATGGGGTAGACAGGTCAAAGAAGAGAGCACAGACGGGAGAAGTCAGCACATGGGGAAAAGAGAGTGGATAGGTGGGTGAGCACATGGGGGGGAGCGGAGAGATTCTCAATGCTGCAAAGCCTGCCCCCATCGTGACATAACCGCACTTCCGATGCAATAGCATCGGGCCTCCATCTAGTCTAAATATATTTATTTACAGACTCAGACTTCCATACCCATTTTCTTGGGGTTGTATAATATTAAAATGGCAGCTTTTTTCCACTGCTCATCTTTTATAGTGGCTGTGATAGTCCTCACAATTGGCAGTGTTAAATCATATGCATTATTGTAGCAAATTAGCAGAGGGATTTATTACTGCTCATTAATTTAGCTCTTTTGTATGGACTTGATAAAAATATATTTGCTTCTCTATGGACAACAGAGCTAGTTGTGCATAGGTTTGCAGCATCTGAATGTAAATGATAGTGTTCTCATTCATTGACTGCAATCACTTATCTTGAAAATGTGGATGACAAGGACACCAAAATACATTTGGAAGCTTTATATATTTAAAACCCAATATGTCCAAGTCAAGTTGAAATACACGATATAACCACTGGATGTCACTGTTGCCTATAGGCAGTGACCGTAATTGCATTCATTTAATATTAATACACAATATGTACAAAATTCCAGGATTGAGTTTTGCCGGTGTTTGTTTTTCTTATACTATTACTTGCATTTTGGATTGTGCACAAATTAATTTTTAAGAGCTTATTGATGTATTTCAGGAAATCTCTGGTAATGCACGAATGCCAAGTGGTGCATTTCATGTCACTTTTAGGTCTCAGTATTTTAGACATTGTTACAGGTCTCATAAGCCAAATGGAATCGAAGTTTGACATTTAAAACAATTACAAGCATAGTTTAAAAGAGTTGTAATTAATAACAAAAAAAAAGAAATTGATATAATTTATTGTAGCTTAGTTAATTTCCAAAACAGATTTAAGTTATTTGGTAGAGAAGCAGTTATATATGGTAACTATTGTCAGCAAAGATACTTTTATTTTATGATAATCCACAGTAAAAGCAAGTTGAGAATAATAAATATCTTGCGCTTGCATTGTTATAAATAATTCTCTAGATATAGAAGTGAAGATTTTCTTCAGAGTTCCTGCATTGCTGCAAAAAGATTTAGAGCTTTGTTCCCAGTTTACATTTCATATAAATATTTAATGATTTTGTGTGATTTCATTTTAGTTTCCTTTGCTTTTTTATTAGTTGTTTTCAGAGATGGATGGTTAATAAATCCGGTACCTAAGATAAACAACAAAACACGTAACATCAGTTTACAATAAAATCTTGAGTAGGACAAGTAATTTGATTCAGAAAGTCCTTAAAACAAATATCTATGCAAATTTAGTCAACATAACTAATTCTTCAACATTGGAAGACTCTTAGGCAAAATTCTCTTGGAAATATGATGGGTTAGGGAATAGAGCAGATAAGGATGAGACCAAGGCAGAAGGAAAAGAGTTGGTATCTATGGGGGAGGCTGTTCATTTTCCCCATGTACTGCTGTCAGGGGGTGCCGAAAGGCCGCCTTTATTGGCAATTCATGGTGTCTACGACTTGGCAGCATTTTACCATACACCCACCCGGAGTGGGATTGTGCCATTCTCCAAACAGGTTGGCAAACTGACAGCCAACAAGGAGAACATATGAAATGCATTTTCCCAGGCACAAGTACAAATGAAGGGCAACATCAGCAGCGTAATGAGGTCAGTTATTCACACTGTGAATTTCACTTTTCCACCACAGAGGTGGGTAACGGAGGCAAAGTAAGTGCTACCATGGAGCTGTAGAGACAACAGTTTTATTGGCAGGAGGAATCTCATGAGGGTATAGTATGGCAAGGGAATGTATGAGGAGATAGTATGTGGGCGGAGGGAGAGAATGTGAGAGAAAACAGTATGCGGAGGAGAGGTGAAAATTTGAGTAGATAATATGGAGAAGGATGGAAAATGTGTGAGAAGACTGTATGGGGAGGGAAGGGGTAAATTTGTGAGGAGGCAGTATGAAAACTTGGGAATGTGTGAGGAGAAAGGATGTGGAAGGGGAAATGTGTGAGGAGACAGTATGAGGAGGGGGAACAAGTAAGAGGACAGTATGATGAAAGAGGGATGTGTGAGGAGACAGTATGGGGAGAGGAGGATGTGTGAGGAGTCAGTATGGTGTGAAGGGAAATATATAAGTAGACAGTACAGAGATGACAGTAAATATGTGAGGAGACATTATGGAAGGGGTGGAATTTGTGAGGGTACGTATGGGAAGGGAAAATGTGCTAGAGGCACAGTATAGAGATGCGTAGACTGGGTCGTGTTATAGAGAGGGAGCATCGTGAGGTGACAGTATAGGGGAGAAGTAAAAGAACAGTATGAATGAGAAAAATAGGAGGCACAGTATAGAGAAGAGTGTGAAGGGGCACATTACAGAGGTCTTAGTAAAGTGGGAGAGCAGTAGAGACAAGGCAGCATAAGAAAACAGTTTGGTGAAAGAAAAATGTAAGGGGACAGTAATAGGGAGAAAAGTGTGAGGGGAAACAGAATATTGATTGGGTACAGTGTGGGGCAGCATAGAGAGTAAGAAGTATGAGGGGACAGTGTGGGGAAGAAAAGTCTGAGGCATGCACAGTATAGAGGCTTGGTTGTGTGGGTAGCAGTATAGATAGGGATCAGCGTGGTGGACAGTGTGAGGGCACAGTATGGAAGGCACAATATGCAGAGGGGGAGCATGAGGAGGGTTCACAGTATAGAGACTGAGCAGTGTAGGTAAGACTCAGGCCGGCGTCACACTCACCGTATAAAAAAACGGATCATATTGTATGGGCGTAATACGCCGAAAAGTTGCCGGCACACTAATCCGTATTTCATCCGTTGTCAAGGTGTGGCTGTGTATTTTGCGCATGTAAGCATCCGTATGCAATCCGTATGGCATCCTTATGGGGGTTTTTTCTCGCAGCCTTGCAAAATGGACATTTAACGGGTTTTTATGCCTGAAAATCATTGAAACCATCATCAGCAAGCCTATTTATTGGCTCTGCATCAGGTGCCAGCCCCCAATCTGGCCATTTTGGTGCTGTGCTTGTGCTGGAGTACTGCTTCTTGGTTGCCAAAATGTCTGACACTCTTCAATTCACCCCAACTGATCGAGTTTTGTACAACTGGGTTTTGTCCCGCCGCTTTGGGCAGCAATACCCAGTGATCGTTGATTTGCGGAGGAGGAGGTGAATGTGGGTGCATCCGCATTTGAGGCAACGCCTCACTAAAGGCCTTTTTCACCGGCGTTATGCATCTCTGCGGACTAGAGTTGAGCGATACTTTCCGATATCCTAAAGTATCGGAATCGGAATGGTATCGCCGATATCACTAAAATATCGGCGATACCCGATACCGATACCGGAAGTCCCATGTAAGTCTATGGGAACAAAATATCGCAACTAAAAAACCCCATTCTTTCCTTGTAAACACTAAATATACACACATAGAATACATTATATATATATATATATACATGTCATTGTGACATATATATATACATATATGTATAGTTTATACACTTCTACATAGTAAAATATCCTCTGATTCAATTGCCGGGTAAAGTCGGCTTAGTGAAAAGACAGAAGCACCCGACATGAAATGACACTTGGTGTACATAGGGTTAACCATGTCTTTTCATGTCGTTTGCTATCTGATTTGCACAAACAATTAAATCAGACTATGTGTGCAAAATTTCACACCTGTAGGGGTTAATTAAAGGTGTAAATTCGTTGTAAAAAAAACCGGACTTTTTTGCTACGAATTTACACCTTTAATTAACCCCTACAGGTGTGAAATTTTGCACACATAGTCTGATTTAATTGTTTGTGCAAATTAGATAGCAAGACATGAAAGGGCATGAAATAAAAGGACATGGGTTAAACACTGGCATATGGTTACACCATGTCCTGTATTATTTCCCATTTAGGGTGGGGTGGACTGTCTTTTGCGATTTTCACTAATACTAAAGCCGTGCAAATTAGATAAAATAAATGACCGAAGGCTTTATTTTCTACAAACAATTGAATTGCGTATATACAGTAAAGTGTATGAACTACAAATATAAATATATATATATATGTGTCACAAATTCAATGACATGTATATATATATATATGAGGTGTAAAATTGCTGAAAAAAAATGCGTGGGCTCCCGCCCTATTTTCGCAACCAGACAGACAAAGCCAGTGAGTGGGGGCAGATAATAATAGCCCAGAGAGGGACCATTATTTTTGCCCCCCCCGGCTACTAACATCTGCCCCCAGACACCCCAGGAAAGACAAATCTATAATTAGATTCGCCCTTTCTGGCACTTTGCCCGTCTATTCCCATTGCCCTGTAGCGGTGGCGAATGGGTTAATATGGGGTTAAAGCCACCTTGCTATTGAAAGGTGACCTTAAGCCAGGTTAATAATTGAGAGCTGTCAATTAGACAACTATCAATTATTAATCCTATTGCATGAAATAAAAATAAAACACACACACTTTAATTAAAAATCATTTTAATGAAATAAAGACACATGTTTTTGACCATCTTTTATTTTACTGCAAAAACCATTTCCTGTAATAAAAATAAAATAAAAAAGCAAAATTATTCTTACCTATCCCATGCACAGTCAGGTCCCACGGTGTAATCCTTCAGAAAGGGTTAATGTTTACTGCAGGGACCGCAGCTAATGCTGCAGCCTCACAGTAAACCCCAAATGAATGAGTTCCTCTCCTGCCTGACAGGAGAGTAAAGGCTGGGTGTCACATAACGATACACCAGCGATCCCGACAACGATATGCACTTGTCAGGATCGCTGGTGTATCGCTACATGATCGCTGCTGAGCTGCCAAACAGGCAGCTCAGGCAGCGATCTGGGACAGCGACACTGCGGGTAACATCGCTTAAGGGCCCGTCTCACATAGCGATATCGCTACCGTGATCGCTGCTGAGTCACTAGTTTTGTGACGCAGCAGCGAGCTCACCAGCGATATCGTTGTGTGTGACATTCAGCGACGATCAGCCCCCCTGCCGGGTATCGCTGATCGTCGCAGAAATGTCAGGACCTTTTTTTGATCGCTGGTTTCCCTCTGACAGGCACGCATCGCTGCGTGTGACAGGCGGGAGACCAGCGATCCGCTGGTAACCAAGGTACACAGCGGGTTTCCAGGCACCGCGCAGCGCTTGGAAACCCGCTGTGTACCTTGGATACCAGCTCCCTGCATCAGGGCGCTGGTATCCAAGTTACACAGCGGGTTTCTAGGCACAGCCCCGCGCCTGGAAACCCGCTGTGTACCTTGGTTACCAGCGGATCGCTGGTCTCCCGCCTGTCACACGCAGCGATGTGTGCCTGTCAGCGGGAAACCAGCGATCAAAAAAAGGTCCTGACATTTCAGCGACGATCAGCGATACCCGGCAGGGGGGCTGATCGTCGCTGAATGTCACACACAGCGATATCGCTGGTGAGCTCGCTGCTGCGTCACAAAACTAGTGACTCAGCAGCGATCTCGGTAGCGATATCGCTATGTGAGACGGGCCCTTAAGTGGAAAGCTTAATTGATTGCTTTCCACTTTCACTTCAGGTCAGCCAGGGACACAATCAGTGACGTCAGAGGGAACTGATTAACAAAAATAGGGGTTCCCTTCGAATAAAAAATGGCGTGGGGTCCCCCCTATTTTTGTTAACCAGCCAGATGAAGCAGACCGCTGAGGCCTGGATTTTCAGGCTGTTAAGGAGCCAAGATCCATGGACCTTGCCAGCCTGATAATACTAGGCCACAGCAGTCTGCATATCTTGGCTGATTAACAAAAATAGGGGATCCCCTCGAAAAAAATTGGCGTGGGGTCCCCCCTATTTTTGTTAACCAGCCAGATGAAGCAGACCGCTGAGGCCTGGATTTTCAGGCTGTTAAGGAGCCAAGATCCATGGACCTTGCCAGCCTGATAATACCAGGCCACAGCAGTCTGCATATCTTGGCTGATTAACAAAAATAGGGGATCCCCTCGAAAAAAATTGGCGTGGGGTCCCCCCTATTTTTGTTAACCAGCCAGATGAAGCAGACCGCTGAGGCCTGGTTTTTCAGGCTGGTAAGGATCCAATATCCATGGACCTTGCCAGCCTGATAATACCAGGCCACAGCAGTCTGCTTAGCTTGGCTGGTTAACAAAAATAGGGGATCCCCTCGAAAAAAAAACGGCGTGGGGATCCCCCCTATTTTTGTTAACCAGCCAAGTAAAATGCATACTGCTGCGGCCTGGTATTAAAAGACTGTCAAGGCCCATGGATTTTGGCCCTCAACAGCCTGATAATACCAGGCTACAGCAGCCCCACATTTGGCGCATCAAAAGATGTGCCAATTGTGGCACTTTACCCGGCTCTTCCCACTTGCCCTGTAGCGGTGGCAAGCGGGGTAATAAGAGGTTAATGTCACCGTTGATTGCACGGTGACAATAAGCCCAGTTAATAATGGAGAGGTGTCAATAAGACACCGATCCATTATTAATCCCAAAGTTATTAAATGTATAAAAAAAAGACAAAGCAAGAAAAAAGTATTTTAATGAAATAAAAGAGACAACACAGTTTTCATTAATTTTATTACTCTCTCATTCCTGCGACGCCATCGATCTCCTGTAAAAAAGAAAAAAAAACAAACCAACAGTATACCACCTGTCCGACGCAGTCCATAACGACAGTCCCACGACGATCCAACTCTGCTACATCGCAATGACAGGCAGAGCCTGTCATCCCGGCGCAGCACAGCTGATTACCTGCTTCCCCGGCGGTGACGTCATCGGACTGACTGCTTTACGGCCGGGATTACCCAGCAGTCACTGCAGTTATCGCGAGAAACTGCATGTGACCGCCGGGGAGAAGAGGATGGCGGCCATGAAGCAGTCCAGCCCGTGACCGCCGGAGATCTTCTGCCAGGTAAGTGCCGCTGACTCCTGACAGACCCGACCGACGGACACTGACAGTGACAGTGACAATCCCGATTCCGGTATCCGATAAGACGAAAATATCGGAACTCGGAATCGGAATTCCGATACAGCCAATATCGGCCGATACCCGATATTTGCAGTATCGGAATGCTCAACCCTACTGCGGACTCATCCTGACAAGTTTTTTCTCTATTGTCGGATGAGCATTGCCACATTTGATGTTTTGTTGGAGATCGTGCGCCCTGGGATCACCTACCAGGCCACAGTAGGATGCGCAAAGCTATCTCTGCAGAGGAGCGACTTCTCCTGACGTTACGGTATGTATTCCTCACCTACATACTGTATGTTGATTATGTGTTTTCCCACAAGTTTCACTTTACCCTTATGGCTGTTGCTTAAATATCCTCATAATATATCCCATACATCAGGCTGAACTACCAGAACAATGATGTGTATGTACCAATCACATAGACCTTTGACTTGTGCAAAATTTAAGTTCGAATTATTTGCAAATGAAAGCCTTTTATGGTTATGTATAGTGCATTTATGAAACCTTTGCCCATGTGTAATGATTGTTCTCTCTACATTTGTTTACTTGTAGGTTCCTAACTACTGGCATTTCATATACCGCACTCCATCTGGAGTTTTTGATTGGGAGGTCCACCATATCTGGCATTGTGAGTGATACATGCTCACAACTCTGGGACAGACTTCATCAAGTGGTCATGCATGAGCAAAGATGGAAGACTGGATGAGGATTGCCAGGGAATTTGAGGAGCAATGCCATTTCCCAAATTGTATAGGAGCCCTTGATGGGAAGCACATCCGTGTGCGTAAGCCGCTGAACTCAGGGTCCCAATTCTATAATTATAAGCAATATTTTTCGGTTGTGCTGTTGGCTCTGGTTGACAGTAAATACAGGTTTATAATTGTAGACATTGGGGCCTATGGAAGAACTGGAGACTCTAGAGTCTTCAATTCTTCCAATATGGGTCGGCGGCTGCGCAATAACCTGTTGGACCTACCACCAGCATGGCAACTTCGTGGCTCCAATCTAGAACCTGTGGCGTATGTTGTAGTTGGGGATGAGGCGTTCCAACTGTCTAGGAATGTCATGAGGCCATATCCACAACAAAACCTTGACCACCGTCGTAGGATCTTCAACTTGCGCCTATCACGGGCAAGGCGCCTGGTGGAGTGTTCCTTTGGCATTCTATGTGCAAAATGGCGGGTCCTCCAGTCTGCAATTCAGCTTAGTGAAGCCAACGTCAATGAGGTCATCAAAGCATGTGTTGTCCTACACAATTTCACTCGAATGCATGATTGTGGCCCATCTGATGTTGGTGAAAGTGTGGTGACCAATGGGGATATTCCTAGGCACCATGTCATCCCTTTACGTCGTCCACTGTCAGGACTGAAAACCCGTGATATCTTTACCCAATATTTTCTGTCACCTCAAGGTACTACAACATGGCAAGATGATGCATTATCTATGCTGTAATGTTTTTCTGTGTGTATAGATAAATATTTTTTTTCTCAGACATAGTCTGTGTCTGGTGTTAAAGTTCATAACAGATGGGTTGGTGATTAAGTACGACTTACTTATGAAAGAACACTCTAAACTTTCTATAAAAATATATTTTTATATGAGCAAACTGTCACTTGAGGTAGTAACAATCATATTTTAGTCATATGGTATATGTCTTCATAGCACAATACTATAAGTGTGTATTATTAAACAAGTACCAAAAAAAGTCATAAAAAATAAACTTTTGTCTAACTAATAAGAGATAATGAAAATAACAAACTTTGACTATGCCTACTGAAGACCATATTGGTACCATATGGTGTTTTGAGGCATTTAGATTAGTGCAGATGTCTTTGACAAAACATGAGTTCAAAATAAAAAGAAAAAAATAACAAACTGGTTTTTAAATCATAATATATAAGTAAAATAAAAAATCACAGCTGGTGGTGTGGAGCCCAGCTGCGCTCGGTTTCACATATCCTGGAAGGGTGCATGAAGGATTCATCCACTAGAGGTCTCACTACATACACACACATTCACCCGTCCTCAGTCCACCAGAGGGAGCCCTGATTGGGAGATAAAAGGGGGTGAAGGCAGGAAGTCAGAGGGTTAGTCTGAAGTCAGTCAGTCTGTCTGCAGGGCAGAGTGAAGTGAAGCTGATTCTGCAGAGGAGATCTGTTCAGTCTAGCTGAGGAGTCTAGCAGTTCAGGCTAGAGAGCTAAGAGCGTGCCGACGCTCTGGAGAGCGGCAGAAGAGGCAGTCCACCAACTGCCAGTGTGTATAACCTTGTGAGGGCCCGAGTAGGCCGGAGGCAAGAGGAGAGTAGCAAAGGGGCAGAGGAGCCTTATCAGCTCACCCCAGCAAGTTCAAACCGGACGCCGGGTCCAAGCCTACAGGGACCTCCACGACCCAGTAGGAGACAACCGGAATTCCTGGAGGACTACAGGTCCCAGGAGCACCACAGAGCTGATACGTAACAGGGCCAGGGGACACGAAGATACGACAAGCAAGGAAAGTGTACTCCAAGAGAAGGTCCTACCACAAGGTCAGCCGGTGCAGGACAGAGACTAAGTTAGGCCCAGCTACATGCAGGCCAGAAACTCATTACAGAAAGGCAAGGAACAGGAGGCCTTATACCTGCTCAGTGGGAGAATCTGGATGTGCACCCTTCACCCTACAGTGCTCCGGGATGTACCTGCACCATCTCCAGTAAAGGTACCAAAGTGACTTGTGTGTGTGTCCACCTTCTTGTTCCTACCCTGCTGGATTCCACCCGTCCTGCATCCCTACACTTACGCTGCCCTGATGGCCCGCTCCACCTGTGGGGAGCGATACCACCCTAGCTGCCATAACACTGGCCTCAGTGGACTGCTGCAGCGCTGGTGATCCTCACCAGACACCACAGGTGGCGTCACGATCTACTGACATTCTCCCCTGTAAATATTCCCCCTTTTGAAGGTGATAGCTCAGGGCCATGGACAGAGCCGTGGCCGCAGTGATATTCCCCATTGAGATCAACGGGCTTGGGTCCGAGTTCCCCAACAGTCCCTGGGCGGCTCAAGCTTTCAAGCGCAAAATATGCAGCATACTGGACATGTACTCTGTCAGATAAGCAAAGGACTGCAGTAGTAGTGGGACAATTAACTGGCGCTGCAGAGAGAGAAGCGGAAACGTGGTCGGCTGCAGACCAGGAGTCAGTGCCCGCAATTTTCCTGAAGTTACAGACCGCCTTTGAGGACCGCACCGAAACAGACCTCCGAATGAGGTTGTACCAATGCTCCCAGAAATCAGAGGACAGCGTGCGGGATTATGCCTGCCGGTTACAAGGGGCCCTGCGAGCTCTCAAACAGGCTAATCCCATGAGCGTCACCAATGAGAATAAAATGCTAAAGGAACAATTTGAACGGGGACTGAGGTCCCAAGTGGAAAGCAGGACTGTGCGTTGGTGGTCCTTGGATCATCCAGATGCTACCTTTGATGCCCTTAAGGACATGGCTATAAAGGGACTGACCGGTGGTGAGATTGGTAATGTACAGATAACAAACCCGAACCCCATTGTGATACCCCCAATGAGTGAAATGCTTATTTGGTGTAGAGCAGCAATAGGTCTGAGTGGACAGAGCTACCAAGCAGTAGTAGAACCCCTTTGTTCAGAACACAGACATACACTCTTAAATGCCAGAGTGGTAGTGGAGGTACGCAATGGGAGGGTGCCAGTGCGTCTCCTCAACTGGGGGGAAGATGAAGTCAAATTACCATGTAATGCCACTGTTGCCAAGTTACATGCTGTAGATAATAACTCCATTCACACAAAGGAGTCCTTAGCCTCCTCAAAACCAGGGGAGGATAATGGCCCGACAACCAAGGTGGCAGATTGGTGGCAGCAGATCCATGTTGGGACAGACACCACTCCAGCTCACCAGAATCAGGGGGTACATTGGGTGGTCCAGGAATATGCACAGGTATTCAGCAAACACCCACTTGACTTTGGGAAGATTAAGGGAGTGCAACATCACATCCCCTCAGGCAACCATCCTCCCATTAAGGAACGGTACAGGCCCATACCTCCAGCACACTACCAGACAGCCAAGGAGATGTTGCATGACATGAAGGAAGCAGGGGTGATAAGGGATAGTTGTAGTCCCTGGGCAGCTCCTCTAGTTCTAGTCAGGAAAAAGGATGGAAGCATGAGAATGTGTGTAGATTACAGACAAGTAAATCGCATTACACATAAAGATGCATACCCTTTACCAGTAATTGAGGAATCTCTGGCTGCCCTAAAGTCTGCTAATTACTTTTCCACCCTTGACCTCACTAGTGGGTACTGGCAAGTAGCTGTGGCTGAGGAGGATCGGCAGAAGACGGCCTTCACCACCCCGATGGGACTCTGTGAGTTCGACAGAATGTCGTTTGGACTCAGCAGTGCCCCCGGAATGTTCCAGAGAGTGATGGAGTGCTGCCTGGGACACCTCAACTTCGAGACTGTGTTACTATACCTGGACGACGTAATTGTGTACTCCAAAACGTATGAAGATCACTTGAAGAAACCTGGCGGAGGTATTCAAGTCACTGTCCCAGTATGGGATGAAACTGAAGCCTTCAAAGTGCCACCTGCTCAAACAAAAGGTACAGTACCTGGGACATATTGTCAGCTCAGAGGGAGTAGCGCCTGACCCCGAGAAGGTCACCGCCATCCAGAAGTGGTCGGAGCCGAAGAACCTCAAGGAGGTGAGTCAGTTCCTGGGACTGACAGGATACTACCAGAGGTTTGTAAAGGACTACACTAAGAAAGCAGTGCCTCTGCAAGACCTTCTGGTGGGACAGTCCCTCAAGAGCAGAAATTCTCTGTTCCACTGGGGTAAAGAACGGGCTGAAGCATTCAAAGAAATGAAGGAGATCCTGACAGGTGATGAGATCCTAGCCTACCCTGACTACAGCCAACCGTTCCTGCTGTATACGGATGCCAGCAACGAAGGATTGGGAGCTGTCCTAAGTCAGAAGCAAAATGGCCTAGAGAAAGTCATCGCATATGTAATCAGGAAGATCCACCTGACCGAGAGGAACCCAGAGAACTATAGCAGCTTCAAGTTGGAGTTCCTGGCGCTGGTCTGGGCCATTACTGAAAGGTTCAAGCACTACCTAGCCTCCAGCAAGTTCACGGCCTACACTGACAATAACCCCTTAAAGCATCTGGAAACAGCCAGACTGGGATCCATGGAGCAACGATGGATGGCTCGGCTGTCAAACTATCGATTCACCATCAAGTACCGGGTGGGCCGCAAAAATGCCAACGCTGATGCCCTGTCCAGGACGCCTCACCAGTCGGACACAGAAGAGGAAGTGGATGACCTGGAGGAGATTGAACTACCTGCCTTTCACAGGAATGGGATGAGCCTTGAGCAACGAGCCTTCAGGAGGCAGCGTGGTAAGACGTTAAACCCTTTACCTCACAACAGCTGGAAGGAGACCCAGGACAGTGATCCGGTTGTCAGTCGTATCAAGGAGCTGATAACTCAAGAAGGTTCCTCCTTGTAGAAGGAAGCGTCTCCACAAGCAAGGCAACTGTGGAATGAGAGAAGCCGGCTGTTTATCTACCGTGAGAAGCTGTGCCGGAGGTATGTCAATCCCAAAAACCGATGAGATGGTATGGCAGATAGTGGTCCCCAGGACGGACATCCAGATGGTGTTGGAAGCCTACCACGATCAGGTGGGGCACTTTGGCTGGAAGAAGCTAGAGACCCTGTTGAAGTGTCGTTTCTACTGGGTGGGAATGCGCAGCTCCATTGAGAGATAGTGCATAGACTGTGGACGCTGTGGCCTCAGAAGAAAAGACTACAGCAGCCAGAAGTCACCCCTTCAACCCATCAAGACGACTCGACCCTTGGAGATCGTGGCCCTGGACCATGTCAAGTTGTCACCCAGCCGGTCAGGATACTCCTATGCCCTGACCATGGTGGATCACTACTCCAGGTTCCTGGTGGTCGCCCCTGTCAAAGATCTGACGGCAGAGACAGCAGCAAAGACATTCCAAGCGTATTTCTGCAGACCCCATGGATACCCTGAGCAGGTGCTAACGGACCAAGGCCCAGCCTTCGAGGTTGAATTGTTCAAAGAGTTCTGCCATCTGTACGGATGTAAAAAGATAAGAACCACACCGTACCACCCACAAACCAACGGTCTCTGTGAAAAGATGAACAACATCGTCATCGACCTGCTGAAGACTTACCACTTGAGGAGAGAAATCAGTGGCCAGACCTACTACTTGACCTGGTAGACCTGTACAATCACATACCTGTAAGTTCCACCAATTGCACCCCAGCTTATCTCATGCGGGCAAGACCAGGAAAGCTGCCCATGGATCTGGAGCTTGGTGTTGTAGAGCCCGAGGACTGGGATACGACCAGACAGGAGCAGTACAGAAAAGTACAGGCCTGTGTTGAAGACAGTCTCACTCGGGTGAGAGACAAGCAAGAGACTCGCTACAACAAGTGTGCGCCAGCAGAACCCTTCACACCTGGAGAGGTCGTCCTGAAAAGAAAGAGGAGGATGCACAAACTCGAGATCAGTGGAAAGACAGCCCTACACTGTGTTGAATTCCAGGTTTGATAACAGGAAAACGTGTCTAATCAGTAAAGATGGAGGGAGAACGACTACAACTGTACCTAGGGACCACCTGAAATTGTGTCCGGATCTGTTAAAGCTCCAGGAAGAAGAGCCTTTCGTCACTCCGGAGGAACCTGAAGAGGCGGTCATACATACTGAGTTAGGAGACTTTCCAGCAGATTGGCCCCGAATTGGAGAAGCAGTTATAGTCCCAGTACTCCAATTCTTTCCACAGCAAGAAGAACCTCTACAGCCAGTAGAACCTGTAAGTGCTGCAGAAGAGCCAGTTGCCGCAGTAGAGCCTGTTGAGAGAAGAAGAAAATCCCAAGAAGAAGAATCCCAAGCAGAAGAATCCCAAGATGAAGCAGAGCCAGGTGGCCCAGCTAATGGTATACTTGCCAGTCCCCTAGAAAGGTTGAGGCAATTTCTTAATTTACCCCCACGTAGGGCAGCCAGGGTAACTGAAAATACGAACATCGATACCTCACCGACCCCAGCACCACGTAGATCAGTACGTAGTACCAGAGGACAAATCCCTGCTAGGTATAGAGAACAGTTACCATTGAGATACTGTATAATATTGCATCATATTGTTACTTCTATTATGTCTTGACCTAGTTGCCTATTAATTTTGTCTTTTTCTCCTAATGACAATTCAAGTGAAATGGACACTGCTCAATTGTTTTCCTATTACTCATTTTTCTAACTGTTTTTGCATTTACATATATATAGTTACTTACCTATTGCGCAACAAGTCAAGTGCCCTCACCTCCCGTAAAGGGAAAATTGTTAATAGTTAATAGTTAATTGTTCATTGTTATTGTTATATTTGGAACAAAAATGTACTTCAGCCCGGGAGTGCAGAGCTTTACTAGGGGGAATGTGGAGCCCAGCTGCGCTTGGTTTCACATATCCTGGAAGGGTGCATGAAGGATTCATCCACTAGAGGTCTCACTACATACACACAGCTTTACCCGTCCTCAGTCCACCAGAGGGAGCCCTGATTGGGAGATAAAAGGGGGTGAAGGCAGGAAGTCAGAGGGTTAGTCTGAAGTCAGTCAGTCTGTCTGCAGGGCAGAGTGAAGTGAAGCTGATTCTGCAGAGGAGTTCTGTTCAGTCTAGCTGAGGAGTCTAGCAGTTCAGGCTAGAGTACTAAGAGCGTGCCGACGCTCTGGAGAGCGGCAGAAGAGGCAGCCCACCATCTGCCAGTGTGTTAGGATTTGGTAGCTGAGGAGAGCAGGCAAAAACGGCAATACACCAGAGAGGTTGGAATCTACTGGATTGCAATACCCTGACTAACCACCACAACTAAAGGCAGCCGTGGAGCGTTCCTACGTTGGTCCTAGACGCCTCGTCACAGCCTGAGAGGTTAACTACACCTAAAGATAGAAAGAGGAAAGCTATCTGCCCCGGAGCAGATCCCCAAAGAACATGGGAAGCCCCCAAACATGTAATGGCGGTTAGACAAGAGGAAATACAGACACAGACAGAAAATAGTGTGAGCAAACGTTGGGGCCCAATCTTCCTAGACAGAAAAGGATAGGAAGGACACTTACTGCAATCCAAAAAACCCTAAAAAATACCAACTCTACTAATTGCAAAAACACCTGAGATCACACGACCTCTACCACCTAAATTAGTTCTCTGGTGTAACAAAACTAAGCCGCAGCCACTGAAAAAACTGGAAAAGGCAAATGAACAAATAACAGTGGCTCCAGAAGAACTGAGAGGAGCTCAAGCCCCCCGCGGGGGGGAGTCCTAGCTAACCTCACAGAAATGCAGAGAAATATGCAAATGGTAAGCACAAAAACAAAAAACAGAAAATATCTTATCTGAGAGCAGGAGAAGAGGCAAGACTCAGCAAGCTTCCAAGTGAACCAGGAACCACAGTTGAGACAAGAACAATTGATCACCGGCAACCATGATGGGAGGGAACCTCCTTTATATAAGACCAGTCTGTAACTCCTGATTGCCAATCCTCATTGAATGGTTCAGTACTGTTTGTAACCACCAGAGGGAGCTTCTGCTCAGAATTCATTTCTAACACATTCACAACAGTACCCCCCTTGAGAGGGGTCACCGAACCCTCATTTGGGCAACCAGGTCGGTCAGGATGAGCTCTGTGATACGCACGGATCAGTCTCCTAGCATGGATGTCCGAAGCAAACACCCAAGAATTGTCCTTCTGACCATAACCTCTCCACTTAACCAAATACCGGAGTTTCCGTCTAGAAAAACGAGAATCCAATATTTTCTCAACCACATACTCCAGATTGCCCTCAATCAAAACAGGGTCAGGAGGCACAGCCATAGGAACCACTGGCTCGACAAACCTCTTCAATAAGGACTTGTGGAACACGTTATGGATCTTAAATGTCCCTGGAAGAAGTAAACGAAAGGAAACAGGATTAAGAATCTCCATGATCTTATAAGGTCCAATGAACCTAGGCTTAAACTTAGGAGATGCAACTCTCATAGGGATATTTCTTGAGGACAATCAGACCAAGTCCCCCACTTCAAACCGAGGACCCTCAGTCCTATGCCAGTTGGCAAACCGCTGGGCCCTCTCCTGAGAGAGGGACAACCTCTCCACTACCTGGTCCCAAATCTGCTGCATACGCTCCACAACAGAGTCAACACCTGGACAGACAGAAGCCTCCGTCTGTCCCGAAGAAAATCGAGGGTGAAACCCAAAATTGCAGAAAAATGGAGACATCAAAGTGGCAGAGCTAGCCCTACTATTAAGAGCAAACTCAGCCAAAGGCAAAAAAGAGACCCAGTCATCTTGATCAGCAGACACAAAGCATCTCAGATAAGTCTCCAATGTCTGGTTTGTTCTCTCAGTTTGTCCATTGGTCTGAGGATGAAAAGCCGAGGAGAAAGACAATTGAACACCAAGTTTAGAACAAAAAGTCCTCCAAAATCTGGAAACAAACTGGACTCCTTTGTCAGACACAAGGTTCTCAGGAATGCTGTGTAACCGAACCACGTGCTGAAGGAACAAAGGCACCAATTCAGAGGAGGAAGGCAACTTAGGTAATGGCACAAGATGTATCATTTTGGAAAACCTATCACAAATCACCCAGATAACGGTCATTCTCTGAGAAACAGGGAGGTCGGAAATGAAATCCATAGAGATATGGGTCCATGGTCTCTTGGGCACAGGCAATGGCATCAACAAACCACTAGAGCGAGAGCAAGGCTTGGAGCGAGAGCAAGTCCCGCAGGACTGCACAAATTCCCTGATGTCACGAAATAAAGTAGGCCACAAAAAGGACCGACTAACCAAGTCTCTGGTACCAAAAATTCCGGGATGACCGGCCAACGCGGAACAATGAATCTCAGACATCACACTCTTTTTCCACCGGTCTGGGACAAACAATTTCCCAATAGGTCAGCTCTCGGGTTTATCCTCCTGACACCCTTCCAGAGCCAGTCTCAAATTGGGCGAGATGGCGGAAAGAACTACACCCTCTTTCAAAATAACAGCAGGATCAGATAACTCAGGAGAGTCCGCAAGGAAACTCCTCTAGAGGGCATCCACCTTAACATTCTTAGTGCCAGGAAGAAAGGAAACCACAAAATTAAAACGTGTGAAAAACAAGGCCCACCTGGCCTGTCTAGGATTAAGTCGCTTGGCTGATTCCAGATAAACCAGATTCTTATGGTCCGTGAGGACCACCACCTGATGTTTGGCTCCCTCCAGCCAATGTCTCCACTCTTCAAAAGCCTACTTCATGGCCAATAACTCCCGATTACCCACGTCATAATTACGTTCAGTTGGAGAAAATTTTCGAGAGAAAAAAGCACAAGGGTTACTTTTAGAGGTCTCTGGATCTCTTTGGGACAAAACGGCACCTGCCCCAATTTCAGAGGCATCAACCTCCACCTGAAATGGCAGAGAAGCATCAGGCTGCCGTAGAACAGGAGCAGAAGTGAATCTCTGCTTAAGTTCCTGAAACGCAGAGACTGCCTCAGGAGGCCAATTCACCACATCAGAACCGTTTTTGTTCAAATCAGTCAATGGTTTAACAATAACAGAGAAATTACCAATACATTTACGATAAAAATTGGCAAAACCCAAGAATCTCTGAAGAGCCTTTAATGAAGTAGGCTGGACCCAATCACATATGGCCTGAACCTTGACCGGGTCCATTTCAATAACAGATGGGGACAAAATGAATCCCAGAAATGAGATCCTCTGTACGCCAAAAAGACACTTTGATCCCTTCACATACAGAGCATTCTCTCTTAAAATCTGGAACACAGTCCGAACATGTTTCACATGAGAGTCCCAGTCATTGGAAAAAAATCAAGATATCATCCAAATAAACAATCAGAAATTTATCCACAAAATTCCTGAAAATGTCATTCATGAAGGACTGGAAGACGGAAGGAGCATTAGTGAGCCCAAAGGGCATCACTAGGTACTCAAAATGCCCCTCTGGGGTATTAAACGCCGTCTTCCATTCATCCCCGTGCTTAATGCGAATAAGGTTATACGCCCCCCTGAGGTCAAGCTTGGTAAACCAAGTAGCACTTTTCACCCTGAAAAACAGGTCAAAAATCAAGGGTAACGGATATTGATATTTCACAGTGATATTGTTCAAGAGACGATAATCAATACACGGCCTTAATGAACCATCCTTTTTGGCCACAAAGAAAAAATCGGCACCCAAGGGTGAAGAGGATGGTCTGATATGACCCTTCTCCAATGACTCCTTGATATAAGACCGCATAGCGTCATGTTCAGGTACAGACAAGTTAAAAAGGCGACCTTTAGGGAATTTACTACCAGGCACTAATTCAATAGCTCAGTCATAGCTCCTATGGGGGGCAAGGAAGCAGATTTACTTTCGCTAAACACATCAGAAAAATCAGTCAAAAAGTCAGGAACATCCTGAGCCTGGGGAGAGGCAGAAAAAACAGGAGTGTTGGCATTAACACATTGGCAGCCCTGTTGTGAATGTGCTAGAAATGAATTCTGAGCAGAAGCTCCCTCTGGTGGTTACAAACAGTACTGAACTATCCAATGAAGATTGTGAAGATTGGCGATCAGGTGTTACTGACTGGTCTTATATAAGGGAGGTTCCCTCCCATCAGGTTGCCGGTGATCAATTGTTCTGGTCTCATCTTTGATTCCTGTTCACTTTGTAGCTTGCTGTTTCGTGCCTGCATCTTCTGCTAACAGATAAGACATTTTCTTCTTTTAGTTTTTTGTGCTTGCTTTTTGCATTTTGTCCTGCACTTCTGTGGGGGTCTGCCGGGTCCCCTCCAGGGGCTTGTGCTCCTCTCAGTTTATTTCAGCTACTGTTGTTTGTTCATTTGCCTTTTCCAGTTTTTTCAGTGGCTGCTATTTAGTTTTTGTTACACCAGAGAACTAATTTAGGTGGTTGAGGTCGTGTGATCTCAGGTGTTTTTGTAATTAGTAGAGTTGGTACTTTTCAGGGTTTTTTGGGATTGCAGTAAGTGTCCTTCCTATCCTTTTCTATTTAGGAAGTTTGGGCCCCAACGTTTGCTCATACTATTTTCTGTCTGTGTCTGTATTTCTTCTTGTCTAACCGCCATTACATGTTTGGGGGCTTTCTATGTTCTTTGGGGATCTGCTCCGGGGCAGATAGTCTTCCTCTTTCTGTCTTTAGGTGTAGTTAGCTTCTCAGGCTGTGACGAGGCGTCTAGGACCAACGTAGGTACGCTCCATGGCTGCCTTTAGTTGTGGTGGTTAGTCAGGGTACTGCAATCCCATAGATTCCAACCTCTCTGGTGTATTTCCTTTTTTGCTTGCTCTCCTCAGCTACCAAATCATAACACAGCCCCAACTAGTTACAGACACAGATTTCCAATCCAAAACAGGATTATGAGACTGTAACCAAGGGAAACCTAGTACAATAATGTCATGCACATTATACAGCACCAAAAATTTGCAACTCTCCTGATGATCAAGTTCAACCCTCATTATCACCTGAGTAGAGAACTGGGGTTTATTCTCAGCCAAAGGGGTAGAATCAATCCCCAGTAGGGGAATAGACTTCCGTAGGGGTATCAAGGGAAACCCACAACGTTTAGCAAAATCAAAATCCATCAGGTTAATAGCTGCTCCCGAATCAACAAAATCCTGAGCAGAAAATGTGGACAGGGAGCAAATCAGGGTAACAGTCAACAGAAATTTAGTCTGAACACTACCCAAGACAACTGAGCGTGCAAAACGTCTTCCCCGCTTAGGGCAGACTGAAATAGCATGAGAGGCGTCACCACAGTAGAAACATAACCCATTGCGTTTTCGAAACTCATGACGCTGTGCCCCAGAAGCCACTCTATCACACTGCATGGGTTCGGAAGCTGGTTCACAAGACAACACTATTCCACGCATACTTCTACGCTCACGCAAACGTCTGTCAATTTGAATCGCTAATGACATAGAATCATTGAGACCAGAGGGAGCAGGGAAACCCACCATAACATCTTTTACTTTCTCTGACAGACCCTTCCGAAAAAGGGCTGCCAAAGCATCATCATTCCATTTGGTCAGGACTGCCCACTTTCGGAATTTCTGACAGTACAACTCAGCGTCCTCAAGCCCCTGATTTAATGCCAACAAGGTTTTTTCAGCTTGATCAGTGACATTAGGTTCATCGTACAATAACCCCAGAGCCAGAAAAAATGCATCAACATTACTCAAAACAGGGTCCCCAGGTGTCAGGGAAAAAGCCCAATCCTGAGGATCGTAGCGCAGGAGAGAGATGACAATTTGAACCTGCTGTGCTGCGTTCCCTGAGGACTTAGGTTTTAAGGCAAAAAACAACTTACAGTTATTTTTGAAATTCAGAAATTTAGCTCGAGCCCCCAAAAATAAATCTGGCATGGGGATCCTGGGTTCCACAACCGGCAACCCTGCAAGATAGGTAGCAATACTCCGAACTTCAGTGGCAAGCTGATCCACACGGCCAGACAACTGTGCAAACTCCATTGAGAGAAAAAAAAAATCCTCCTCAGCACCCAGAGAAAAAGAGGAAAAAAATGCAACAAACAGAGAAAAAAAAAAAAATTTCTGACAACTTTCTCTTTTCTTTTTCCTTTTACTATTTTTCCCTTTTGTTGAGTACCATATAATTTTCAGTTTGGCCGGTGATACTGTTATGATTTGGTAGCTGAGGAGAGCAGGCAAAAAAGGCAATACACCAGAGAGGTTGGAATCTACTGGATTGCAGTACCCTGACTAACCACCACAACTAAAGGCAGCCGTGGAGCGTTCCTACGTTGGTCCTAGACGCCTCGTCACAGCCTGAGAGGTTAACTACACCTAAAGATAGAAAGAGGAAAGCTATCTGCCCCGGAGCAGATCCCAAAGAACATAGGAAGCCCCCAAACATGTAATGGCGGTTAGACAAGAGGAAATACAGACACAGACAGAAAATGGTATGAGCAAATGTTGGGGCCCAATCTTCCTAGACAGAAAAGGATAGGAAGGACACTTACTGCAATCCAAAAAACCCTAAAAAATACCAACTCTACTAATTGCAAAAACACCTGAGATCACACGACCTCTACCACCTAAATTAGTTCTCTGGTGTAACAAAACTAAGCCGCAGCCACTGAAAAAACTGGAAAAGGCAAATGAACAAATAACAGTGGCTCCAGAAGAACTGAGAGGAGCCCAAGCCCCCCGGGGGGGAGACCTAGCTAACCTCACAGAAATGCAGAGAAATATGCAAATGGTAAGCACAAAAACAAAAAAACAGAAAATATCTTATCTGAGAGCAGGAGAAGAGGCAAGACTCAGCAAGCTTCCAAGTGAACAGGAACCACAGTTGAGACAAGAACAATTGATCACCGGCAACCATGATGGGAGGGAACCTCCCTTATATAAGACCAGTCTGTTACTCCTGATTGCCAATCCTCATTGAATGGTTCAGTACTGTTTGTAACCACCAGAGGGAGCTTCTGCTCAGATTTCATTTCTAACACATTCACAACACCAGTGTGTATAACCTTGTGAGGGCCCGAGTAGGCAGGAGGCAAGAGGAGAGTAGCAAAGGGGCAGAGGAGCCTTACCAGCTCACCCCAGCAAGGCTGGGCCAGGGGACACGAAGATACGACAAGCAAGGAAAGTGTACTCCAGGAGAAGGTCCTACCACAAGGTCAGCCGGTGCAGGACAGAGACTAAGTTAGGCCCAGCTACAGGCAGGCCAGAAACTCATTACAGAAAGGCAAGGAACAGGAGGCCTTATACCTGCTCAGTGGGAGAATCTGGATTTACACCCTTCACTCTACAGTGCTCCGGGATGTACCTGCACCATCTCCAGTAAAGGTACCAAAGTGACTTGTGTGTGTGTCCACCTTCTTGTTCCTACCCTGCCGGATTCCCTCCGTCCTGCATCCCTACACTTACGCTGCCCTGACGGCTCGCTTCACCTGTGGGGAGCGATACCACCCTAGCTGCCATAACACCGGCCTCAGTGGACTGCTGCAGAGCTGGTGATCCTCACCAGACACCACAGGTGGCGTCACGATCTACTGACATTCTCCCCTGTAAATATTCCCCTTTTTGAAGGTGAGCGCCCAGGGCCACGGACAGAGCCCTGGCCGCCGTGATATTCCCCATTGAGATCAATGGGCTTGGGTCCGAGATCCCCAACAGTCCCAGGGCGGCTCAGTGGTATGTGGGTGGTGGGGTTGGCAGGTGACCAGCTTCTCTGTGTGGTTGGCTAGGCTGAGAACCTTCACCATCATCCTGTTGGGGTGGATTTTCTGGGCCCTGAGCTAACATCTGCCCCCGGTTAGGTTGGTGTGTGGTCACATTGCCATAAAGATAAGGGAGATTATATTCCTGGGTAAGATGGTACCCACGAGAATCATACCCCCCAATATGACCATGTTGAGCAAATCCAGGTTGGGACCAGCCTCCAACACTGGATCTGTACAAGTGGCCATATTGGGAAGTTGGGTTATAGCCTGCCATTTGACCCTGTTGTTGCCAAGGTTGGTTTTGTGGGGGAATGGGTTGAGGTGTAGGCGCACGTGCAGGAAGATCCTCAGATCCTAATTGAGCATGCACATTTTGGTGGGGGGTAAGGCGCAGAAAGTTATGCGGTGAGAGCTGCCACCTCTCAAGGAATTCAAACTCCTCATATGCGGTTTAGGGGGGTGTGCATGCGTCATTTAGGATGTGAATTGATCCTCGCACATGGAGCCTGATCTCACGGGTAGGGGACGAAGGTAGCGGGCAAGGCTACGCGGATAGGCCTCCTTACCCTCATCCACAGCTGCCCTGACAGATAATTGAGGACCCCAGTGTCCATATGCCTCCGGGTATCAGAAGCTGTGATGTCTCGACGTCTTCTCCCACAACGGGATATTGCAGCAGCCTGGGGGAGACCCCCAGAGGTACAATGGGGCTGCTGCTATTTGCTGCTTCCTCAACACTGGGGCCTGCTGCTGCGGCTGGTGGGTCAGGTACAGGTTGCGGTGCAGCTTCTTGGTCAGGTCCTGGTGCTTGGGAAGCTTGGGGGATGCAGCAGGGAGGGTCAGACGATGGGCCAGCCACCTCTTCACCTCCCCCAACCGGGTCTATTATGGCCTCTGAGTCGGAGCCTGTTTCCCTCTCAGTGAGGTTGGACTGAGTTCTGTTAGGAAATTAAATGGTATTAGAACATGTTGAAGATGTGAGCCTTAACAGCATAGGTGTTATGTGGTGTGATGTAGGTACTTACGGTCTCAGATCAAGAATAGGAGCCAAAAAACCAAGGCAGTCAAAATAAACATACTTCCTCTTGGTGGGTGCTGCAGAACCACTCCTTGACCTCTGCGCGGATGCTTCTCCATCTTCTCATGACATCATCAACTGCAATGTGACATATAATTTCATAATTTAACTAGCTGCACAATGCCAAATTGTTCTACATACACTTCACATAGTCATGGGGGCCTAGTCGGATGTGAGTATCCTAACATTCTGGCGCTAAAAATAAAAATTATAACATACAAAAGTATATTTTAGGGAAACTCATCGCAATTATTACGTTCTGACCATTAAGAAGTTTGCTAAAAAATCATGTAACTTACTCATTCGCTGCTGCTCCTCGCGTGGGCTGTTCCCAAAGTGGGGAAACATCTGCCCACAGATGCGCCTCCATGCCGCCTCTTTACTTGCGTGGTCTGCATAATGTGCATCTCGTTGGTCCCAAATTTCGGGCCTCCCGGACCAAAACTATCAACATCTCCACATTGATGTGTGTACACATTATGGCCGACTCCGTGGAGGCGTTCTTCCGGGATGTCTGGCGCTCTTTTTGAGCTAATTTGTATCTGTCAGCTTCCTGATGCATGTGTTGCACCATTTCCTGTGAGCTGCAGAAGTCTTGCAAGTCACACGTGTGGTCCATGTGTAATCCCTTGTTTTCTCGCACCCATAGACTTTCATTGGCGTACAACGGGCGTAATACGATGACAATCGCAGCATGCTGCGAGTGTCTCGCAGCGTAAAATATGCCAGAGAAAAATACGCATGATCTGAGCTGCCCCATAGAGAAAT
>JARQOD010000001.1:216355913-216377745 GCA_033576555.1 Oophaga sylvatica
ATTGGTACGAGTGTAATGCGTGGTTTTCGCGCCTCTCACTCGTCCGTATTCCTCCTTAGGCCTCTTTCACACTTCAGTCGTGTGACGTCCGTCCAAGTGTGAAAATGACGGATCCGTCAGAAAAGTGTAAAAACGGATGTAAAACGGATCAGTTTTCTGACGGATCCGCCAAGAAGTTTTCACCCGGAAATGTTGAAATTTTCGTTCCGGAAATGTAAGTCCGGACCGAGGAGAGAGAGAGAGAGAGACCCTGGACAGTGTTGTCTGCATTTTCAATGATTTTCTATGGAGGCGACGGATACGCGGGCGGATTCCGTCAAAAACGGATGCCAGCAGATCCGCCGCCCATAGGCGGCCATTATACAAAATGTCGGATGCGGCGGATCCGCCATAGTCCGCCATTTTGGCGGAACAAAAAAACGTTGCATTGGACGTTTTTCTGAAATGACGGACGCCAATTTTTTGGCGGATCCGTCAAAAAACTGACCTAACGGACGACCATCCGTCAAAATCCGTCACTAATGCAAGTCAATGGAAAAAACGGATCCGCCAAAAAAAATGGCGGATCTGTTTTTTTGACATTTTGACGGATTTTGACTGACGTCGCACGACTGAAGTGTGAAAGAGGCCTTAGTGTGACGCCGGCCTTAGTGTGAAGAGGTGGCCCAGTATAGAAAGGAGAGGACAGAGTGGAAGGAACACAGTGAAAGTCAATTATTCAGGGGCACAACATTAAGAAGATATTTGAATTCATGAGCAATAAAATGACACTGTTATTTTTCAGAGCACCATATCAAGATGTGTAGCAGAAAGCTAAGGAAGAGAGAAGGCTGCAAAGACAATGGAAATTAAAAGTCATCATGGCATCTGGACAAGATGGAGAAAAAAAGAGAATGACTCCTAGCAGAGAAGACATCATCTATAAGGTGAATACATGTAAATTTAATTTTTGATACTGCCTGCATTTCATTAGTACTGTGATTCCTGTATGGTCCATATACAAGGGGGGATTGAGGGTTATATGATACAATTATATATGGAACTGACTTAAAATTTCAATTGATCGCTGTACAGTTTGGTGCTGTATTCATGTACTGATGGTAGCTCTGATGATGTAATCCTGTGCTGATGCTGGTTATGATTAGTGATAAGTAGAGTTGAGCGATACTTTCCGATATCCAAAAGTATCGGATCGATACTACAAGCAGAATGGGTTTTTATCGATATTTTCCCATAGACTTAATGATTCGGTTCGGATGGTACGCCATATTTTGTATCGCGAACCGATCCGTACCGGAAGTCCAATGTAAGTCTATGGGAACAAAATATCGAAATTAAAAAAACCCCATTCTTGCCTTGTAGGTTAATTGTACATGAAGGAAAACAACAAAGAGTAATGTAGAATGTATTGGGGGAGGTTGAGGAGACATTAAAGGCATAGATGTTTAACCCAATCCAATGGAATAGCATTAATTTTTTTTTTTTAGGAAATACATTCGGATTGACGAAGAAATTGACAATGTTGTTAACCTTTTTTCTATTTTGGCAAATATGTATGTTTCACAACTTCCATGCTCTTCACCTTTTTAACTTTTGCCACACTTTCTCCTTCATAATCTTCAGCAGCATCATCTTTGTCATCAAATTATTCTTCATCTTCACCTTCTTTATCTTCTTCTAAAACTTCTTGCTTTTCATCTTTTTGTTAACATTACTCATATTGTTCTTTTTAAACTATTATTCTTCTTCATATTATAGTCCTTCATCTTCTTCATCATATTCTTATTTGTGACACAGATTCCTGTACTTGTAATCTGTAAAAGTATGATTTTTTCATTGTTCCGTTCTTGCTGCCACAAAAAATTTAAATTACAACAGTATTTGTCCGTGTTCAGTTTAGCCTGCAGCATCAGGCATTTACCAGGGGCACCACGAGGAGGAACGGACTCACCCCATACACTGCTTAGTCTTCTTCTGCTTATAATTTAGAGCATATATTTTGTTCTTCATTTTGGTCTTATACTTCATGTTCTTCTGCTTTTAGATCTTCTGCTTATTGTTCTTGTGTCTCTTGTTCTGTATCTTGTATTTGTAGCACAACCTTGTACCAGCTGATGTTACTGGGACACGGTTACTAAGCAGGAGGTACCTGTGCTCCAAAGCACTACCAAGGACCAGCAGACGTTGCTGGAACTCGGATACCGAGATGGAGGCACCTAGGCCAAAGGCACTGCGGAGATCCAGTTGACGGCACTGGAACCCCGACGGGTAGCAGAAGGTACAAGAGCCAATGCAAGTAACGAGGCCCAGCTGACTGTGCTGGAACCCGGAGGGGCAGCAGAAGGAAAAGAGCCAATGGCACAACCGAGGACCAGCTGACGTTACTGGGACACGGTTACTAAGCAGGAGGTACCTGTGCTCCAAAGCACTACCAAGGACAAGCAGACATTGCAGGAACTCGGATACCGAGATGGAGGCACCTAGGCCAAAGGCACTGCGGAGAACCAGTTGACGGCACTGGAACCACGACGGGTAGCAGAAGGTACAAGAGCCAATGCAAGTAACGAGGACCAGCTGACTGTGCTGGAACCCGGAGGGGCAGCAGAAGGAAAAGAGCCAATGGCCACAGCTGACGTTACTGGGACACGGTTACTAAGCAGGAGGTACCTGTGCTCCAAAGCACTACCAAGGACAAGCAGACATTGCAGGAACTCGGATACCGAGATGGAGGCACCTAGGCCAAAGGCACTGTGGAGAACCAGCTGACGGTACTGGAACTCGGACGGGTACCATAAGGCACCCATGAAAATGTAAGTTGACAGGCCGCAAGCCGTCTGCAGTTACCAAATCACACAGTCCTACAGTGGGTGCTTGTCCTATTTTCACAACGGAAAGAGCCTTTATTTACATATCCCACAGCACACATAGGAATCACCTAAACTGCAGGCACCATAGGGTCGGATAACCGGAATGCAACATGACAGGACAACTTATTGGAGGCTAATTTACGTTGACACTGCCAGGAAATAGCTGTGGTGCTGTAACCAGGGTGGGCATGAGTCAGTACCCGTGCCAATTACTTCCGAGCAACAACTGGCGGTGTTGGAGCCCAGGGATGAGAGGAGGACAGGGTGGAGGCAGCATGACTTTTTGTCGTACACACAGCAGGGGAACAGCTGCCATTACTCAACCCCAGTAACACAGGAGCAAGTGTTGACTGTGCTAACAGCACTTACAGGCAACAACTGGCGGTGTTGGAGCCCAGGGTCCAATGCATCGACTTCAATTGCTTCCACCTCCTCTCAGGAACACAGCACTGTTGATCAACCATCTGTCTCTTCACCGCCTGCCAAATTGCCCAGTCAGTCAGAGAGTTCTGTACAGGAGCCAGCTGAGTCTCTGCTTCTGTTCTCAGAATCTGTTGGTTTGCAAACAGGGGCACAGCCAAGCAGCATTCTGGAATGTGAAGAAGAGGGAGTATGCAGTGATGCGCAACAGCTGTGTCTCTCTGAATCTGAAGAGGCGGGTGAGACAGTGCCGATGGTCAGCACACCGCAGAACGCATCTGATGATGATGAGACTCAGGTGCCAGTTTCTGTTGAGCATGGTGGTGGCCAGACCACCCAACAGCAGCAGGTGTTGGAAAAGGTTAGTGGAGATGATGAGGTCCAAGACCCAACATGGCGTGAGGAACAGGAAGGTGGTGGTAGCAGCTCTGAGGAAGCGATTGCCCCAACGGTACAAACAGGAGGGAGAGTTAGGCTGCATACTCTGTTGCCTGTAGCCTCCATTTTGGCACCTGTTCGGATTTCTCTTACAAAAGTCTAAAAAGACGCTCCCAGGACTTGCACTGCGTGGTCCTTTTTTCACACACTTGCAGATGATATTTGCTATGTCAAATGCAAGCTGTGTAATCAAAAAGTAAAAAGAGGTAAAGTGTCAGTAACCTCAATACCACAAATATGTGTAAACATGTGCGGAGAAAACACGTAGTTGAGTTACAAAGACACACTGAAGATGTACAGTCTATAGAGAATCACTGCACAAGTTTAACTGCATATGTCATGGTTAAATTTGAATTTTTATTGCACACTTGATGTGAAAAAAGAAAATAGCTATGAGACTACTGACTGACGTTTTGGGCAACGCAGTGGCCTTTATCAAATAGTCGCTGGAAGAGATAGAAAAATTTACAGTCAATGACAATGTATAATATATACAATATATATATAGGGTGAAGAATATATATACATAGGAATTAGGCAACATGTTAAACATTTGGGTGATACTGTAGAACACGGAGAATTATCCCTCTAGGGTATGCGGGTGGATAATGTAGTTTTTTGTTGATTTTTGGGAGTGTGTATAAAACAGGGGTGATGGGGTATTGAATATTAAGGAATGTCATAGTCTTACAGTCTATGGTGATCAATTAAAGATGTTTTGTCAGGATACGATCAATTTTTTGACAGATGTAAAATGTAGGGTCACAATTGAGTTGTCTGTAGGTTAGGTTAACTGACAGTTGTCTATGAATTTCGGCAATAGATTGGGTCTTATTCATAATAACGATAGCACCCCCCTTATCTGCTGGTTTAATAATAATGTTGGGGTTATCTTTCAGAGATTTTATGGCTTGTTTATCTGTGGGTGTCAGGTTGTGGGCGGCGTATCGGGTGTAGGCCCAATCTCGGCAAACCATCCACGAGCACAGGCTCTGAATGCTGGCATTGCAAAACTCCTGTCCCTTGAAATGCTGTCATTCAGGCTGGTGGAGACTGACAGTTTACGGAACTTAATGGCATTGGCAGTCCCACAATACAATGTGCCAAGCTGATTTTATTTCAGCAGGCAAGCCGTCCCTGGTCTGCAAAAGCATGTTGTTGAGGTTAAAATTAAACATGCGCTACTAAACTCCGTCAGTAGCAATGTCCACCTGACCACCGCTGCGTGGACCAGTACCCATGGCCAGGGACGATACCTTTCCCTTACTGCCCAATGGGTCAATGTTGTGGAGCCGGGTACAGATCTTGCGAGTGGCGCTGTACGTGTTCAGGCAACTACAAGGATTGCGGGAATCAAGTCTGTACACATTGACTCCTCCTTCTCCAGTTCCTCAGAAACATCGTTGCAGGAGCCGTCACGGTCTACCTCCACATGGACCCGTGAATGCTTAATAAGAATCTTTAGTTATATAGCGCCAACAGATTACGCAGCGCTTTACAGTTTAACAGTTTCAGAACACAAGTCATAAGTGACAACGTTAACAATGCAATAATTAAAGCAATATAAGCCGCCCCTGCTCGTGAGACCTTACAATCTACAATGAGAGGGGGAGCTACAAAGTACAGTTGTTTATATACAATGGTGCATTTACAATGATGGTCCAGCCATTTTCAGGGAGTGAGGGATGGATGGAGATAGTGAATGGGCTACACACACACACAGTTACACATAGAATGACTTTGATTAGTGAATGTGATAGGCCGCTCTGAACAAATGTGTTTTGAGTGTGGAAGTAGGGCTGTTAATGGGGATGTTGAAGTCTCCAAGGATAAGGGTTGGTACTTCTGAGGACATGAAAGTGCGGCAGCCAGGCAGAGAAGTGGTCAAGGAACTGTGTGGGCGAGCCTGGGGTCCGATATATTACCGCTACTCTGAGGGAGAGGGGACGAAAGAGCCTGATGGTGTGGACCTAATAATTTGCAAAATCTTAATATAAAATTTACATGTTACATATTTACATCTAGTATAAAACATTTAACCATTAAGCCTACTTACAGAACAAGGAAGTGTAAAAAAACTTGTGCTTAAAAAAAAAAGTGCAAATAAAATGTGAGAAGGGCAGTGTAACAAATAATTTAGGAAAAAGATAAACTAACATCAAGTGCTGTGTGCTGTGTAAGAGCCAGACACATTAACATGAAATCAGTCTGGAATAGCGGTGATTTTCTCCCCATAACCCGAGTAACATTCTGGGGAGAGGGGTGTAGAGTCAACGATCAGCAACTAGCTACGGTAGATCAAATACCTGAGAAAAAAAAAAAAGTTATTTAACATTCATAAGATACATTGTATTTAAAAAAAAAAAAAGAAATTTATTTAACATTGCTAAGATAATTTTTTTTAAAACATAAAAACTATAATACACAGCAGGATCTTTAGTAAAAACCAGACTTACCACTGTAACCTCTTAATCCTTGCAAGCTTCAACACAACGTTGACAAGGTACACAGCAGGGGTGGTCGGTCTCCTAGACAATGAGCAAACTCCTTCATGTTGAGAGAGGCCACCATCTCCTTAGCTTTCTGGTACTTTTCTGTGGGAATGAGCTTGTCTCCAACCAGCCAGGAATATCCATTGAATGGCACACCATGGTTTGGTATTAGCACCCAGTACCAAAAGTGAAGCCAACCACAGTTCCCATTTCTCATGAACTTTATTTGATATACTGGCTGGCCAAACATTTGTTTCTCACAAAGGAGCTGAAGACCCTGAGTGGTAGTAGGTGCAAGTCTCTCCAGCATGACCTGTTTGTTAGATATTTGCCGTCTACACCTAAAGAACATCTCTAGAATCCGCCCTTTTCTCACCATGGAAACAACAAAAACCCTCACTGTAGCATTGATCCACTCCCGCCTGGACTACTGCAATGCTCTATTACTTGGCCTCCCCATTACTCGACTATCCCCTCTCCAGTCCATCTTAATGCAGCAGCCAGGGTCATCCATCTGGCTAATCGGTACTCGGACGCGTCCGCTCTTCGCCAGTCCTTACACTGGCTGCCCATTCATTATAGGATCCAATTCAAAGTACTGGTTCTCACCCACAAAGCTCTCCACAGTGCAGCACCCCCCTACATCTCCTCCCTCATTTCTATCTATCGGCCTAACCGACTGCTGCGCTATGCAAATGACTTTCGACTAACCTCTGCAGTAATCCGTACCTCCCACTCCCGACTCCAAGACTTCTCCCGCGCTGCGCAAATCCTCTGGAATGCTCTACCACAAGAAATTAGGACTATCCACAATTTGCCTGGTTTCAGGCGCTCCCTCAAAACACATTTGTTCAGAGTGGCCTATCACATTCAATAACCAAAGTCGTTCTATGTTTAAGTGTGTATGTGGAGCCCATTCACTATCTCCATCCATGCCTCACTCCCTCAAGATGGCTGGACCATCATTGGAAATGCACCATTATATATACACACCTGTACTTTGTATCTCCCCCACCTCATTGTAGATTGTAAGCTCTCACGAGCAGGGTCGGCTTATTTTGCTTTAATTATTGTATTGTTAACGTTGTTACCTATGACTTGTGTTTTGAAACTGTTAAAGTGTAAAGCGCTGCGGAATATGTTGGCGCTATATAAATAAAGATTATTATTATTATTATATCCAGTGGCGTAACTAGAAATGGCGGGGCCCCACAGCAAAATTTTGAACGGGGCCCCCTCTCCCAACGGGCGGCGGGGGTTCTGATAGTGGGCGGAGCCAATAGAAGTGGGCGGAGCAAATCACAGCAATTCTCTAGGCCCAAAAAATACTCTTCAGTCTCATAACGGCCAGCTTTTTGCCCAAATCAGAGCTGTATTTAAAGCAGACATTATGGAAACACAATATAATATAATGGACTGGTAGCAATGCAGCCCCCTTATGCTACCATTACTAGTAACCATGTCCCGCATAACTATTAATGCAGGCACATTATGCCCACATAACTAGTAATAAGCCCTCTTATTCTCCCATCAGTAGTAATGTGCCCCTCAAGTAGTAATGCAGCCAAGAATGCAGAGTTATCACTCACACAGTATGTGCCCCGTTAATCTTCGGTGGTATCTTCAGCTCCACAGTGGAGCACACTCACCACCAGTCTTCACCCTTCTGGGCGCCGCCGACGAGTGACGTCAGCAGCGTGATCACATGACATGATCACGCTGCAGACGTCGCTCTGACCGGCGGTCAGAGCTTCAATTGTACTGGCGTCTGTATAGACACCAGTGCAATTGATTCCTGGGAGACGGCACGCAGCAGCTTCTCTGCGCCGGCTGTCAGCATGACAGCCAGCACAGGGAACCGCCGACTCTCAGGCCATGGGCGGCGGAACACAGCCGCAGGGGAGACAGCTGCAGCAGGGACGGGCCCCCTGCTAGCCCGGGCCCTATGGCAGCTGCTTCCCCTGCTTCCACGATAGTTCCGCCCCTGATTATATCAAAGGGAGAAGAGGATTGGGCCTTGACAAGGTGCCCGATTGCATCTTAAGTCTTATTGAATGTTGGAGCCAGTACACAGTATAAAAGCAGCCATAGAGTGTCCGGGTACCTGCTTGGATTTCGATCAAAATGAAGACTACTTTGATGTACATGTACACCAATTCGAGAAAAATGACAAGGATGAGGCAGTAAGACACGCTCAGCAGAGTACAAGCAGCATTGCTTGAAGAAGTAACTTGAGCGTGATCAAAATTGAATAAATTAAAATCTCAGACTACAGTGAACACAACTCTTAGCTGTGAAAGGGCTTTTTGTGTCCTTCTACAGTGTTTTCAACCAATGTATTGGATACGGATGGAAGCACGTCACACTATAATTTCAATTGAATGGAGCAGCAAGAATTACACTAAAGAAAAAAAAAAAAAGAGTGTGAGAGTGACATGTGCAGATGCCTACATACAGCGTTGTATGCCGAGCAAACTGCAGCGCGTCACCTGCACTCACACACACACCTTGCAGAGCTGTGAAAAAAACACTGCAAGGCAAAAGGAAGATATACACAGCGGTTGGTAAAGTAGCCTGCCTAAAGCACAGTACACAAAATCGCAATCTCTAACTGTCCCTCAGAGTCAGCAGAGCAGCGTTCTGTCCCAAACTGAATTAACAGCACAGTGACGCTAAAATGGCGGCTTTATCCGGCAACAATACCTTCCTTGTGTCACGGTTAGGGTAGCGTGTGTCTATTATATGAGTGTCTGTAAAATGTAACGTTACGCAGACTTATTCTGCCCTTGGGACGCAAAAAATAAGACAGCAGTAATCATTTACTGTATAAAACTCCACCTATGCGCAACAAAACAAGCACGTTCCCTCTTACGGTTCCTGCGCTGACATGTGAGTAGGGAGTTTGGAGACGTTCCTGAATTTATCCCAGGTATCCAAGCATATCAGGCTGATAGGAGAGCATTAAAACCACCCACGGTGGTGACTTAAATATGGTGAATCGAACCAGTGAAGAACTGTAGGTCGATGCGAATGAATGTGCGATCACATGACACACGTTTATAATAACCCTTGCTAGACACGAGTAACTTTGTAGACATTTGGACACACCTGAACCCAGATGGCAGTGAATATTCATTCTATTCGGCGCCACATGACTCTTGGTCCAGAATAGATTATATATTGCTAGCACAGGAGCTATTAAGGGGAGTGGAAGAGGCAGATGTGCACAACGTAGCTATATATGACCACGCGCCCGTATCAGTGACCCTGCCAGATATGGTGCAGATGGGGCCAAACCAAACTTGGCGCTTCCCGACCTATTTGTTAATGGATGAGAAGTTTCGACATCACGTGAAGCAATGGTGTTTTTAATATGTAAGGGATAATGGAGATACTAGGGATAGGCCGGAACTTTTATGGGCAGCAGGGAAGGGAGTAATGCGCGGGAAACTAATAGGTTATCAGACAACGCTAAAAAAGAAGATCACGACAAACTACTCGCAGGCTGGCAGGATATTACGCGATAGGTACACGGCAAACAAGACAAGTTCATCAACACAGGTTAAAAATAGATGTAAGCAGGCTAAGGCTGACTTACACGTATGGGTATATCGACGAGAGACAAGCAGTAATAACAATTATAGAGCCGATGTATATCGTTATGGTAGCAAATGAGGGAGACTATTAGCACGACTAGCGAAAGGAAATCACATTCGTCATCAACATATTACAGCGTTAACGAATAAACATGGGATCATGAACACAGACCCTCGAACCATAAACACCATTCTACAAGAATACTACTCAGACTATATAAGGTGGAACATACGGATAGTGCGGAGGGTAACACCTTTGTAGATGGAATACGGTTACCATCCATCACAAACTATCAGCTTCTCCTTTTAAAAAACAAATTGAGGTGACGGAAGTGACAGCGGCGATAAGTTACTTTAAATACGGGAAAGCTCCAGGACCTGACGGGTTTACAGCCAAATTATTAAAATTATTGAGTGAGGATATCCCGTCCACATTGGTACGCACCTTCAATCATATATTGGAGACAGGAGGGTTGCCCAGCCATTCAAACATGTCACACATGAAGTTGCTACTAAAACCAAACAAACCTTCACATCTGCCTGGATCCTATCGTACATTCTCACTCATTGACCATTATATCAAGATTTTGTCCAGGATCATGGCAGATCTTTTGAGTAGCATTGTTCCTACGCTGATAGGGTGATCACAAGTGGCCTTTGTTAGCTACTTTGTTGGCTACTATCAGTCTCACTATGCATAACACATGTGTGCAGTGGGCAGTATTACCTTTGCCTTCGGTGGAGTAGGAAAACACCTCTCCTATCGAAGTGTTAGTTGGGGAGATGGAAGATTTGACACCGGGACCTGAATTGTAATACTTAAATGTGACAGGTGACAAATTTGTTAAGGCGCAACTCCGCGGCCCCTACGTTGTGTCTAGCCCGTGAAAATTTACTGGTTGTCAATGGGAAACCCCAACACCCCGGGGCAGCTACAGTATTTAAACAATTAGAGCTGAACCAAGATTTGCTGTATCAGGTTTATAAAATACATGTTGAAATTTTTTAGCAATTGCTGCTACCGCAGTCATATCGGAGGTTGGTAATGGACTTAGCGCATGCGCATGTACTAGGGTGACATTTGTGCCAAAAGAAAACCCTACACAGAATTATACAACGGTTTTACTGGCTGGGGGTCTATCAAGAAGTTAAACGGTATTGTAACTCTTGTCGCATGCGCCAGGTACACAGTCCTCAGCCTCATTTAGTGAGTCCCTTGGTGCCATTAAAAATTTTAGAGGTCCAGTTTGAGAGAATACCCATGGATCTGGTGGAGCCGGTTAATAAATCAGCAAGGGGTCATCAACAGGGGCAATAAAAGGGGCACTGTGTGGGTCACCAGTTTTGAGCACACCCGAGTTCAAAAGAGAATTCATTGTCCAGACTGATGTGTCAGAGGTAGGTCTGGGTGCCGTGTTGTCTCAGGACTGGAGCTTAACGGGGAGGAGCATCCCATTAGTTTCCTGAGTCGAAAACTTACTCCATCAAAAAACAGAGACAGCATTGTAGAGAGAGAGTGCCTGGCGATAAAGTGGGCACTGGAGTCGTTGCGCTACTATTTGTTGGGGATAACATTTTGTTTTGTAAATGATCATTCCCCCGTGACTGGCAGTGTTGTAGCCCAGGGAGTAGAGTTCAGGTGGTAGAAAGATGAACATAACAGGAGACTTGGAAAACGTTGGCAAACAGTTATTTAATCTGAAAACGGACAGGCAAATTCAGGTGAGATCCATGCCTTGTTCATTTTCAGAACAATAAGCCGGTCTACATTGTCTGAGGATAGTCGCATGCGACGGTCTGTTAGTACACCACCTGCAGCACTAAAGACGCGCTCAGATAATACACTGGCAGCAGGGCAAGCCAGCACCTCCAAGGCATACCACACATCAAATACAAATATAACAGTAATAATAATATTATTAATAAAAAATTAAATTGCACACACAGTACACAGACACAGCTCATATGTGTGTATGAGAGAGTGTTTCTGTGTGTAGTTCATGCCTCTAGCCTAGAAGATCAGTCTTGCTAAAATCTTTAACACTGACCCCTGTTCTGTTCTTAAAATGGTGGATGCTGAACTGCTTCTCAGCCCCCTCATACACAATCATTATGTGGCACTGCTGGGCTCAGTCAGAGGCATCAGATTGAACTAGGCTGTCCTGAGTCATTCTCAATAGAACATTTTGTTCAGCAGTTCATCTAGTTCATTTAGTTCAGAGGTCACATGATGCATTTCCTATCAGCTCCTCACAGGATAGGGTGGAGAAAAACTGAACTAAATGAACTAATCTTTTGAACTAATCTTTTCAGTGAACTAGTTCATGGTGAACTAATCACCAAAATTAACTAGATTTCCCATCACTATGGTGTACACCTTGGTGGCGCTGTCACAAAACTTTGCCACATTTGTAACATACAGCTCTTGCCCTGTGCAGAGGCGCTGCTTGTGCTCCCTCTTGTTGCAGAGGTGTCTACAATGCCTCGACGCACAGAGCTGCTTTGTAAAGCAGTAGCAGCAGCAGCGCTCTCGGCTGGAATGGAGAACATTATGGATTTCAACAGTGTGTCTTGGTCCTCCAGCATTTTACGGTCCCGGTTCAACGGTGTGATGAGGCTTTGTAAGTTGTCCCGGTAGCGAGGGTCTAGGAGGGTGTACACCCAATAATCTGACGTGGTGAGAATGTGGCCGATGCGGCGGTCGTTTCTCAGGCAGTGCAGCATGAAATCAACCATGTGCTGCAGACTCACAACTGGCCAACAAACGCTGTCCTCTGGAAGAGCGTCACACTAATAGATTTTTGTAAATTTAAAATAGAAGAAAGCAGCAGCAATTTTTGAAAAATTCCAAGGATGAGCCAGTGACAGACACTCAGCAGAGTACACGCTGCAGTGGTTGAAGTAAGTGGAGCGGGATCTACACTCCTACAAAAAAATTAAACCTCAGACTAGAGTGAACACTGAAACACAACTGTTCACTTGCTGTGAAAGGCCTTTTTGTGGACTTCTATTATGTTTGCAAGCAATGTATTGTATTTTGATGGAAGAGCGTCACACTAATAGATTTTTGTAAATTTAAAATAGAAGAAAGCAGCAGCAATTTTTGAAAAATTACAAGGATGAGCCAGTGACAGACACTCAGCAGAGTACACGCTGCGGTGGTTGAAGTGGAGCGGGATCTACACTCCTACAAAAAAATTAAACCTCAGACTACAGTGAACACTGAAACACAACTGTTCACTTGCTGTGAAAGGCCTTTTTGTGGACTTCTATTAAGTTTGCAAGCAATGTATTGTATTTTGAAGAGCATCACACTAATAGATTTTTGTAAATTTAAAATAGAAGAAAGCAGCAGCAATTTTTGAAAAATTACAAGGATGAGCCAGTGACAGACGCTCAGCAGAGTACACGCAGCATTAGTTGAAGTAACTGGAGCGTGATCTGCACTCAAAAAAAAATAAAAAATCACAGACTGCAGTGAACACTGAAACACAACTGTTCACTTGCTGTGAAAGGCTCCTTTGTGGACTTCTATAGTGTTTGCAACCAAGGTATTGTATACGGATGGAAGCACGTCACACTATTATTTCAATTGCATGGAGCAGCAAGAATTACACTGAAGAAAAAAAAAAGAGTCTGTCAGTGACACGTGCAGATGCCTACAGACAGCGTTGCATGCAGAGCAAACTGCAGCGTCACCTGCACTCACACACACCTTGCAGAGCTGTTAAAACAACACTGCAGGCAAAAGGAAGCTTTACACAGCCGGTGGTAAACTAGCCTGCCTAAAGCACAGTACACTAAATCGCAATCTCTAACTGTCCCTCAGAGACAGCAGAGCACCTTTCTTTCCCTAACTGAGTTCACAGCACAGTGACGCTAAAATGGCGGCGGCGCCTTTTATAGTGCATTCTGACATCATTTCAGCATCCAATCACAGCCATGCCATTAGTTAACATGACCGCAGCAGTACAGGATGTGCCCACACTTCTTAGGATTCCTCATTGGCTGACTAAAATCACATTGCCTCTCAAAGAATTATGGGTACTTCCGATTCCGGTATACGATATATGGAAAATATCGGAACTAAGTATCGGAATTCCGATACAGCGAATATCGGCCGATACCCGATACTTGCGGTATCGGAGTGCTCAACACTAGTGATAAGCGAATTTGTTGGGAAAACGATCACCAAACATAAATTCGGCACGAATATGGCACATTCAGATTCGTGATCGGAAACATGAGCTAAATTTTATAAAAATCTGTAAAAATCGGTAACATTCGGTAAAAGTGCAAGAAAATATTTGCACTGTCACAAAAGTATTTTCAGCACTTTAGCAATGATAATGATGGCGTATCATAAGCATTTGGCACATGTTTGATAAGGAGAGGGTGGCATTCTTGTAAACAGTCGTATTTTTTTTCCCTAACTTTACGTGTGCACATTGCGGCTAGCCAATCAGGGCGCAGGAAACACCAACAATGTCCTCACACAACAGCTTGTGTCATTGGCTGCTAAAATCACATGTGCCTCTCCATATAAATAGTGGACATCTTTTTAGCACCATTTTGAGACTGTAACAGCGCAGAGAGGCTGATCCTGACGCTGGCACTGTAAACAGCAAGATTTTAGCAAGTTAGTTAGGCGCTTGTATATCAGTCAGATAGTGTAGCTAGCTACTGTCCAGTGTGGCTATTAAATTTACCTTCCAGCACTTTTTTTCTTTTTTGGACATTACTGAGGTCCACAAAGAAAGCCAGCAGGGCTTATGTTGTGCATTGCTTCTAGTGTGCTCCATGCATGAGAATAGCATTCTAATTAATATTTTTTTTTCACAAGCTAAATGTGAAACAGCCTGCTGTATCCTATCTTGTCAGTTAGTGCTGTGGTGATATAAAACTGTCTGCAGACCTAAGGTACATTAAAAAAGTTATAATTTTTTTCTGTTGCTAAATAAGAAACAGCCTGCTGTATCCCATGTTGTCATTTTGTGGCGGTGATATGAACCTGTCTGCAAGACTCTGCAAACCTAAGGCGCATTAAAAAAAATTATAATGTTTCAGTTGCAAAAAGTTGTACAATCCGCCAAATCACACTTTATCATTTGGTTGGGTTGAAATTAAGCTGTAGAGGCCTGATAAAATTCTGTTATTAACTTCATACAGTAAGGGACCTGACTTTAAAATCGTTTGTAGCATCTAGTGTGTTATAGAGGCCTGATCAAGATGCCACAAAAAATTCTTCTCTTATTAATGTCATACAGTAAGGGACCTGACTTTAAAATAATTTGTAGCATAGCTTCTTTGTCATACAGGCCTCATCCACACTCAAACAATTCTTTTTTGTGTGAACACGGTACAGCACGCCATTTTACCTTGGAATTTACTGTCCCTGAAATTCAGCTGTTTGCAGAGGTGGTGCAGAGTTTAAAGTCTATTTTTTTTTTGCTAATACTGTGCTCCTACCACACTATCTGAGCAACATGACTGAGAAAAAGCGAGGTCGTGGTGAAAGGGAAGTTAGGCTTGGTGTTCAAGGCATACGTGGGGTAGGTGGTAATGTTTTGTGAAAGCACTAGTGAAGCAAAGTCACGTCCTATGCAAAGACAACTGACAACTTATGTTACTGAACAGGCTACACCACTACCTTTCCTTGGCAGACGCACAGCAGTACGCCTTGTCGATGATGACCACAAAGCGCATGTACTCGAGTGGATGGCAAGAGCAGCTTCAAGTGGCCTCTCCTCCTCTTCCTCCACTCAACATCACACCCAGTACAGTCCACAAAGGTGGCACCCAAATTCCCCTTGCTTTCCCCCCATCCCAATTATCCAATTGTTCAACTGACTGCATGGAACCAGAGAGGTATGAGTCTGAAGAGCTGTTCACACATTCTATGCCATGTTCATCAGAAGTGTACTCAAAAGCTTGCATAGTCAAGAGGAGGAAATCTGCACCGATGATCAAAAACTTTTTAGCTTGAATCCGGGGCAGGACGAAGTACAGTCTGAACAGCACCCTGACCCTCATCATCAGAATTTAACTACTGGGGGGGTGGTGATCTTGAAGAGGCTCAGATATCTGAGGCTCACGCAAACTGTACTGTGCTGTTAGGGCAAGAAGAGGAGAAGGGTGACTCCAAGGGCGAGGAATGTGATAACACAGAGGATGATGATGATGAGGTGTTAGATGGCAGTTGGAGTGAACATAGAGGCACACAGCTGAGTAGGTCATTTGAGGAGGAAGACAAGGAGGTTATGTTGCGCCGTATGTCGCAGGCATGTAGTGATGCAGTCCACGACAAGCAATGCATCCTCAGCCACAACTGTGCCTGTGACCAGCAGCGTCTGCAGTTCACAGGGGTGGCAAGGGTTGGCTAGCCTGGGCCTTTTTTGACACTGCAAAGGGTGAGCCATCTCATGTAATCTGCAAATTTTGCAAAAAAAAAAATGAGTCGAGGTAAAAAGTGCAATAATTTGACTACTACATGTATGAACTTTCACATGTGCAATCAACATGCTTTACTGTGGGAATCCTACTGCTCAAAAATGCAGACAAGCGGACCTCAACAACCATCAACCGCCCCATCAATAGCATCTGCTGCTTCTTCCTCCTCTGTTACCGTGCCAACTATTGAGACGCAGCTCTTCAACCGCAGAACCTCAGGTTCTTTACCCGCTCCAGTCACGCTGACTGAGATCCCGCCTTCAGCTGTAATGGAAGTGGAAATGCCTGCTGTTTTTAGCCGATCTCAGAAAACGAGCTCACCACAAGTTTCTCGATCCACCATAAGATCTCGGCCTGCACCTTTCTCACGGTCCAGTAGTTTGTCCGGTTCACCATACTCCACCCTCTCTCAGCACTGCAGCCAGCCTACGGTTCTGCAGTTTTGGTCAAATAAAAGATTGTTTCCTCCTACCAGGGCCGGCGTCAGCACCCGGCACACCCGGGCAAGTGCCGGGGCCCTGAGCAGGCGGGGGGGCCCACTCGCCATCTGGCACCCCTGCGCCCGTTAGCAGAGGCGAGCGGTGTCAGCGCCGCCACTGGGCCCCCCCCGCTTGCTCAGGGCCTCGGCATCAGCTGGCACAATACTTACCTCTCCCGTGCCTCCGCTGCCGCAGCTCTGGGCTCCAGGGGGCACCGGGGCTTCCTCTCACAGCAGCACCGCTGAATGACGTCATCATTCAGCGGCCGGCTGTGGCAGAGAGCGCGGACGCTGGACAGGTAAGATGTGTGTGTGTCTCTGTGTGTGTCTGTGTGTATGTAGTGCGGTGCTTTGTGTGTGTGTGTGTGTTATGTGTATGTATGTGAGAGAGTGCTGTGGTGCTGTCTGTGTGTGATGATGGGCAGGCATTGCTGATAATGGGGAGGCATTGCTGATAATGGGGAGGCATTGATGATGATGTGGAGAAGATGATGATAATGGGCAGGCATTGATGATAATGGGCAGGCATTGATGATGGGGAGAAGATGATAATGGGCAGGCATTGATGATAATGGGGAGGCATTGCTGATAATGGGGAGGCATTGATGATGATGGGGAGAAGATGATGATAATGGGCAGGCATTGATGATAATGGGCAGGCATTGATGATGGGGAGAAGATGATGATGGGCAGGCATTGATGATAATGGGGAGGCATTGATGATGATAGGGAGAAGATGATGATAATGGGCAGGCATTGATGATAATGGGCAGGCATTGATGATGGGGAGAAGATGATGATGGGCAGGCATTGCTGATAATGGGGAGGCATTGATGATGATGGGGAGAAGATGATGATAATGGGCAGGCATTGATGATAATGGGCAGGCATTGATGATGGGGAGAAGATGATGATGGGCAGGCATTGCTGATAATAGGGAGGCATTTATGATGATGGGGAGAAGATGATGATAATGGACAGGGGGAGTCTTTCCACAGCGCCCTTTCCTGAGCCGTAACAGTGCAGAACGCAGTACAGCGCAGAGGAGAGCTCCATATTTTGTATGGAGCATTATATGGGGACCAGTATCCTGTATGGAGCATTATATGGGGACCAGTATCCTGTATGGAGCATTATATTGGGTCCAGTATTCTGTATGGACATTATTTTGTGTCCAGTATTCTGTATGGAGCATTATATGGGGGGTGACATCCTGCATGGGGTATTATATGGGTGATGAGGGGGAGACTGTGGTGCCCATAATATTGTATGGAGGACTGTACTGTCCAGTCTGCACTGTGCGCTGTGAGGATTTGGCGGTTTTTGAGCTATTGTACAATTTACAATAGATATCACTCATGTAATGGAAGAAGTGAAGTGTTTGGCATGGTACTGTACCCATATTTCTCTGCTGTATCTGTGCATCATGAATCGTGGTCTGTGTTAAAGGGGCCCACTGAGGCTCTTTCGCCCGGGGCCCATAAAAACCTGGAGCCGGCCCTGCCTCCTTCGCATGACAAAGCTAACAGGCTGAACTCCACCATCTCCAATCTGTTGGCCACGGAAATGCTGCCTTTCCGCCTAGTAGATACAGATGGTTTACGAAAGCTGATGGCTGTCAAAGTCCCTCAGTACCAATTACCCAGTCGTCATTACTTTTCTAAGACAGCTGTGCCTGCGCTGCACCAGCATGTTGCAGACATCACCCGTTCCTTGACAAAATCTCTGTCTGCCAGGGTGCATTTCATCACAGACACTTGGATGAGTAAGCATGGCCAAGGGCGTTACATTTCGCTGACTGGGCACTGGGTAACTCTGGTGGCTGTGGGTACAGGCGCTGCTCTACAAGTCTGGGAATCCCCAAAGCTTGCACTACAAAGCTTTACATTTAATACTTCCTCCACTGCTTCTGACTCCTCTATCTCCTCTAGGGCCTCCACCTGCACCCTCAACCTCTGACTTAATGAGACACGCATTCCATCAGTGCAGAGCGAATCCACACCTCCTCTGTACTGCGCAGCCAGGACTCACAGCAATCAGCCAGCATTAAAATTGATATTCCTTTGGAGATCACAGTCATACAGCTGAAGAGTTGTGGACAGCTCTCTAGGCTGAGTTTTATCAATTGCTGTCTCCTCTGAACTTCATTCAGGGAAGACCGTGTACGATAACATTGCGAACCTGGTGGCGGCCTTACGGCAAAGCAAGCTCACACACATGCCTTGCATGGCTCACGTCCTCAACCTGGTGGTACAGCATTTTCTCTGCCACTATCCTGGCCTGGGTGAGCTGCTCCAGAAAGCACGTAAGCTGTGTATTCATTTCCATCATTCGCACCCCTCTGGTCATCGACTTGCATCGATACAGAGGTCTTTGTCCATGCCAGTTAACAGGTTGATTTGCGATGTGCCAACATGGTAGAATTCCAATCTGCACATGTTGCAGCAACTGTGGCAGCAGCAACGAGCCCTGACGCAGTATGTCATGTTGTATAGCATGGGCCAACGCAGTACGGATGTGGCGCATATCACGTTTACAGAGTGGGCACAGATTAAGGACCTCTGCACCCTTCTGCACAGTTTTGAAATGGCTACTAACATGGTTACCGCTGACAACGCCATCATCAGAATCAATATTCTGGTCATCTATATGCTGAAGCAGACTTTGAATAGCCTGCAGGAGGAGATGGTGGTCCTAGAAGTAGAGGAGGAAACAGTGGAGGATGCGGAAGGGATAACATTGTCTCTAACTTCAAGACTGTCATCACACAGGCAGATGCCAAGGGAGGGTGATTACTGTGATTGAGAGGGGCTGGTGATAACAGACAAACTGTTATCAAAAGTGCAAGATCCGAGGAACAAATGGAGGAGGAAGAGGTGATGGGCGAACAACTGTCAAATGAAGAGGATAATCCTCCGCTCTCTGTTGTTAGTGGTTGGTGGGAGGGGATGGAGGAAAAGAATCTCATTGTTACCCAGCCACCAACACAGCATGGGCTTGGACTTCATGGTAGAGTGTTGTGAATGGGTTTGAGATGAGTTCTGAGCAGAGGCTCCCTCTGGTGGTTACAAGCGGTGCTAGTCTGTCCAGTGAAGATTGTGAGGACTGGGAATCAGGTGTTACTGATTGGTCTTATATAAGGGAGTCACCTTCCCATCAGGGTTGCGGTGATCAATTGTTCTGGTCTGAATCCTTTATTCCAGTTTCCCTTGTAGCCTGCTGTGTCGTGTCTGCATCTCCTGCTAACAGATAAGACATTTTCTTCTTTTGTGTTTGTGCTATATTTTTTCATTTTGTCCTGCACTTCTGTGGGGGCCTTCAGGGTCCCCTCCGGGGGCTTCTGCCCTCTCAGTTTTGTTCAGCCACTGATGTTTGTACTTTTGCTTTTTCCAGTTTTTTCAGTGGCTGCTGTTTTGATTTTGTTACACCAGAGAACTAATTTAGGTGGAAGAGGTCGTGTGATCTCAGGTGTTTTTGAAATTAGTAGAGTTGGTGCCTTTCAGGGTTTTCTGGGATTGCAGTAAGTACCCTTCCTATCCTTTTCTATTTAGTTAGTTTGGGCCCCAGCGTTTGCTCATACTATTTTCTTTCTGTGTCAGTATTTCATCTTGTCTAACCGCCATTACATGTTTGGTGGCTTTCTATTATCTTTGGGGTTCTGCTCCGGGGCAGATAGCTTTCCTATTTCTATCTTTAGGTGTAGTTAGTTTCTCAGGCTGTGACGAGGCGTCTAGGACCAACGTAGGAACGCTCCACGGCTGCCTCTAGTTGTGGTGGTTAGTCAGGGTACTGCAATCTCATAGATTCCAACTGCTCTGGTGTATTGCCTTTTTTACCTGCACTCCTCAGCTACCGAAACATAACAGTAGAGCCAGTCATATGAGTGCCTAATGTGGCGTCCACCCACTGCAGGTCTGAACGGCAGGTAAGACAGCACCCCGAGAAACCCAGAGACCCTTTACCCCTATACAGGGATCTGGAATTACAGCAAAGCCCAGGGGGTAGCTGCCTATGAGAGCAGTGGACCGGAGTAGGAAGGACGCTAGGACGGGAATAAAAAGTGAGACCAAATGCGTAGTCAGAAGTCCAAGGGTCAAAACCAGGAGGGGAGCAAAAGTACAAAATCGGCAGGCAGTAGAAGGGTCAGAAATTCAGGCTAAAGTTCAAGTCAAAACCAGGCGGACAGCAGAGGTACAAAACCGGCAGGCAGAAGAACAGTCAGAAATCCAGGCAAAGGTCAGAAATACAATAGCAAAACAAACTAGCACACTGGGGAAACCAGGACTATATCTGGCGGCCTACAAGCCAGGCTCCAAGGCATTTGAAGAGCATGGCTACCTCTCACAGTCTCACAGTCTGATGACCTCATCTGGACCGCCCCAGAACCAGGCCAGATGGTGATGATGGTGATGCATGACTGACTGTCATGGGTGCATCGCCACGAAGATTGTCGCAATTGCACATTCTGACTTCTCGCAGCTGAGTTGCTGTTTCTTTGTGTTTGGTAATGAGGGAGTTAATTTTACCTAGCTCTTTGCTAAGACTAGGTCCAGCCTCGCCCGGCTGCTTTTGATTATGTTCTAATTAGCTTCCTTTATATAGCTGCCAGTCTGCTGGTTAGATGCCGGTGAAAGCATTCATACAGACTGCAGATAGGATCGGTTCTGAGAAGACTTAAGCTAAGAGCTCTTTTGTTGTTTCTCCTCACCTTGCTTATAGTTTATCTCCTAGACCTTTGGTGTTCCCTCTGTGTTTTAATGTTGTATGCAAGACAGTATTTACTTTATCCCCTGTCTGTCTCGTTTGTCTATACTGTTTGTTAACCTTTACCTGTCCATTCCTATGGTGGTAATCAGGGTCCTTCTAAGGACTAGATTACAGTGGTCAGGGATTTATAGGAGACAGGGTTTACGCTGGTGGCCTGGACCTCTGTACCATTAACAGTACCTCCAGGTAGAGGGACTAGTCAGGACCCCAGTTTAGGGTCAGCATAGACCCCGGTCTACCTCTAGCCAGAGACAGCGTGAAAAGGATTCAGTATTGACCCACAGGATATTATGTCAGGTAATACTATGCTATATATACATGTTA